>OZ025259.1:31392568-31755098 GCA_964019135.1 Arenicola marina
CCGGAAGCACAATCAAACTGTGACCTGTCTCATGCAGTAACAACTGTATATCTGAACCTCACCTAATAAAAACAGTTAAACTTGTCTCCTGTGTAGGGTATATGGTTTACAGGAATCCATGCTGATATCGTGAGGTTTCGTCTGCTCAAATCATTGTTACGTGAAAAAAGATGCAGCGATGTATGTATTCTATTTTAAAAACCATATTGCCTTTTTTACAAATAAATGCTGCTCTCCTTGTCTCTGTCCGGGGGGGGAGGGGGGGGGGGGGAGGGGGGGGCACTACATTACTTCAGTGGTGATGGTGTGCCGCCCATGCCATAGCGAGCATTTGGAGAGCGAGAGAAAATTGGCCGATTTTGTGCTCATTGAGAAAAGACAATTTGGTTAAAAAAGCATCTAAAATAGAGACTGACGTTCATGACAAGGTGTCTAGAGGTTACTTATTTCAACACTTTCGATATCAAATGGATTATTATATAGTAAAGAACTGCGATTTTTAAAAAGAACTTTGAAATTGTTGATTTCGGATGAGAGAAAAAAAGGCGACAAAAAGGGTCATTTGGGCGGTAGAAATGTATATTAGTGCTCCCCCCCACCCCCCCTGGGGTCTGTCTAATTCTTGTCATGAGTCCCAAAGGTCAGTCTATCCCGCTCTTCTCTTGCCCCCTTCTATATCGGATGTCAAGTCCTGCCCCCTCCCCCCTACCCTGTCCACATCCCGCTACATTTAACCTGCATAGAGCCCGCCTTACCCTCTGGGAACCCTGTCACCGGCAGAGCTTCTGCCCCTGCTCCACTCCCCCCCCCCTCCCCCCCCCCTCCTTCCCTGGGGGCACCCTGGCCACATCCAGCCACGTACGTTTCACCTCGGCAGGGCCCCCCCCCCCAATGGGACTACCCTCTCAACGGAAAAGCTTCCGCCCCACTCCCTTGGGGGTATCCCGGTCACATCTGGACCTAGCGGCCCAACCCCCATCCCCCACCCCCCCCCCCCTCCGTCCCCCGAGGACCACCAGTGCTCGCACCACCCCTGCCCTGACCTAGCGTCTCCCCCGGTTTGTGTACTGCTAAAATATATGCCTCCCCTCCCCCCGCGGATGTTGTGGGGCTGTCCCGCTCAAGTGATTGGGGCCCGCCCCACCCCCTTTTCTGCCCTCGGGGACCACCCTGGCCACATCAGACGGTCACCCTACCCCACCCCATCCTAATATGCGCACGGCGCGACCTTTCTCTCGCTGGACTTCTCTCCCCGCGGGTGCCGTACCAACCATACCAGACACGCTGACGCTCCACTGCGGTTCCTCGCCGCCAATTTCACAAGTCCAAGTCTGCATTGTGGGTTACAATGAAATATGAACCACGTTTAACACAACTGTACGATTTGTCTAAAAAAAGAATCGTTTTAAGTTGTTACGTTGGAAGTTATTTTTATACTACGTACAGGGAACATGACAGGTTTGTGTGCATACGTTCCACCGGTTTGTTACGCTGTTTTGGAGAATATTTTAGTTGGCAATAATTATAAAGAGCAAACATATATTATTATCGGTCTAATCAGGTGAAAATTATACTAGTTATTATTAGATATCGACACCACTTCTGATCGATTCTCGGTCGATCGTTAGAACTTCATATATACCAATTGCGGTTCGCACGGGTCTAACGGCATCTGATATCAGCTGTCAATATACCGTGCAGCGTGACTGCATTGGTAAAAAAAAACCAAGCCAATGCTATAGATTTGAGTTCTGCCAGCTGGTACATTTGCATGCTCGCTGTGCCTTGTTGCCACGGGCCATCTGGCGGGAGCAGTCCAATCACTCTTTACCTCCGCCAGGTCTATTTTCCTGATAGAGCTGGTCAGCGCGCCATGGTGACAGTTTTATAGCCGCCACCGTCCTTGCATGGCGCTGTCCAGTTCGCGCGCTCTTCTTCTGCTTTGATTTCTGTCGTCTGCTCCGTGTCTGAATGTTTGAAGCTGTTTCAAACAACAAGTTAGTTGGTGCGATCGCATGGAGGATATTACAACAGCTAGATAACATTAGTGGATACGTCTTCTGTCAAAGTAAGTGATAGATTAGAATTGGTCTCGTCAGCAAGCAAGTGATGCCTGAGTTCATTATGGGGAGATCTTTTCTCTGACTGTTAGGAACGTATATATATATACCCAATATGGGTGATACAGTTGGCGTTATTTCTAAATAGTTACCATGGTTACACGGTGCCATCCCCGAGGAAGAGGAGATGCACTGATTGTTGTTTTAGGCCCGTTTTGTGCCCATGATGGCTAAGTTAGGCCAAGGAACCTCCTGGGACATTGAATGAGTTCGATGAGACTTTGGCATGAGCGGGTAGTTGGATTTTGTCATTGCCGTTGTTATTCCACTGCTTCTAGTGGAAGTATTGCAATGATAGACACGCGTGGAGTGCCTCATAACGCGAGCGCCGGCGAATTTTGTGATGGGGTCGCCCCGCCGGTCAAGTAGGTAGCGGGTTCTCCGAATGTATTCTGCTGGCCCAGCCCAAGCCGCAACCGCACCGTATAATAGCCCTTGACATCCGCTTGCTTCCGGGGGGAGAGGGGGGGGTGGCGGGTAGGTTAAACCGCCTAAAATTGACACCCGCTCGCTTGAGGCGGGGTGGGGGAGAGAGGGGGGCGGGTGACCAATTCATCCCCACTGCCACAACCCCCAACCCCACCTATTACCCATCCGCTAATTGGGAGCAGCTGTTGACAGGCATGCAGCATGGGGACACGATACATGTCAGTTTACCACCCTGCTCGGGTCGCCACTTACCACAGGTATACATGCATAAAGAAACAACGGGGCACTTATAAGGCGAGACATTTTTGGTTGTTTTACTGTCGGTATACAATATCTACACCAGAACAAGTTGAGTATAAAGTACCATTGGTAAAGCTGAATTTACTATAATGTGCTACAATGAAATATTAGCAATCGCATTTAACATGTTTACCAGAACTGTAACGTTTGCTTCAAATGGAATGATAAATATGGCAAATTATATGTTTTTACTGGGGGACGGACGTTTCGGCCAACGGACGTTTCGGCCTAGAACGTTTCGGCCAACAGACGTTTCGGCCTAGGACGTTTCGGTCTAGGATGATTATGTCTAGGGGTTTCGGTCAGGTATTTTTGGGAGGACGGACGTTTTGGCCCAGTATAATTTTACACAACATTTACCATGGAGGCATGCATGTTTTATTTGGTACAAAACTAAAGAACTATAATGACACTTCTCACTTCTTATTTACACATTTGGTCACCGTTTAGAGACACAGTGATTGACGCTGAGCCTACGGTCTCCCTCTCCCGTTCATTCGCCCTGACACCGGTTTACACATCTAGAGATGCGCCCTACATTCTGTTGACTTGCTGTCCAAGGTGAATTACTTCCTTGAACAGAAATAACAATAGAGACATAACGCAATACAAAAATAACACAAAATTGGCTTAACTCTTGTGATACATATGTTTAAATTATACTTGGCCGAAACGTCCGCCCTTCCAAAAATACCTGGCCGAAACGTCCTAAGCCGAATCATCCAAGACCGACACGTCCTAGGCCGAAACGTCCACTGGCCGAAACTATATGTTCTACGTCACAGATTTGTGGTACATTTGTCGAGCGATTATCGGGTTCAAAATCTGACTATGAGCACAACCAAAATACTGTATTAATATCAGGGGAGGGTCCCGAAATTTGAACGGGGGCGGATCCACACTAAAACTTGCGACCGGAGGGCGTGAGGGGGGGGGGGGTGGCCGCTGAACAATTGCGACCTGGGAGTTTCCACTAAAAACTCAGATAGCGTTCTTCGTAAAATAAGAAGCCTCAGACGGCCTAAATGTTGCACTGAAAAACGGCATTCTTCCTCAAAAGTAATCACGATTGTAATCATGGTTACATTCAATGTAATCGTAGTCGTAATCGATTACTTCCATTTTTCTTGTAATCGTAATCGATTACATTTACAATGTAATCACCCCATGCCTGAATTATATACTTAGACTGATCAGAAGATGTAGGCAGGCCTATTGGAATCAACACGCGCGCTTGGTACAACATACAGCGTCATTTGGTGACGGAGTAATCCAGTTTCCCCGTGATTGGCTGGTTGTATATTCAAGACGCTTTAACCGCCTTTGGTCATATCGTGTTAATGGAAGAAGGAAGGGAGAGTGGAGCCATGTCCCCGGGGGTAACCCCTACTCTTTGCGAATGAAAGACTATGGAACTTTTACCGGCGACCACACGGACATGGCCACAGCAGGGTGCGAACCACCGATCCACCTGCCGTTAGGCTCTCGGGTGGCCAGAGCACCGGTAGCAACTAATCAATTTAGTAAGTTTTAAATAGCCACAGATGGGCTAAACCGATACACGTGTGTTGTCAAGCGTAGCTGAATCCTCGATAATCATTTGTGAAACATTTATGCTTTGCCCTATTGATTCGCCACCGCAACCCTGCCCAGTTGAGAGTAGGAATGTATTGAGTCTGCGTGTATTGTGGTCGGCAATAAAGAGATCTGACATCTGTAAAATCCATATCCATATCCACTACATGGATATAACCAAACTATATGTATATATCCTTATATAATGTCCTGGCGGAGTGTGTCGCAGGCAGAAATCGAGCGTCGGTTGAATCATATTTCCCCCCACTTAACACTTAACACTTAACACGAAGACTACCGAATGTCTATTTCTAGGTGATGGGTTCGAATCCGGGCTCGGGGCGTGTTTCATCCAGTGATCATTTATCGCCCAGTGAGGTTTAGCCATTGTGTGCACAAAAGTGGCCTACAAAAGACCGACTATAGGTACATAATTATGTCATATCTGTAGGAGAATAGGCGACAATAGGCAACAACACATGTCCCACTGTGACCTTGTCGCGTGCTCTTGCATCTTTCGTACAGGGGCCGTATTGATAGCCTGACCAGCTCGGTGTGGTGGTGTTCATGATCAAGAAATCGTCTTCAATATAAATTTAGTACTTTCTTTATTCAGAAAATCTACTTTTTGGGTGAGTACATATGTATTTTGAACCCGATAATCGCTCCACTAATCAAATCTGACAAATCTGACAAATCAAAAAAGACAAATCTTCCACTTAACGCTATGTCTAGTGGCGTAGCCTAAGTGGTGATTATGAATACGGCCCCAGGCCTGTGTCATTGGATCGAATTCGGGTCCAAGGGGGGGGGGGGGCACACCTCCACACCCCGTCCCCCTTCCAGACCGCTAATAATTTTTAGGGGACAAAATGGTTGTATGGGCAGCAATAAGAGAGACAGATCAATCGGGCGCTCAGAAGTCGATGATGTAACTACTCTATAAAGGGACACAAAGTTCGAGTCAAAACATTGTCCATGGATGAAAAAATTAACCAGGTGCAGCAAGGTATCTCTGATAAGACGGTGATCAGGCGTGTCTCCAAACGACTTGTGTCTGTTCCCCATATAGGGCTGTACAGTTCTCGCGATCAGGCTGCGAGACTTCAGTTTTGGGGACAAACAAAGACACGTGCTCCATGTTGAAGTATAGGCAGCTATAAGTCAATTTCTTTCCAGATTAATTCTAAAGCCTATGAGTCCCATTTCACTAATCGTGGCTAGGGGACGTGTACGTTAAAATGTTTGGAGGCGATGAAGCGCATGAACTTTCGGAATATACAAGGACAAATCCGTTTTCAAAACACTAGCAAGCTAAAAAATAGCGTTCTAAATTTAGCCCTGCGCGGTAACGAAAATGGCGAGAGCAAGTGATCGATTTAACGATTTTGCTGTCTAAATGTGAAGTGCATGGAGTTTCTCCACACGGATGCGTCATTAAACCACATGGTAAAGGTCAAAAAAGACCATTTGGATGTTTTCGTATCACTTTTGGATCACGAAACGACAAAGTTTCTTCATTATTTGTAAGTTTTTGTTTGAAGCGTTGCGCCAAGCGTTGTCACCGAGGAGAATCCGTGTGACGTCATAAAACCTCGTTTTCGCAGGAAATGCAAAAAACTTTAGCTCCTCAGCCGTGTTGTCCCGTCGTAACAAATATTCGTCATTTTGTTGGCGCAAATGAATGAAAAATGTGTCGTCTATCCGTTTTGTGCAGCTCTATTTCTTAAATATTCTTAATCATGTCGCTAGGCTTTCCGAATAGACCCACCCCTAGGTGCCTGGCTGGTGCGCAGATAGTCTGGTTCTCTGTCTTTGTGTAACATATACGTCACGCCTAAGTCACAGATAGTCAGGATACCAGTGTGCGCAGAGATTCTAAACTCGTTCCGAACACTTGCTTCGTTTGTTTGTCCCCAAAATAAGTAAACCGGAAGTCTTGACGAACGAGACTTTATAGCCTTATTGCTACCGCGGCCCCGTATATATACATGTATCTGGGTTGGTGCATTCCATCGAGTGCTCGAGTGGTATGGAGATTGGTTGGTTGCATATCCAGGACGCTTTAACCACTTTTGGTCATATCGCGTCAATGGGAGAAGGAATGGAGAGTGGAACCATGTCCCCGGGGGTAACCGCCTACTCTTTGCGAAGAAGGACATGGGCTCTTTATCCTGCGACCACACAGGCATGGCCACAGCGGGGCTTGAACCATCGATCCACGTCCCGTTAGGCTCTTAGGTGGCCCGTACACTCAATATGAGCGTTCTAACCCACTGAGCTATCGGGGCAGCCCCCGAGTGGCATGGCCAAAAATGTTGTTAAATATATGCATTTCTTTGGCTACGAAAGTTGTATCAGTGGCGAATTCAGGGGGGGGGGGGTGTTTGGGGTTTAGCCCCGCCCCCCCCCACCCCCTCCCTCAATTCAGGGAATGTTAACTGGTTTTTAAAAGTCGAAATTGCTTTAATGACCCATTTTGAGAAATACACCGTTTTTCCATGCAATATAAAGGCCATCTGATGTGTGGGCCCGCCCCCCCCCCCCCTCCTTGCAAGTTCTCAGTCACCCCCCTCCCCCCCTCTTTTCAAATTCCTGTATCTGCCCCTGTATGCAAATATTTCCATTCAATATCGTCCACCTCAAAACCCGTGCGGATTAACTTTTTATTACAGTAACGTTAGACAACGGGTTTACTGCTTACATCTGCATAAAATGTGTGTCTCGTTGATTTTCAGAGAAGGCCTGTTCTCCTGGGTGTAAGATGCCCAAATGCCGTGCCCGGAGCATTTTCATTGCCTGTATCGCCAGTGCCATCATTATTCTGGTGAGTATAACAACTTTTGCAACGTTAAAACGTATTTATGGGGGGTAGTCGATTATCGGTCATCATTGTACGATTGAAATATATATCTCGCGGTTTGTAGTCCTACATTGTACATGAACCAATCGGGGACTAGCTCTTCCCGTTTCCGGTCAGAGTCAGAACAATGTGGACGTTTTTATTTTCCTGTTTCATGTCAATCTGTGACAATCGGTGTTTTTCGTTTTCTACTGTACATGCTTGTAATTCTTTCCCCCATCAAACTAGCTTCGGTTCTGTGGTTCTGTGGCGCGCCCACATATGGGTGCCTGATTGCATGTAATCAGGGGATCGTTTCACTAAGAGTTATGAGATCGTAACCCTATCTTCTTCATGCTAATTTAACGACGGATCGTAATTTTACGAGCGACTGAAATAAGCTTTATACTGCGATTATTGGGGTGCAGTTGTCTTCGTGCACTTTGTTTTCCCCCAATATTATTCAAAATTATGTTTGCCATATATTTATGATGAATTGAACAAATTTCATTTCTCTTCGGGCCAGCAATCCAATTTTTTAATTTTACGATCGAAAGTTACGAGATCTTAGTGAAATGATCCCCAGGCTGGCTTCCTTCTAACGCAAGATGCTTTGCTTGAAAATAGCAAAAACCGCGCGTTATGCAAAGTATAATCCCTCAAGAAACGACATGTTACGCACCCTGCTTTAACAGATAGGAGCAGGCCTGGCATGCTTTAGCCTCAATCCGCATGACCGGCTCAGGCGCGTAGACTCAGATGAGCGTAGTTCTTTTCCAGTTGAGGGATTTCTCGCCCTACCTAGGCCAATGTAAATCATCCAATGCTAAGGGGCGCATTTCCTTGGTAACCCGGGTATATCTCCAAGGTGGACCGAATGCGCATATTACGCATCGGTATACCGCCCGACATTTCTTTCACCCTGGTCGGGTGCAGGCGCATCCATTCGGTATGCCGATGTGCCCCGTTGAAAACAGCACGGAACATTCGGGAGAAGATGGCGGCTGATTGAAAAGTGACTGTCTAGGCTGGTTCCATTGCCCCTAAATAAACCGGACATGACAGGTGTAAACATTTCATTGACATTCCGCGTAGCCCTTCCGGGAAGGGACGGGATTGACTATACCGGGCGGCCTACCGGTCCTGGCCGATCTAAATGCGCCCAAATGGTCAGCATGTAAATCAAAATGCCATGACTCTCCTCACCTCCACCGTCATCGAATAATTCCTGGAATGACAATGGATCTATATATCTTCCATCTTTGTGATAAACTGGATACATGATTTCGTTGGATATACCGAGTCGTAGGCTATATATCCCGTGGATGCCCCCTCCCCACTTGCTCTCATCATATGTGGCAACATGTCATACACATGAGAACGCCTACAAAGGTCGTGACATCAAAGGTTGGATGTATACGAGACCTGATGTCACATCTCAACGAAGTGAAATGAAAAATATAATATGATCTTAAAGCCGCTTATACAGCCACGGTTCCGTATTTTAGTTTATCGTATTCGAAATCTATTGGATGGACGTCCTAGCCACATTGTCTGACTGTAACACGAAATGGCTATGTCACCATCTGTTACAATGCAGAACGCGGCAGCGATGGCTGCTACACAAGCAATCCCCACACGATACGCACCAGTTTTGGCCCCCAAAAAGTGGCTTTACAACATTACGTGTTCCTTATTTTAGGCAATATATGTGTTCTTATACACGAAGAAATATATAATTTCCATCCAACATATTATCCATATTTTTTCTACCAGGCAATATTCCTGTATGAGTAGCTTTAATACTTATGGGGTCCCAACTAACAATTGAACGTTCCGCGAACGTTAATAGGGGGTTCGCTGAGGGTTTCGCGAACGTTCACATGGAACGTTCGCGGTACGTTCGCCAGGAAAGTTTTTGTTACGTTAGTTGAATCTTCAAGCGAGCGTTCGCTGAACGTTCACATGGAACGTTCGAGGTACGTTCACCAGAAAAGTTTTTGTTAGGTTAATTGAACCTTCAAGCGAACGTTGGCTGAACGTTTAGAAAAACCGTTACCTCACCTTTTGCTAACGTGCGACAAACGATCAAATTAGGATCCAGTCACACGAAAGGATATAACCATGGGATGTATAATTTCCTTTAATAGTACAAGCCATAATGATGGCCGTTCCAATCCGCTGGCCGTGGAGTACTCGTTAACATGCGCGCATGGTCGACAATAAAACATGAAAACAAATACGTAGACATTGATACCATGGTCTTTACCATGGAGTATGATGCTATATTTTCATAACAGTAGGATATACTTCTAGACATTGTGACCAAAAGGCATTTTTTTGCTGAGAGCCTGCCTGAATAAAAAATTGGCTGCCGAAAATTATAAATGCCCACACATTCGGCAGGCAGGGGGGTCTGTGGCTAATACCCTGCATGTATTGATAGTAGTTTTACTAATATTACATACTTTTTTCGTATTCCTGACTTAACCCAGGATTTTTGAATAACCATTTTCTTTCTCCTCAAGTGATCTAATAATAGGGGTACCTACCATTGACCCCCGTGATTGACTACAAATGACTGATAACTTAGATAGCCGGATTATACAGACATTTAGACTGCTATAAGGATATGTTACTAACATAATTGATCATATTATTGCTACCCTCTACCTACCTTACAGCAAAACTGCCTATCAAAATCCCACCAGGCAGTCTATGAAAATCATTCATAGTGACTTAGTCACCGATAATGCGAACAATCAACTGGAGCGATGTTGGTCACAAATAAATGTCCTATTCGAAGAAACACTGACAAGTCATCAATATTTAATAAACGTCCAGATTGCAGATTTAAGACATACAGACGAGGCTCGAGGCAACCAAGTATTTTACCCCTGAAGGCCTTGGGTTGCCGTCTAACAGAAGCTCTGTAGAAAAAACTAAGTAACACTCACCGCCAAATCTCGTATTTTTTAACTCCATATATGTTATGTTCCTAGGTAGCCCCGTTGATATCTTACAACAGTCCTCGATGTCTCATGACATGTCAATCTTTTCCCACACAACAAATTTCTAATCGCCCGCCTCTCGTCGCTCGTCTTGGGCGGAAGTTATGAACTGCTCGCGTCGCGCGCAGTCAGAGCTAATGTTTGTCAACAATCACACGTGGACCGGCATCTCAACTAGATTCCGCAGCGTTCATTTTTTTGGCGACAGCCAAAAAAGTGGGGGCGAGGGCAGATGTCCCTACTGCCCCCTGCTTCTGACGGCCCTGCTGCCCCCGCCCCCCACCCCAATATACTATGCTGAATGTTGGCATATGGGGATGTATTGGATGGGAGGGGGGGGCAGGAGCGCGAGGGGGGGGGGGGGGTGGGAGGCAAGTGGGTGTGAATTCCGTGCTGGATTGTCACATAATTTTACGTGAATTGTATTACGTTTACGTGGCCGTCTAAACTTGTCCTTCTTTACGCCAACACATTTCTTTAATGGAACCCCCGTTCCACGTGTGATTGTTGACATACTGGCCACAGACAAATCCAGACACGCGTAGACGGGCCGTCAGATGTTTGTTCGTCCTACAATCACAAAACTGGGGCGAGGGGTGGACGAAAATCATGCGATCTTGCTTTACGCAAATAAGTTTGGGGTGGGTTGGAGGGGTAGGGCAGACATCCCACATTATGTGCTTTAAGCATGTGGCGTCGACGGTCCAATATTTCTGTCTCTCCTAATTTTCCTGGCTTTCGATGTTTCCCTTACGTTGGCCACATTATTTTGGATTAAGAATGCTAGGCCTAATGCTAGGCGTCGGAGCACGTTCCCAGAAGGTAGCTTTACATCCCGTGTCCAGTGTTTCAGTTTAGGGAACGTTCCCTGTAGCTTTCAACAGAGGGAAGCTTGAATCTAATTATTCCAGGTACGTTCCCGGAAGGTATCTCTCCAACCGAATCAGGCTGTAGCGTTCATTGAACGTTCGCGGAAGCTTAAACACTAACGTAACCAAAATATAACCCCTAGCGAACGGTTCGCTGAACGTTCCGTGTTTGCTGGGATACGAATATCAGCGTTCCTACGAGACGAGTTATGTTGGATATTCCTTTGACTCTGGCTTGGTTTCGACATTATGTAGTCATCGATCACTTTCATGTTCCGTGTAATGGTATTCGTACTTACCCTGCGGTTACAGAACTTGCGATATAATCACCCTGGTTACCTGGTATGTTAATACCTACAAGTTTGCGCGCAGAATAATCGCATCAAACATGTCAAGACACACAAATATATTGATTAAAGTGTCATTTTTGATCATGCGGCAGACGACCAGTGCTAATGACGAAAGGCCACTATTGGAAACGAGATTGCGTCACCCGTAGGAGGTTATGACGTAAAATGGAAAGTCTTCGGTCCACTACAATGACCTTGACTTTACCAATTTACTTTACTGTGACTTTGACCTGTGACCTACATACCCCGTTAACGAACTTGATCGATCCATCTCGCATAACGGATATCGAATAATTTATTAAGTAAATTTATGCGACGAAATGTTGCGTGCTGTGGCCTAGACACAGCCACAGTGCACAGACACACCATGAGATTCATATTTGACCCATCAGATCCGTATTTAGCCCCTCAGATCCAGATTTGATACCTTAGATCCATATTGACCCCTCAAATCCGGCAGCTTAAAAACTGTCGCTATAGTGAGCATCCTCTATCGATGTGTAAAGTTACAGAACGAAATGTTTCGTTTTGCCACCTACAGAGCGCGCGCACACGCACACACAGACATACCAACGTACTGATAGATGCCGGAAAAATCGATTGACCGTCACAACGATGTGCCACGTAATTTGTAGCCGTAATCAAGTCAAGTCAAGCCGTTCGTGCAAACATGATGAGTTTCATCGTTGCAAAGGCATTATCTAAATTTCAGATGAGATAATAACCCACTTAATACTTTCATCAGTATAATGATATAGTGTGCAATAAATAAAAGAACATAATTTCTTTGCCGGACTAGTGCCTCTCCTGCGGAAATATATGATTCTTCCCGTGTACTACGTCATAAATATTGGGACATCGCTGCAGAGGCTTTTTTTAAATCTTTGATATAAAGGTAGACACATATATTTCTAAAATTGTACTGAATGAGAAAGTGTCCGTCTATTTATTTTTTGAAATGCCATATCATTGCCATAATGTTTGGAGCCCATTGACCCATTGGGTCTATTTTTTTTCACATAGATAGATCGGTAATGCTCATCGATAAATGTAAAGGGGCAACGAACGGCGTGCACCTGCTGCGTTGCTAACATGGCTCATCATAGGGTACTGGTCAATACTTCCCAAAGAGTAGTCTATGCTTGGCGTCTCTGTTCTGTTTATGTACTAGCACGCAGATCGAACCCAGTTTAGAGTAGAAATAAACATTAAAGTCATATGAAATGCCATATCATTGCCATAATGTTTGGAGTCCATTGACCCATTGGGTCTATTTTTTTTCACATAGATAGATCGGTAATGCTCATCGATAAATGTAAAGGGGCAACGAACGGCGTGCACCTGCTGCGTTGCTAACATGGCTCATCATAGGGTACTGGTCAATACTTCCCAAAGAGTAGTCTATGCTTGGCGTCTCTGTTCTGTTTATGTACTAGCACGCAGATCGAACCCAGTTTAGAGTAGAAATAAACATTAAAGTCATATGTTATGCAGTTTTGTGTGTGATGTCGACCGTGACTCGCCAGGACGTCCGCGCGCGATAAAATAGTCCGCGCAGGTTTAACCCCATGTTACATTCCCCTCTTGTCTCCCGCCGTCAACCGACATTTTGTTAGAAATCGTTCCTTTCCCCATTCCCTATCTTTCCTCTGCCCTCTCCCCTCTACGATCTCTCCTCTACCCTGTTCTCTCTACGATCTCTCCTCTACATTCTTCCCTCGACGACCTCTCGTCTACCCTCTTCCCTCAACGATCTCTCCTCTACCCTCTTCCCTCTACGATCTCTTCTCTACCTTCTTCCCTCTACGATCTCTCCTCTACCCTCTTCCCTCCACGATCTCTCCTATACCCTCTTCCCTCCACGATCTCTCCTCCACCCTCTTCCCTCCATGATCTCTCCTCTACCCTCCTCCCTCTATGATCTATGCTCTACCCTCTTCCCTCTACGATCTCTCCTCTACCCTCTTCCCTCAATGATCTCTCCTCTCTACGATATCTCCTCTACCCTCTTCCCTCCACGATCTCTCCTCTACCTTCTTCCCTCTACGATCTCTTCTCTACCCTCTTCCCTCAATGATCTCTCCTCAAACCTCTTCCCTCTACGATCTACCCTCTACCCTCTTCCCTCTACGATCTTTCCTTTACCCTCTTCCCTCCACGATCTCTCCTCTACGCTCTTCCCTCTACGATCTCTCCTCTACCCTCTTTCCTCTAAGATCTCTCCTCTACCTTCTTCCCTCTACGATCTCTCCTCTACCCTCTTCCCTCTACGATCTTTCCTCTACCCTCTTTCCTCCATGATTTCTCCTCTACCCTCTTCCCTCCATGATCTCTCCTCTACCTTCTTCGGTCTACGATCTCTCCTCTACCCTCTTCCCTCTACGATCTCTCCTCTACCCTCTTCCCTCCACGATCTCTCCTCTGCCCTCTTTCCTCTACAATCACTCCTCTACCCTCTACCCTCTTTCCTCTACGATCTCTCCTCTACCGTTTCCTTCTACGATCTCTCCTCTACCCATTTCCCTCCACGATCTCTCCTCTACCCTCTTCCCTCCACGATCTCTCCTCTACCCTCTTCCGTTTACGATCTCTCCTCTACCTCTTCCCTCTACGATCTCTCCTCTACCCTCTTCTCTCTACGATTTCTCATCTGCCCTCTACAATCACTCCTCTACCCTCTTTCCTCTACGATCTCTCCTCTACCCTCTTCCTTCTACGATCTCTCCTCTACCCATTTTCCTCCACGATCTCTCCTATACCCTCTTCCCTCCACGATCTCTCCTCTTCCCTCTACGATCTCTCCTCTACTCTCTTCCCTTTCTACGGTCTCTTCTCTACCCTCTCCTCTCTACGATCTCTCCTCTACCTTCTTCCCTCTACGATCTCTCCTCTACCATCTTCCCTCCACGATCTCTCCTCTACCCTCTTCTCTCTACGACCTCTCCTCTACCATCTTCCCCCTACGATCTCTCCTCTACCCTCTTCCCTCTATGATCTCTCCTCTACCCTCTTCCCACTACGATCTCTCCTCTACCCTCTTCCCTCCACGATCTCTCCTCTACCTTCTTCCCTCCACGATCTCTCCTCTACCCTCTTCTCTCTACGATCTCTCCTCTACCGTCTTCCCTCTACGATCTCTCCTCTACTCTCTTGCCTCTACAATCTCTCCTCTACCCTTTTCTCCTACGATCTCTCCTTTACCCTCTTCCCTCTATGATCTCTCCTTTACCATTTTCCCTCCACGATCTCTCCTCTACCCTCTTTCCTCTACGATCTCTCCTCTACCCTCTTCATTCTACCATCTCTCCTCTACCCATTTCCCTCCACGATCTCTCCTCTACCCTCTTCCCTCCACGATCTCTCCTCTACCCTCTACGATCTCTCCTCTACCTTCTTCCCTTTACGATCTCTCCTCTACTCTCTTCCCTCTACGGTCTCTCCTGTACTCTCTCCTCTCTACGATCTCTCCTCGACCTTCTTCCCTCTACGATCTCTCCTCTGCCCTCTCCTCTCCACGATCTCTCCTCTGCCCTCTACAGTCACTCCTCTACCCTCTACCCTCTTTCCTCTACCATCTCTCCTCTACCCTCTTCCCTCTATGATCTCTCCTCTACCCTCTTCCCTCCATGATCTCTCCTATACCCTCTTCCCTCTACGATCTCTTCTCTACCCTCTTCCCTCTATGATCTATCCTCTACCCTCTTCCCTCTACGATCTCTCCTCTACCATCTTCCCTCTATGATCTCTCCTATACTCTCTTCCCTCTACGATCTCTCCTCCACCCTCTTCCCTCTATGATCTATCCTCTACCCTCTTCCCTCTACGATCTCTCCTCTACCATTTTCCCTCCACGATCTCTCCTCTACCCTCTTCCCTCCACGATCTCTCCTCTACCCTCTACGATCTCTCCTCTACCCTCTTCCCTTTGCAATCACTCCTCTACCCTGTACCCTCTTTCCTCTACGATCTCTCCTCTACCCTCTTCATTCTACCATCTCTCCTCTACCCATTTCCCTCCACGATCTCTCCTCTACCCTCTACGATCTCTCCTCTACCCTCTTCCCTTTACGATCTCTCCTCTACTCTCTTCCCTCTACGGTCTCTCCTGTACCCTCTCCTCTCTACGATCTCTCCTCGACCTTCTTCCCTCTACGATCTCTCCTCTGCCCTCTCCCCTCCACGATCTCTCCTCTGCCCTCTACAATCACTCCTCTACCCTCCACCCGCTTTCCTCTACCATCTCTCCTCTGCCCTCTTCCCTCTATGATCCCTCCTCTACCCTCTTCCCTCTATGATCTCTCCTATACCCTCTTCCCTCTACGATCTCTCCTCTACCCTCTTCCCTCTATGATCTATCCTCTACCCTCTTCCCTCTACGATCTCTCCTCTACCAGCTTCCCTCTATGATCTCTCCTATACCCTCTTCCCACTACGATCCCTCCTCTACCCTCTTCCCTCTATGATCTATTCTCTACCCTCTTCCCTCTACGATCTCTCCTCTACCGTCTTCCCTCAATGATCTCTCCTCTCTACGATATCTCTTCTACCCTCTTCCCTCCACGATCTCTCCTCTACCTTCTTCCCTCTACGATCTCTTCTCTACCTTCTTCCCTCTACGATCTCTCCTCTACCCTCTTCCCTCTACGATGTCTCCTCTACCCTCTTCCCTCCACGATCTCTCCTCTGCCCTCTTCCCTCTACAATCACTCCTCTACCCTCTACCCTCTTTCCTCTACGATCTCTCCTCTACCCTTTTCCTTCTACGATCTCTCCTCTACCCATTTCCCTCCACGATCTCTCCTCCACCCTCTTCCCTCCACGATCTCTCCTCTACCCTCTACAATCTCTCCTCTACCCTCTTCCGTTTACGATCTCTCCTATACCCTCTTCCCTCTACGATCTCTCCTCTACCCTCTTCTCTCTACGATCTCTCATCTGCCCTCTACAATCACTCCTCTACCCTCTACCCTCTACCCTCTTCCCTGTACGATCTCTCCTCTACCCTCTTCCCTCTACAATCTCTCCTCTACCCTCTTCCCTCTACGATCTTTCCTCTACCTTCTTCCCTCCACGATCTCTCCTCTATCCTCTTCCCTCCATGATCTCTCCTCTACCCTCTTCCCTCTACGATCTCTCCTCTACCCTCTTCCCTCCACGATCTCTCCTCTGCCCTCTTCCCTCTACAATCACTCCTCTACCCTCTACCCTCTTTCCTCTACGATCTCCCCTCTACCCTCTTCATTCTACGATCCCTCCTCTACCCATTTCCCTCCACAATCTCTCCTCTACCCTCTTCCCTCCACGATCTCTCCTCTACCCTCTACGATCTCTCCTCTACCGTCTTCCCTTTACAATCTCTCCTCTACCCTCTTCCCGCTACGATCTCTCCTCTACCCTCTTCCCTCTACGATCGCTCCTCTACCCTCTTCCCTCTACGATCTCTCCTCTACCCTCTTCTCTCTACGATCTCTCCTCTGCCCCCTACAATCACTCCTCTACCCTCTTTCCTCTACGATCTCTCCTCTACCCTCTTTCTTCTACGATCTCTCCTCTACCCATTTTCCTCCACGATCTCTCCTCTGCCCTCTTCCCTCTACGATCTCTCCTCTACTCTCTTCCCTCTACGGTCTCTTCTCTACCCTCTCCTGTCTACGATCTCTCCTCTACCTTCTTCCCTCTACGATCTCTCCTCTACCATCTTCCCTCCACCATCTCTCCTCTACCTTCTTCCCTCTATGATCTCTCATCTACCATCTTCCCCCTACGATCTCTCCTCTGCCCTCTTCCCTCTACGATCTCTCCTCTACTCTCTTCCCTCTACGGTCTCTTCTCTACCCTCTCCTGTCTACGATCTCTCCTCTACCCTCTTCCCTCTACGACCTCTCCTCTACCTTCTTCCCTCCACGATCTCTCCTCTACCCTCTTCTCTCCGCGATCTCTCCTCTACCGTCTGCCTTCTACGATCTCTCCTCTACTCTCTTTCCTCTACGATCTCTCCTCTACCCTTTTCCTCTACGATCTCTCCTTTACCCTCTTCCCTCTACGATCTCTCCTCTACCACTTTCCCTCCACGATCTCTCCTCTAGCCTCTTCCTTCCACGATCTCTCCTCTGCCCTCTACAATCACTTCTCTGGCCTCTACCCTCTTTCCTCTACGATCTCTCCTCTACTCTCTTTCCTCTACGATCTCTCCTCTACCCTTTTCCTCTACGATCTCTCCTTTACCCTCTTCCCTCTACGATCTCTCCTCTACCACTTTCCCTCCACGATCTCTCCTCTAGCCTCTTCCTTCCACGATCTCTCCTCTGCCCTCTACAATCACTTCTCTGGCCTCTACCCTCTTTCCGCCACGATCTCTCCTCTACCCTCTTCCCTCCACGATCTCTCCACTACCCTCTACGATCTCTCCTCTACCCTCTTCCCTCCACGATCTCTCCTCCACTGTCTTCCCTCTACGGTCTCTCCTCTACCCTCTCCTCTCTACGATCTCTCCTCTACCTTCTTCCCTCCACGATCTCTCCTCTGCCCTCTCCCCTCCACGATCTCTCCTCTGCCCTCTACAATCACTCCTCTACCCTCTACCCTCTTTCCTCTACGATCTCTCCTCTACCCTCTTCCTTCTACGATCTCTCCTCTACCCATTTCCCTCCACGATCTCTCCTCTACCCTCTTCCCTCCACGATCTCTCCTCTACCCTCTGCGATCTCTCCTCTACCCTCTTCCCTTTACGATCTCTCCTCTACCCTCTTCCCTCTACGATCTCTCCTCTACCCTCTTCCCTCTACGATCGCTCCTCTACCCTCTTCCCTCTACGATCTCCCCTCTACCCTCTTCTCTCTACGATCTCTCCTCTGCCCTCTACAATCACTGCTCTACCCTCTTTCCTCTACGATCTCTCCTCTACCCTCTTCCCTCTACGATCTTTCCTCTACCCTCTGCCCTCCACGATCTCTCCTCTACCCTCTTCCCTCTACCCTCTCTCCTCTACCCTCTTCCCTCCATGATCTCTCCTCTACCCTCTTCCTTCTACGATCTCTTCTCTACCCTCTTCCCTTTACGATCTCTCCTCTACGTTCTTCCCTCTACGATCTTACCTCTACGTTCTTCCCTTTACGATCTCTCCTCTATCCTCTTCCCTTTACGATCTCTCCTCTACCTTCTTCCCTCTACGATCTCTCCTCTACCTTCTTCCCTTTACGATCTCTCCTCTACCCTCTTCTCTCTACGATCTCTCCTCTGCCCCCTTCTCTCTACGATCTCTCCTCTACCTTCTTCCCTCCACGATCTCTCCTCTGCCCTCTCCCCTCCACGATCTCTCCTCTGCCCTCTACAATCACTCCTCTACCCTCTACCCTCTTTCCTCTACGATCTCTCCTCTACCCTCTTCCTTCTACGATCTCTCCTCTACCCATTTCCCTCCACGATCTCTCCTCTACCCTCTTCCCTCCACGATCTCTCCTCTACCCTCTGCGATCTCTCCTCTACCCTCTTCCCTTTACGATCTCTCCTCTACCCTCTTCCCTCTACGATCTCTCCTCTACCCTCTTCCCTCTACGATCGCTCCTCTACCCTCTTCCCTCTACGATCTCCCCTCTACCCTCTTCTCTCTACGATCTCTCCTCTGCCCTCTACAATCACTGCTCTACCCTCTTTCCTCTACGATCTCTCCTCTACCCTCTTCCCTCTACGATCTTTCCTCTACCCTCTGCCCTCCACGATCTCTCCTCTACCCTCTTCCCTCTACCCTCTCTCCTCTACCCTCTTCCCTCCATGATCTCTCCTCTACCCTCTTCCTTCTACGATCTCTTCTCTACCCTCTTCCCTTTACGATCTCTCCTCTACGTTCTTCCCTCTACGATCTTACCTCTACGTTCTTCCCTTTACGATCTCTCCTCTACCCTCTTCCCTTTACGATCTCTCCTCTACCTTCTTCCCTCTACGATCTCTCCTCTACCTTCTTCCCTTTACGATCTCTCCTCTACCCTCTTCTCTCTACGATCTCTCCTCTGCCCCCTTCTCTCTACGATCTCTCCTCTACCCTCTTCCCTCTACGATATTTCCTCTACCCTCTTTCCTCCACGATCTCTCCTTTGCCCTCGTCTCTCTACGATCTCTCCTCTACCCTCTGCCCCCCATCCCCCCACCCCTATCCCCCTTTTCCTTCTCACACGCGGCCTTCAGTCTCCTTTCCACTTTCTCCACTTTGACTTATTCCTTCTGAATAGTGATTAACAATGTCTCAATACACACGTGATTTCACCTCAGGTTATCGATGACACCACGACGAGAAAGTTGGGCTCCCAATCGGCGGTGGATTGGCTGCTTCAGAAGACCATTCGATACGGCCAAGCGACTGTCCAACTGCCGACGTCATGCAACCTGACCCAGTTCCACATGGAGCTCGACCTCGACGTCCGATACCCTGTAGTGCCCCGCCACCTAGTGGGTAACTGCACCGGTATCCTGTACAACCGAGTGCCGAAATGCGCCAGTCGCTTCCTCAAGGATCTGTTCGAATCTGTGATAACAGCCAACAACCACACCCTGATCTTTGTGGATAGTACTTATGTTGCTGAACAAGTAAGTTCTCCTGGGGTGCAATGCACTCACTGTGCAGTTACGCGCCCGTCGGATCCAAGTTTTAATGCCAGATCTGTCCCAAGGGCTAAGAACGGAAGGTGACGTTTGATTGTTCCCTGCCCTCTTTATCGGAGACATGAATGGAATATAATGCGGTAATGTAACCATCGGAGGAAAGAATGTAACTACAATCCTAACCGGCGAACTTGTTTTCATTATTGAGCACCTGGTATACGTATGTACGCTCCAGGTTTGACGTACGTTTGTACGTACGCCCAGGTTCTAATAATCCGTACCCAGTGTACTAATTGTCGAGAAATGAAAAGTTACCCATTGCTTACGCTGGCACACAACTAGCTTGTATCAGTCGGGCATTGCAGCATATATATTGTCCTCAAATAACGACAGATAGCATCAAACCCAATTTACTTAGGACCGTTAAGTGAAATATACATTGTTTAGAGGGAGATACTGAAACAGTCATACGGACAGATCTCGCATCGAGACACATATGGAGCACACAGGCCAGTCTGACATTCACCATGGGGACCGATTGATCGAACTGTGGAGCTCCTGGGTTACCTTATTATTGCATTGATCGCATGTTTCGACGTGACCTATTAGCAGTCTGAATCGTTGTGACTGAAATGCCTTTTCATTATAAAAACATTTATAATAATCTATATGTGAAGCTAAAAAGCCAGCATGAAGCTGGCAATAAATCGGTCGGTGGTGGGAGGTCGAGGGTGGGGATGGAATTGCTTTCTGACAATAGGTCGGTCGGTGGCGGGAGGTCGAGGATGGGAAAGGAATTGCTTTCATACAATAGGTCGGCCGATGGCGGGAGGTCGAGGGTGGAGATGGAATTGCTTTCTGACAATAGGTCGGTCGGTGGCGGGAGGTCGAGGATGGGAAAGGAATTGCTTTCATACAATAGGTCGGCCGATGGCGGGAGGTCGAGGGTGGAGATGGAATTGCTTTCTGACAATAGGTCGGTCGGTGGCGGGAGGTCGAGGATGGGAAAGGAATTGCTTTCATACAATAGGTCGGCCGATGGCGGGAGGTCGATGGTGGGGAAGGAATTGCTTTCTGACAATAGGTCGGTCGGTGGCGGGAGGTCGAGGATGGGAAAGGAATTGCTTTCTGACAATAGGTCGGTCGGTGGCGGGAGGTCGAGGATGGGAAAGGAATTGCTTTCTGACAATAGGTCGGTCGGTGGCGGGAGGTCGAGGATGGGAAAGGCATTGCTTTCTGACTATAGGTCGGCCAGTGGCGGGAGGTCGAGGATGGGAAAGGAATTGCTTTCTGACTATAGGTCGGCCGGTGACGGGAGGTCGAGGGTGGGGAAGCAATTGCTTTCTCACAATTGGTTGATCAAGTTTAGGGAATGAATTGCTTTCTGGACCATCGATTGGAAAGTACATCATTTATAGGGATCCTTTCATTTATAACGTGGAGTGCGTGGATTATTCTCGTACAACACAATCAATGGTTGACTGTCACGTTATTGTTCACACCTCTGAACTGTTGTTATTGCCCCTGTTCTGTTGCTCTTTATTCACACCGTGCTTCTGTCGTTGTTTCAGTTTCATTACCTACTCATGATGAGACACGCTCGTGGACGATTCGTCCTCGTGAGCCATTTCTACTTCGTAGATTTTAACCGGTGAGTGACTACCAGTATCCGCCGTGCCGTGGGACATACTTCAGTGCACGTCAAGTTGTCTCTCGTTTTGCCGATACCACGGTGTTCCATTTGAAAAGGGCAGCCCGTGCTGTTTGACAAACTCGCCGCCTCCCACTGCCTACAGCCAGGAACTGCTGCTCCTTAATTGGCACAATATGGGACTGTTCATGATTTTCATGACATTCTGGTCAGTGGCTCGGTCATTATTTCCCACTATGCGTGTTCATACAAACTCGCCGCTTCCCACTTCCTACAGTACAGCCAGGGCCTGCTGCTACATCGTGGACCAAAATTGGCGTCCTTTACAGCATACAGAGGCGGGTGCTATAAGCCCACCAGTGTCAACAGTGGCGAATCCAAGATGTGGCAAAAAGAAGGGGCGGCAAGAGTCAAGAAAGATTGGGGTGCAAGCGTCATTTTGAGCAGGATGAAAAACTTGCCCCCTGTGCCATCCTAGGTCCGCCACTGCCTAAGGCCTAAGATTCTCGACACCAATGTCTCAGGGCTTTTGTCGCCCGGTTATAGCTTATATGAGCCAAAAAAAGAACCGTTCTTTCCAAAGTTCGTAAAAGAAAACATTTCAGTCATGTCAGTATTGTTACAATCAACGACATAAATTAACAATTTATCAACAGACGTAACTATTAGTTATTAAAATTTGTATTATTATAAATTATAATAATACAAATATTATAATCTATAATATTATTCAGACGTTGTTATGGTGGTAAATAGGCTCAGATCAGAATGGCAACTAGCAGAGCCCATTAGGTCGTGTCAAAAGTGGATTTATGTACTAAGCAAGCGAGATTTTCACTGTATGCAAACGGCGGCCCGTAACTGCAGATACGGTCAATTAAATATGGCAGAAGGTAGTGTCAGTTGAATATTTGCTAGTGTGAAAACAAGATAACAACTATTGCTCTAATTACATCCTAGTAACGTCATGTAAATATCTATGATGTTGCCCGTAACTGAAATTAGGGGTTGACCGTAACTCTGGTAGCTGACAAAATTCAAATACGGTCAACACTGCAAAAACGCTCAAATGCTCCAGAAATGCAACTCATAGTGCTAAATATTGAAGTAGAACAAACTCGAAAGAAAGTTATATCGAAATGGCATCACACATGGCTACACAATGACATATTTCTCATGGTTTTACCGCGAGTTGATAGTTCACCTGACGTGCCTTTCGCCCTCTTTATTGGCCGTATCTGCAGCAACGGGCTGCGGTTTGTGTACAGTAACCTTGACACCCATTGTGTAGCGTGACTAGCGTCTATAAGGTCAAAGGTAGTCATCGTGGGCACACCTCGTCAAAGTTTACATTTATCGGTCGACGGAAGGACATGGACGCCGTGCCAATATTGAATTAGCGATGTTGGACACAAGACAACTGGCAAGTCACGACTGTAGCCTGGTGCTTTTCTCGATATGGATACAGCATATAGGCAGAAGCTGTTTAAAGACGACGCATAAACTAATCAACGCGAACATCTAAATTTTCGTCTGCGAAAGAACTAGTACTTATAGAGGGGATAGAATACCGTGTGCGATCTCCGTGATTAGCATCCAGGAATTCTTGGAGATTCGCGATTAGCTGTTGGCAATTTTTGGGGATCGTTATCCCTACAATTCCTGGTTCAACGCGAAGACCCTTTCCCTATTTCCCGCGATCCGTTGTAGCAGTCTGTGAACTCCTTGATATTCGCGATATCACCTTTTAGGTGATGTTTTTCGTGCCCTGTCTTGAATAGTCCTCATCTTGGAGATTCGACATTGCTCTCCCTAATTCTTGGCGATTCGCCATTCAGAAGGGGCACCCCCCCTTATAGGCACTTAAAACATGTCCGAAAACTATGGGGTTAAGCTGTTACTTGCTAATCTCATATGCGTGTGCATGGTATTAAATTTCCCTTTTTAGCTATTAAAGGTACGCTGGGGAATTGAAGCAAATTGTACTCGAATTTAGGTGTGGGTTTTAGAGTACATCTGCGGCGTCACACAACAGTCTCACTACACTGACATGCATGGATGGCAGGGGCTCATCTAATCAAAATTGGTCAACACCCGAGGCCACCCCCCCCCCCCGCCCCCCCACACACACACACACGGGCGCAAAACCCCCTTGTCCGAATTCCTAGATCCGCCCTTGCATGGTACCAGGTAACGTTGGCAATCTTTATGGAGTGCCCGTGAAAGTGAAAGAGAACGGGTGAGAGAGAGAGATGTTCACTCGATGGAATGATTCGTTACCTTTGGCTTGCAGGTTATACAAGAACAACACGCTCATTTACATCAACCTAGTGAGAGATCCGATAGAATGGTTCAAGTCGTTATACTTTTTCCACCAACATGGCTACAGAGCTCGACCCTTCTCAGAACCCCTGGGGACAGAGTTTAATCAGGTAGGTCTGACACGGAGGGTGGTGGCCCACCGGTCGGGGAAGAGAGTTGGGGGGTTGGGGGGGGGGGGGCTCCAGGTGGAACCCTGACAATCTATCTATTAACCATTCGGGCCTGGTGTCATTACCTGACCACTTTGCTGCTCCCTGTATTCGGTTTTTGGAATTGGGAAGAAACGAAGAGCTCGGTATGTTTAAAGTGATATGTCATGTTTAATCTTTATAACACCAATCTCTTCTCCGTGTCAAATAAGTATATTCTTATATAAGTATTTAAATCCTGAAAGCCTGTGGATTATCAGGAAGTGGAGCTAATTTGTTCACCGGAGCAGAAGTCGTTGGCCAGCTTTATATCCCTGCGCGCCTGTTCGCTGTTCGGTATTCCGTGTGATGTCGACCGCGACTCGCTACGACGTCCGCGCGCGATAAACTAGTCTGCAGTTTTATGTTGAAATAGTTGTTTTACAGATTCATCGAGATATAAAACATATATGCATCATAATTTTGAGATACTTTTAGTCTTGATTCTAAAATGAAAAAAAAATGCTAAAATGGCGCATGTAAGTAGGCTGCTTTAATCGACACATATACGTTAGCAACACTAGTGGAATCCTCCCTCAGAACTGCAAGTGACTGCCGCTGTGCCGTTGTTCTATGGCTGCATCTGTGGACGAACCGTATCCGATTTGTTTGCCAGTCCTCCAGCAATAGAACTTGGGCAAGCAGTGGCCAAACACATGGCTATTCACATCTCTCTGCAGTAGCTGATAACATGTATACTTTGACGTGAAACGTTACACAAATTCGCGTGTTTAATTTACAAAGGTTATTGCGTTATGAGGAAAAAAATTTATTCTGAAACTGGTATCAATGGTTTGTTTCCCTACGTCCTACGTAACTTCCCCAAGTTACGGCGTTGTATCTGGAACATGTATTGGGACATCGTTTCACCAAAAGTTACCACTGTAAGCTGTGTTGCACAGCTGGAAATGTAAAACAAATATCTAATAAACATATCCTGTAAGCATGAATATTAGTGATATTATCTGTCGCGAAATTAGCGCCTAAAAGATAGGATTTTGGGCTCGAAACTTGAAAGTGAAGGTATATGTATACATGTGGTCAATGCAATTTAGTGAAAGTATATATTCATTTTAGTAATGTAATTTGTGAAAGTATATATACATGTGGGTAATGTAATTTGTATTTGATACGTCTTTTCGCCTTCATTTTAGCCAATATCTGAGTGCGTTCGGCAGGACACGTGCTACCTCCGAATCCAACGAACATTCAGCCCCCTGCGCTTTATGTGTGGACCTAGCGCTGCATGCGGGTAGGTTAGCCCCAGTTCTATGGCTTTATGTTTGGACCTAGCGCTACATGCGGGTAGGTTAGCCCCAGTTCTTTGGCTTTATGTGTGGATCTAGCGGTACATGCGGGTAGGTTAACCCCAGTTCTATGGCTTTATGTGTAGACCTAGCGCTGCATGCGGGTAGGTTAGCCCCAGTTCTATGGCTTTATGTTTGGACCTAGCGCTGCATGCGGGTAGGTTAACCCCAGTTCTATGGCTTTATGTTTGGACCTAGCTCTGCATGCGGGTAGGTTAACCCCAGTTCTATGGCTTTATGTGTGGACCTAGCGCTAGATGCGGGTTGGCTAGGCCCAGTTCTGTGATTTTATGTGTAGACCTAGCGCTAGATGTCTGTAGGTTAGCCCGAGTTCTGTGGCCCAGTTCTGAGACTTTATGTGTGGACCTGGCGCTGCATGCGGGTAGGTTAGCCCCAGTTCTGTGACGTTATGTGTAGACCAAGCGCTAGATGTCTGTAGGTTAGCCCCAGTTCTGTGGCCCAGTTCTGTGACTTTATGTGTGAACCTAGCGCTGCATGCGGGTGGGTTACCCCGGTTCTGTGACTTTATGTGTGGACCTATCGCTAGATGTGGGTAGGTTAGCCCAGTTATGTTACTTTATGTGTGGACCTAGCGTTGCATGCGGGTAGGTTAGCCCCAGTTATGTGACTTTATGTGTGGACCTAGCGCTAGTTGTGGGTAGTTTAGCCCCAATTAGGTGGTCTAATTCTGTGACTTTATGTGTGGACCTAGCGCTGCATGCGCGTAGGTTAGCCCCTGTTTTATGGCTTTATGTGTGGACCTAGCGCTGCTTGCGGGTAGGTTAGCCCCAGTTATGTGGCTTGATGTGTGGACTTAGCGCTGCATGCCGGTGGGTTTGCCCCAGTTATGTGGCTTTATGTTTGGACCTAGCGCTGCATGCGGGTGGGTTAGCCCCAGTTATGTGGCTTTATGTGTGGACCTAGCGCTGCATGCGAGTGGGTTAGCCCCAGTTCTATGGCTTTATGTGTGGACCTAGCGCTGCATGCGAGTGGGTTAGCCCCAGTTGAGGGGCTTTATGTGTGGACCTAGCGCTGCATGCGAGTGGGTTAGCCCCAGTTCTATGGCTTTATGTGTGGACCTAGCGCTGCATGCGGGTAGGTTAGCCCCAGTTATGTGGCTTGATGTGTGGACCTAGCGCTGCATGCGGGTGGGTTAGCCCCAGTTCTATGGCTTTATGTGTGGACCTAGCGCTGCATGCGGGTGGGTTTACCCCAGTTATGTGGCTTTATGTGTGGACCTAGCGCTGCATGCGGGTAGGCTAGGCCCAGTTCTGTGATTAATGTGTGGACCTAGCGCTGCATGCGGGTGGGTTAGCCCCAGTTCTATGGCTTTATGTGTGGACCTAGCGCTGCATGCGGGTAGGCTAGGCCCAGTTCTGTGATTAATGTGTGGACCTAGCGCTGCATGCGGGTGGGTTAGCCCCAGTTCTATGGCTTTATGTGTGGAATTAGCGCTGCATGCGGGTAGGCTAGGCCCAATTCTGTGATTAATGTGTGGACCTAGCGCTGCATGCGGGTGGGTTAGCCCCAGTTATGTGGTCCAATTCTGAACAATTAGAACATAATGTACTATGCACACGTAATGTGTAATAAATGTACAGCGTGTACATAATAAATGAGCCGTGTGCACATAATGTTCCATGTACAGTAAATGTACACATGCACATAATGCACCATGCACCTTAATGTGCCATATACACTTAATGTACTATGTATACTTAATGTACCACGTGCAATTAATGTACAATGTAACTTAATGTACAATGTAACTTAATGTACAATGTAACTTAATGTATAATGCAACTTGATATGCAATGTACACATAAACATAATGTACCATATACATTTAATGTACAATGTACACTTAATGTACCATGTACGCTTAATACCATGCACCATATACACTTAATATAACCTAATGCACAAAGTACACATAATTTACTATGTACACTTAATGTACAATGTACACTTAATGTACATTTAATGTACAATGTACACTTAATGTACAATATACCATTAATGTACACACACAGATATTGAACCATGCACACATACACATAATGTACCACATACATTTGTTGTACACATACACATAATGTAACATGTACACGTAGAATGTATACTTAATGTACAATGTACATTTAATGTACCATGCATAGCTTCAGTATCTTGCTCTCGCATAGAGTACAATACAACATATCTGCATGTATTCATATATATGTGGGTTTTTTGGGGCTTTTTTATTCGGTGCAGAGAGGCAAGTGAAGTAGTGTTACAGAAGGTCAAGGCCACCATTGAGAGGCACTACCTGATGGTGGGTGTCTATGAAGATTTGCCCGCCGTCAACATGGTCCTCGAGTATTTACTGCCACAAGTCTTCGCCAATCTCACCAATGCCTTCATTCCAATGGGTAAGATTTGCTACTTGACTGTTTTTCCCAGCACAGTGACACCACCAGGCGAATGCGAAAAAGGCCTTTTCTCGAGTTCCCGCACTGGGTGTCGTCTCGCTTATGTTTACATATGGTTCATATCATTGATAAAGCATTGAATATATACGACAAAATTGCTCCATAATATGAACAATTCTTCCGTTTAGACGCTATCATCATTTAACATTTGGCTAAGTTCAGTGTCGTTTTTTTCCTCACAAATGTGTGCCGATGTCGCTTTTTTCAGATCTTCAGTGTCGGAATTTGGGGGTCAATGTCAAATGTCGATTTTTCAAATATATGCCTGTGTCGACTGTTGCCATTTACCCCTTGCAGACCCCTATGATAGGCAATACTGTAACAATCAATATAACAAAACATAGGCGGAGGAACCGGGGGGCATCCGGGGCACGTGCCCCCCCTAACAAAATATTGGGGGCACAGGTATCTTCGATAAAGTTAAAACATCTTTGTATGGGCGCGTCATATCAGGTACTATATAGGACCTGGTACGTATTGGTTGTGTCCCCCCAATCGCAACAATATTCCTACGCCCATGTGAAAGGGTTGATTAGAATTTGGATTTCGGTGTCCACACTAGTGGTGGATTTCACGAACCTAGTGTAGCCAACTAGGGGGCTTAGTCGACTAAAGTCGCCATGTAAATGATGGGCGATTTTAACCGACTAAGCCGGCTAAACTACATCAGTGTCCCCGCGATCGTTCACATGGGAAAACGCCAGACTTATGAGGCAAATTACGTATATTTCGCAGATAATCACTCACCGTGCCAGCGACTCTGTCATAATGGTGGTTTCCTCGGCCAGGAATTATAATCTTTTCGTTTTTGCTGCATGCTAAATTATATTGTTTTTTTCCTGGTCGAAATAAATGACGATTCTTATCTCTCTTTGTTTTTTGCTTGCAGCCACACAGGAGAGTATGACCCAGAGCCAAGCCACGATAGGCAAAGAAACACTGGATAACGACACTCAAGCCTTCATACGTCACAGAATGAAATACGACTACGAGCTATACCAGTTCGCCAAGCAGAGATTTTATAACCTTCATCGCGCGATAGAGACTCTTAAGTCCAGATGAGTCTTTATAATGCACATATGCATATCTAGGTCTATGTGAATACAGTACGTGTATGTGTATTGAATCATGAGATGCATGATCGCGAATCTCATTTGTGTAAATATCCAGCTATAGCCGTGTCAGTTGCCACATGTCCACAGCTAAATGAGAGGATTGGGCGAATCTCTTTCATGCAAGTATTACGGCTATAAAATGAGGAATGCCTCAGCTAGATGTGACCAGATTGCATCATTGTGTGTTACAAGTTTATATTGTAAAGGGATAACACTCTCATCTGTAACAAACATGACGCATATTAGATAAGTAAGGTCAGATTTTTGGGCCTCTGTTTAGTAGGCCCGACAAAAAAATGAATAATGTTGAATTTATCATAAATATATGGAAAACATGTCTTTGAATAATATAGGTGCAAAATAAATTGCACGAAGATGGCTGCACCGCAATACTCGCAGCATAACGCTTAATTCCATACCCGCTTAGATTAGCATGTAAGATTACGGTAACTTAGTGAAACGATGCCCTGCTGGTCGGGAAATACAGAACTATCGCTTGTCACGGAGGTGCTGTTTACAGAAGATGATATTGTGATATTTTATTGGATAACGTGTAATTTCAGAGAACTAAATTTGCGTTGCAATTAAATTACATAGTACGAATGTTGCTTGTACCTAAACGTTATTTATACATATTTCCCACCAATCACAAACATATTGCATAATATGATGTAATGAAAGATTAGCATTCACATTGACATTCACATTTAACTGTAATATTTGCTTCAAATGGAATAATGTGGCAGGATTTTTTCTGTTTAATTTGACAGCTGATCAGCTAATGCTATGTGTACTATACGTCACAGATTTGTGTATATTCAATATTTTATCGTGGAGTTTTAGGGATGCTGTATAGGCTCCAAGCAATATATTTTAGTGACATTTTTGCAAGCTATACAAATAGGATACTTTTAGATCATGATGTAATTGTGGCGGGAAACAACAGTTGATTCCAAGATTTGTGTGATCGGTAGTCTAGCAGTCGAGCGACTTTCATGTGGAGTATTCATGGAATGTGCATATGGATATGTGAAGATTTAGTCGGTTGATGCGTGAATGTTTTTTTTGTAATTCGCAGGCGTTTTTTAGCTTCTGAGATTCGGAAACTACGAGAGTGGGAGTTTCATGTGAAAAGATTACTGTTATATGTTCCTTTTAACTCCTTCCAGCCCCAGGGATTAGACATTCTTCCCAAGGTAGCTGACTGTAAACATGGCTTGAGAGAGCATTTCATATTCATTGAGATATGTAGGGTACACATTTTGTATGTTGATGAGGGTCCTACTCATGTGGAAGACGACAAATATCTGAGTTGATAAAAAATTAAATTGGATTCGGTTGTCTTCCATATGGGAAGTACAAAATATCAATATATAAATTTCATGCGCCAGGCATACGGACTACTGCTGATAATCTAGATAATATGAGAATAAATAACCGCGCGAGCTCGGCCCTTGTGTAATGGCTCCCCGTCGCCATTTAGCTTGCTCATTCATTGGCAGCGATCAAAGCATGTGTCTTTCAGAATAGTAACGAACAAAGTTATGTAAGTTATGACATTCTCCAGAGGAGTTCTAAGGACCATTACTCGATACTCTGTTGTTCTTTTCTCCCTCCAAAAAGAGTCACTTACACACAAAAAGACGTAATAAATGAACCAGGAATTCTGAATTATTTCGGTATTTCAAATGTTACATTTCTTACATGGATTTTTTTTAAATGTGTTTCGATGCAAACTGTCTTGTCACGCCACCGGTTAATCCCAGTAACTAGGACGGACAAAAAGCGAATTTTCCCCCATACTGTCCGTCTTGCCTGCCCTGCAACCATATAGAACTGGGTGGCGATGAAACCCCTGCCTAAGCACTCTCTGCCTTCCATTCACTCCGCAAAGGCTCCATTATATCTCTGTTGCCGCGCATTTCTACAAAATAGCAGCGTTTAATAATAATAATTTAATAAGTCTAATAACAGACGATCTAGTATACTAGGTTCTGACGCCATTACACAGGAATTGTTGGTGCATCTACGCACCTGTTGTAAGGCTTTAACACAGAATAATGGGATTAAACTTTAAGTTAAATCATTGCTATGCCACTCAGAAATCATTAATAATGCCTTTTTTGTGTATTAGTTAATGTAGTTTTGTTAACAGAAATGATTAAAGTTTATTTTTACAGAAATCATCAATATAATGCGTTTTGATATAATGAGTTACAAATAAAATCGATGCCAGATGAGTGGTGGCGCCCTCTAATGCCAGGGCATACGGCCAAACCGTTACATTCAAAGTTCTAGCGGAGCTAGACTGTCAAACTAACGTCACGTAAAGGTCGATTTTATTGACATTCCAAAGCAAGTAAAGGTCGCACTACCCTTTGGGCAATAGTTCATGTATATAGCTAAGCCTAGCTATTTTACCATATAAAATAGGTGAATATATGTGCACTTGCATATAGGTCCTGCATCGACCAGTTTAGCCCGTGTGTGCACGGAAACGCCCTGACACACAACTCCGTTATGAAGCCAGAAGCCTGAAATAGAGAAGGGCGATGGTGGTTGTAGGGGTGGGGTGGGGTGAGGTGAGGTGAGGTGAGGGTGTGTGTGTGTGCGTGTGTGTGAGCGGGGGGGGGGGACGGGTGGGGGTGATTGACCAGACCGGGTAACGAGTTTTGGAGGGTCGACTGACTATAACCATCTAAACTTACGTTAGGAACATATAACTATAGTGACTGGGTTGCGGCGGGTGGCGTATGTATTGAGAATGGTGTGTGTGTGGGGGGGGGGGGCGGTGGGGTGTACTGATATGTAATTGGGATGTAATCTAAGTAGCGCCACGACGACCGTTGTTCTCACGTTACACCATCCAGCCCATACGCTTCTTTGCGATAACACAAACCATATATCCCAAAGCCAAAGCCGAAGGGAAATATCGGACCGCTGCCGGTTTTTGCTTGGTTTCATTAAAAAAATCATTCATCGCTGGTGGTGGCTGTCCCTGTAACGGACGAAAAAGTCAAATTGTGTCATAACGCGCCCAATCGCCCATGCGCACTGCGAAGAGGAGAAGGAATAATCCACACCTGCACTCGATTCCTTAATTGAAGCTTCACTTCAATTCTGTAATTGGTCTACGACATGTAGATATATATACGCGTGTTGCCAATGTAACGAATAATACAGAATGAAAAAGAGACATATTGCAAAAACTATTCACAGACAAAATTCCGGCTTTAAGCACTGTATGCCTACATGTATACGTTCTTTGGCAGGCACTGGCAATGGCTTATTATATCAGCCGAGCTCAACTTCCAGTGGGTGACTTAATAGTCGCCTTTGATATTCCTTGGGCAGTCCAGCACCCATATATGGTTCCATGGCGTAATTAGCCCTTTGACGGAGCGCATTATGACGATATTTTTCGCCGTCAGAAATTGAACGTCCTCCAGTTAGTTTCTCATTGTTGAAAATAAAACTATCTCTGAAATGTTGGTCCTATGCAAAACGTTCTATTCTGTCCGTTACTAATTAATAAACGACGAGTAAGCCATTTTGATTTATGTGGTCCACTGCAGTGCAATTTGACTAAGGTGTGTGCGAGCTGGAAAATGAATATTTATAAGGGGTGCGGGTGGGGGGTGGGGGGGTGCAAGGGGGGGTCGTGTTCCCAGATCACGAAGAAGACATTGCTTTATTCCTAGGTCACGATGAATTAAAGGGAGAACTCCCCGCATTCAAAGGAATGGCGGATACGTGGTAGTAAATTGACGATTTGCCGAGTCACGCTTATTTAACAGTAAAATTCCCAGTTCGAGATTAATGAAAATCCTTGCTCACGGCGGTCAGCCCCATCCCCAGTTCACGAATAATTGTTTTCCCCATTTCCAGGTCACGGTAAAATGAAAAGCCCATTCCCGAGGAACGGGAATACCCCTTGCTCCCGCCCGCCCCCTATTCATTACTAGAAACCTTACTCGTACCATTTTTCGCAAATTATACTCTCAAGATGGCGTCATCGTATGACAACTTATTTTGTATGCAATTAAACCTGCGATATCGCGATCTATGTAACGGAAACGTTATGTAATCTGGATGTAATTTAGACATGCTCATTAATTTTATACATGCTTTGCCAATAACCTGGAAATATAATATTTGTCTCCTTAGAAAAGCTCACGATAAGAGGTCGTTTATGCCAGAATGCTAATCAAATGCCAGAGATCTTTTATTACAAAGGTACACGGGTCTTTTTTTGGACGGCTGGAAACGAGCATCCGTGGTAACTCCATGACAATTTCTTCAAACAAAACCATTTATTTAAGAATGAACCCGAATAAAATGCACACCGATTGGAGAAATAATTAGTCTTAATTTAGGTATTAATTCACATATAGATATGTTCCGAATATTCACATAATTAGATTTTTAAAAAAAACACTATACTGTAACCATCCCGGCTAAAAAGTAAGCATGTAGCAATCATTTTAAATTAGTTAGGCAGGCTAGTTTCATTATTTGGCAGGCTTGTTACACTATAATTAGTAAAATTATACACGTCCGAAGTAACGTAACGCATGCAGGCACATAAGTATACATATATCATCAATATAGAATATGACATACATATGTCTAAATATATATAGCTTAAAAGAAGGACAATTTGGAAAAACTCAACCAAAAGCATGATTGACGATCTCCGTCGAGAGAATGCCACATGAAAACTCAATTACACTTGCATGAATATAGATCATATCGTCATAGTTATACTTCGTTCAAGCCTTCCCATATCAGTTACACAGTGGTATGTAGTTCCACCGTGTCAACGATTGAAATTGTAGAATCAAATAGAATAATTTGCACGGTAATTACAAATGTAAAAAATGCAGTAAACTGGAATCTTCAGGAAATCTAAAGCAAGTAATCCGCGTAAAAACAGGTGACGGCGACGCGCATACACGGTTGCCATGGCTACTGAAAGCGCCCCAGGTAATGACGTCACCGCCGTTCGTATGACGTCATGTGTGACGGGACCCACGTGGCTGAGGGCCGGGGCCGGGTCAGTGGGCGGGACCCCGTCGCCGCCCCTCTCCCGTACCATCCAGGTAGCGAGGTCATCGTGTGTGACGTCACGGCGGTTGCCGCGGCTGGTCCACAGTTGGTGGCCGTATCATCATGCCACCAGCTGGAGCCGCTGCCGGCCACGTTTGTGTCGATGAACTGATCATAGGACGCGACGGGGGTGCTGGAAACGCCATCCACGTGGTGAACTTGGTGTAGCGCTGGGCGATAATTGGGGACTTGAAGCCACGTGCTCATGTCAGCGTCCGAGTGCTGTAGCGTCCCTACATCCGCGCCCCAGATATTTCGCACTTCCGGTAGGACGCTGGGTGCGGGGAAGGGTTGCTGCCAGTAACAAGCTGCAGACACCGGAACTGACGCCATAGTACCCAACGGCTCAATGGGTCGAACGTTAGCGCTCAACGGTCTTTCCATCCAAGGATTCGGGTTATGGTATCCCGTCGCGGTGACGTCCTGATGGATGTTTGGCACGCCAGGTGGCGCGATCTGCCCCCTTGCCAGATCTCCCCAACAACCGCTGTCTCCCGCAGTCGACTCGCGCCGTCTGGGGTCGGACTGGCCATCGTCACTAACCGGGGTTGTCCTGAGATCCGAATGAGCCGCCCGACCGGCTGCCGTGACAGAGATATTCCCAAGTGAGGGAAGCAGGATTCCTCCGCCAACACTACCCAATAATCCGGAAACACTCTCCCCATTATGACGGTCAACTCCGTCTCCGTCTCCGAGATCAGGAGACAAGTTACCAGTCCACCCTGTGGCGACCTCATCACTGCCATGGTCGTCATGGTTACCTGACAACGCCACCTGGACCGCGGGCACTCCACGGAAACCGGAAACGCGCTGCAGCGATAAGCGGCGCTGCCAGCGGTAGCGCCTCGTAAAGAACCACTCCAGGACCCCTTCGCGATCCAGATCCAACTCCGTGGACAGCGCGGAGACCGTTTCCGAGGTCGGGTATTGGACTTGTCGGAAAGCTAGCTCCAGGCGCGCTGCGCGGTGTTCGGAAGTGATTGTCCGGCGAACACTAGATGACGTCATAGAGTCAACGCTGTTTTCCTGAGTGATGACGTCACTGCGGGTGCGATATTCAACGGCCGTGGCTGTGCCGCTGCTCAATTTACCTTTCTCTTCTCCGCCAATCTTTGTTCGCGCCCTTCGTCTCTTACGCGGCTGTTTATCCCGACTCCTGTTTTTCTCCCCATCAGGACCCTTTGTTTGGCGGCCATAAGAATCCTTGGTTATCACCCCATCGGGACCCTTGATTTTCACCCCATCAGGACCCTTAGCTTTCACCCCATCAGGACTCTTGGTTCTCTCCCCATCCAAACTCTGGGTTTTCACCCCATCAAAACTCTGGGTTTTCACCCCACCATGACCCTTGATTTTCACCCCATCAGGACCCTTAGTTTTCACCCCATCCAGACCCTGGGTTTTTTCTCCATCAAGACCCTTGGTTTTCACCCCATCAGGACCCTTGGTTTTCTCCCCACCCGGATCTGAACCTGTGGTTTTCATCCCATCCCGTTCCTTACTTTGGGCAGCGTCCCCCAGGTGTCCACATCCGCCTTCCCCTCGAGACGCGCCATTGTCATTGCCATGACCACCACTCCCCTTAATCCTTCCTCGCTGTTGTCCACCAGACTCTCCCCTCGCGATGTGCAGCGCCCGCCTCACGGAGCTGACGCTCGGTAGGCGGCGCTGACCATAGGACCCGTCCGTTGCTAGGCGATGCCGCAGCGTAGCGACCGAGAAGAGGGTCCCAGCGCTCACGTACTCCCGAATCCGGCGGATCAGGAAGCCATTGACGACCCTCCCTCGGCCCTCTCCGGGTCCCCCAGCTCTGGATGTCTTTAAGTCCCTCGTGGTGACGTCACACCCCTGTAGTGTCGTTCTGGATCTGCTTCCGGACTGTACTTCCGCCCGGAGCCGACGCTCGGGATCAGTCCGTGCCACCGCCGCCTCCACTGGTGCGTCGTGAACCTGCTGTGAAGTGTCTGGATCTGTGATTGTTGACGTCGTCGTGACATTCGGGAACTGTTCTGAATCGACACGCTGGAGGACGGCGTACTCGGGAACCGGCGGATGTGGTCCGGATTTGTTACAGCGGGTCTCAGGATTCCCGATGTCTTCATCAGCGAGTGCGTCCATAGTATCCTCTGTATCAACAGTATCCACGTGTCTGTGTAGATCATGGTCAGAGGTACATGTATCAAGTTCACTATCCAAGGTACAGGTATGACGTTCATTATCTAAGGTACATGCATCACGCTCATTATCCAAGGCACACGTATCTCCTCCAAAATGTTCCGCATTATCCAAGGTACATGTATCCAGGATACCTGTATCCAAGGTACCTGTATCCAATGCACCTGTATCCACGCTACCTGTATCAGAGGTATATGTATCCAAGGTACATGTATCCAAGGTACCTGCATCCAAAGTACATGTATCTCTTTCATAGGATTTCCGACCATCCAGTGTACCAGCTTGACAGGGTTCTTCATTAAATCCCAAGGTGCACCCGGCAGTGATCTTTGATCCGGATGGTACGTCTGGCGGACTAAGTGGTGATTCAAAGCTCCCTCCATCTAGCAGACTGCCGGGATACCCCGCGACCGTTGAGGTGGCATCCATCTTGCAAAATACCAAAACTTTCCTTAAAATGGCGCCCGACAACCTTGGTGGACAGTCCGATGCGTTTTTAACCTTCACCCCCTAGTTAACTTCAGTTAGGTTTGTTATGAGATAATGCTTTACCCGCAGACCAACCGCACACAAAAGGCAACAAAAACGATTCAATGTTTGTGATCTTTAAATCTTATAATCTTGTAGTAACGTGATTTGTTTTCATCTTTCAATCATAATTAACTAATCACCCAATTCATCGGTGGTTTTTGTTCACTACACTCCAAAATGCCCAACATATCATGTCATTTAATTAGATATTTTGCTGAAAAACCAAACCGTAAGCGACATTTTCTTGCTGGGCGCATGATTTAAAGTAATCACGGTGCGTTAACAGGAAACAAAGAATTAGTTTCATGCGCGAATTGAGGCCCCAGAAATCTGGGGCAGGTTAGTGGGGAGCGTAGGAGAGATGCCGCGGGTGGTTGCAAGCTCCCCGCACGGCAGTGAGTCGAAGACAGAGAGTGGGGTGGTTGAGGAAGGGGGGGTTTGGGGGTTGAAGAAGGGGAAGGGGACACACCACACAGTCTAGCAGGTGGCGAAGTCTGCTTCTTCGTGCGGCTTCCGACCGTTCACCGAATAATGGAGAGAGCATGCAAGCATCATTATTATACACACCAAAAATGTGGAAGGTGGGGGGGTGAGGGTTGGTCGTGAAAATATCAAATACTAATACAAAAGTAAGATGAATGGATTTATCGATTTTTTATGACGCGGGGTCTTGTATACAAGACGGCCACAGTGTGACAAAGAAGTCAAATATATTATTTTTATTTGACGCACAATCAAATTACGGTTACTTTTATGCAACCAACTTGACGCCCATTTCCCCCCCATTCCCTATATTGTTGTAGTCCACTAATTTTTTGGATGTGACCCCGTAACTTTTTGGGGGGATCGCCCTGTCCCTGGCTGTCTAGATGGATTTTCGGAGGGCGATGGTTAGCAAATGACATATCCCCACAGGACACTGAATCGGCAACCTCGAGTGCGTCAAAACGAAATTGTAATGTGATACATGTTGGGATATGATCGTTACGTAACTATCTCCGAGCGTTCATGGCACGGCATCAAGCATTCTAGCTTGGTAAAGCAGACTGAACTACAGATCGACAGGCTCACTGCCAGCAGAGGGAACTCGTTCCTCACCTCACCTCACCTCTTCGTTACGTAGCTGCCTTCGCTGGGAACCAACCTGCATGTCAGAAACAGACCGCCAAGTATGCATCGAGCAGCTCTAGGCCGGTTTGTGTATTCAGTATATATATATTCTGGTCATATTGCGTCATGTAGCCTCGGGAGACCGCACCGTTGGGTCTCGGTTCCAGGCTGTATTTCCCACGGGGGTTTTCGAAAAGAATATTTGGAAATGATGAATTTTCGTGAGGCACACAGCGGCTAAATGTCACATTTTCGTATGGACTAATATTTTATCTATCTAGTACTTCCAAACAATCCCCCAAAAAATTCTCACTTGTATCTGTGTTTTCAAGACATTTTACGGAGCACCTACATCCGATACGGGCGCTATATTTGTTTTTGGCGCGTGCTGGTGCCTGTAAATGTAGCCTGGTTCCCGCTGTAATGTTGAATTCTCTGTCTTGGGGGGCGCTGTTGTTATCCTTAAGTTCAAAGTCCTCGCATGCGCAAAACAAATATGGCGCCCGGATCCGACACTGGCGCTCCGTAAAACGTCTTGCAAACACTGACACAAGTGAATCCTTCCTTCCGATTAAAGTTAAAGAATTAAAATTTAGGAAGAATTTAATAGCTAAAACATTAATCTATACCAAAATGTGATATTTAGCCCCAATGTGCATCCAGATAATTTAGAATTTCCCTATTGAATAATTTCGCCTATTCCTTTTTAAAATCCCCGTGGAAAATACAGGCTGGAACCGAGACCCAGCGGAGGAACGGAGTGAGTATCCCGAGGCTAATCGCGTCAATGAGAGAACGCAGCGATCGAAGAGCTTTGGCCTAAGTGTATTCAGGCAAGCCCGCTTCTCTAGGGGCACAACGGTAGCAATGTTAAAATCCTTCGACGGTAGTAGGGAATCGACTGTAGCTTTTATCATAATGTGTGCGCGTACAACCATAGTGTTTATGTATTCTAATATACCTTGTTCTATCTTCTGACATCAAGAGAGTGTGTCAACACTTAGTTGTTTGTGTAATATATTCGCGAATAAATGTTGGAGCAAAAGTCTTTTCCCGACCAACCGTCCGCCGCATTTGTTTTTGGCGGATGCAGGTACCACTGTGAATGCAACTTGGTTCCCCGCTTCGTTAGCGTATGACTCTCCGCTAGAGGGTGTTTTCAGTCACACACCTTGAACTTAAGGACAACAGCAGCGCCCTCTGCCACAGGTAATTCACGGTTACAAAGTTTAGGACCCAGGCTGCAAATGGTTCAAATGGTGACGGGACTCGCCAGATAGCGCTGCATACGTATGGCTTTTAGTCGGGAAAAGACTTGTGCTCCAACATTTATTCGGGGCTCGAACCCCCGATCCACGTGCCGCTAGGCTCTCAGGTGACGAGAGCACTCAAGGCGAGCGCTCTAGCCCAATGAGCTACCGTTAAACTGTTCTTCATCTAGTGAAATATATGCTGTGATGCGTTTTTTGTAATTCACACCCGGTTGGCGCTTCCGGTTCCTCAATTTTGCATATTTTAATTAATCATGAACACTGATAAATATTCAGTACGTCGCCGCAGGCAGGTTAAAAATTTCTCTCCCCCGGAAACTGTCAGTGACAGTGTGTAAACTGGCCACTTCGACGGAATCTTCACCCTGTCCGGAATTATCCGACCAGCAACAGGAGAACCGAAAGGGAAAGTGATACAGACAGTGAAGCTGAAGGTGTCAACAAGGTTATTATGCTGTTAGAGACCATGCCAGGGGCGAAGCGGAGACTGACAAAGCGAGACAGCCAGGCGGGCAGCGAATTTGGTTGTGATCACTGCAACAAACTAGCGAGAGCTGGGACTGGGCGCGAGCCAGGACTGGCTTGCAAGCGACACTTCATTGCCTCCATTCTTCAATTAAGTTGTTCTTCGACTTTTCGACCCGCAATCAAAATTGCCCAAAGCAGGTCACAGTAGGGGGGGTGGGGGCACCGTAGTAAATCATTGTAGGGATGTGGTGATGTGCCGTCATACTTTGTTTATCAGCGACATACCAATATGTGCATTAATTAGGCCGGTCTGATTCAGGAAAGAAGGGGTGAATGCCAGTTTTTGAACACAATATAGGCCTCACAAAGAATAAACCAATGTTCATTTAGCAACTTTATTTATCAACTAAAATGTTATCTTATCGTAATTCACCCAAATTATATGAATCGATTAATTTATTAATAATCTTGAGAACAATTTAAATTAAATCCGTAGGGGTGTGGAAGGGGGGGTCCAGTGTCCAGTCTCAATTTTTCAAAATTCGCAGTGTCAAATGTCAACTTTTCAAAATTCACAGTGCCAAATGTCGATTTTCAAAATTCGCAGCGTCAAATGTCGATTTTTCAAAATTTGCAGTGTCAAATGTCAAAAGCGTGTGGATGCTTTTTTTCTCGAATCTGCGGTGTGTGAATTTGAGGGTCAATGTCGAATGTCGATTTTTCAAATATGCCTGTGTCGCGTATCGCCATTCACCCCTTTCAGACCCTTGGCTATATATGCAGCAACGAGTTGATCTAGCGATTACCGGACAAAAAACAGGAGGGGGGGGGGGATTCAGTTGTATGAAGTAACAGTATGAAGTTCAGCGGACAGTCAGCTCTTTCCAGGAATCTGCTGCTCGCCGATACCTTGACTATATCACCTACCTTCACTTTCAAGTGACGTATCTTAATTTCATCTTGTCAATCATTTGGTTTGTAACGTTTTTTTTCATCGATAAAAACGTTTTTTTGGCACCTGAATTTTCCAGATAACAAAACGTTCTTTAAACCGCAGAAAAACGTTTTGAAATAGTCTAAAAGTATTACACTTCCGTGTACGTTTTAACGTATTTATATGGTAATTAAAACGTTATGATTTATTATCACCAAATAAGAACCAAAACAAGCTCTAAAAAAGTTCGAAAAACGTGTTAGCTGGCTAGCTGGACCTGGTGATGCAAATTTCCGAAAACAACGCCCTGAAACGTTTACGTTTACTGTTTCCGCCCGCATGCAGCTATATGTTTGAATATTCATAAGAAACTGCATAATCACGGAACCGGAAACGCCAACCGGGTGTGAATTACAAAAACGCTGATGTGATTCCATTATATAATATAATACTTACAGAAAAGTGTACAGAGACGTCTTGTTTGTTCTGTGAATTATCGTAATTCATATCAGCTCATATTGAAGGAAACTAAAAGAACTCGTTTAGCAATGTTTATTTCGTAAAAAAAATAAGATTGTGTAATAATTTGCGCAACATGGTTCCACAAGGAATTGCATGCAACGCTTGATCTGGCCTAACAGGTAAGATCAACGTGTTAATTTCCATTGTGCAGCATAATGTGTTATACACTTTATTTAACGAACAAAGGAACGTAACATAATGCACTTACGTAATTATTGGAGGAAAGAACGCAATTGTAATAATATCCCTTAAACTTATTTTCTTTTAATATAAGGTCAGCTTCAAAGCGCCCATACCTAGTGTTGAAAAGTTGAGAAATGGTTGTTTTTACCTATTTTGGGGACAGTCATCTAGCTTGTATAATTCATGTAACATTTAAATATGTATGCTTTATACAAAATACTGTGAAATATTGTTTCAAAAATTGATTTTTTTTTCACAAATATATACTGTAAATTGAGTTCTATACATGCAGAAATAGCCAGTATATCCATCCAAATCTTGCATTGCGTCAGAGCTGTACTAGCATCCTGGATTGCACAGTCGGATTGTTAGTGTCTCATATTCAATTAGTGAAGCGCTGTCAATGAGGAATAGGACTGGTACCCTAAGCCGTCCAGGATTTGGGCACATAAGGTGTCTGCCCTCAGCAGTTGTTTGTTAGGGATCTGTTGTTGCCAGCGATTTATTGTCATCGTAACATTTTTCACCGCATTTCCAAACTTCCCTTGCCTACCCCCATGGGCGGTGAACTTTTGCTTGGAGAGAATCTCCCACTTCTTGGGTACCGTCCGGTAGAAATGGCTGTAGAGTTTACTGGCGGTGCTCAGCGGATCCGTCACGAAGTCCTCGTATCGGATATGCATTATGGCGCCCGGGTACTTCTTCACTAGGCGGCGCTTATGTTTGATATCCTCCTCCATGCGTGGACACAAAAACTTCAGCTCCTGAAGGGGGCTGGGGTTGTTGGTGTCCCACGTAAATCCTCGGATTCCGGAGCGGGACAGGGCGATAGCCCTGGGGTCACGCGTGTAGTAAATGACCTTGAGGTCGGGAATGGCTTCGAGGACCGGGTCCAGATCCTCCATCTTCATCCGGTTGACCTTTAGGACGTGAAGTCGGCTGGATCTGCACTTCTTGACCGCCTTCGGGAGACACCTGTTCGTCTCCGTTCGGGATACTAGTAAGCATTTCTGGTAGGCGACAAAGCTCTCCAGATGCGAGGACTCCGTGTCGATACCGTCCTTGAGGGATCGCAGCTCCTGGGTCATTTCACGGATGATGACGTCATCAGCGGGCAGCGGCTGGTCGCGAGCGATACGGACGCCCTGTTCCGATGCGGCGACGAGCTGTGGGCAGCGGGCCTGCAGCGAGGAGGCGGCTGTGGCCCCGCAGATGTCCCTGATGAACCGCTTGCAGAAGCGGGCGGTGGCATTCTGGGGCAACTTCTTGAAGCAGCTCACGTAGTCGTCCATGGCCGTCGACTGCCGCAGGAAGCTGTGGCTCAAAGTCTCCACAGGAAGCGCTTTGTAGCGACACGAGTAAATATTCTTCAGGAAATTAACCATTTTCTCCGTTTCATCGGCCGAATACGCTCTGCAAAGAAATAATTAAAATGAATTGAAACGGTTGGCATCCGTCCGTCCTCAAAAGACGCACCTTTTTTGCACTTATTTAAGTATTATGATTTGTTTCGCATTATGACTGCTGTGACCGCGGTGGAGCTTGACGCATTCATGACATCGATGGCCCATCGATTGACCCTGACCATCTTAAATACTTGAAGTTGGAACCTGCGATTTATCTTATCTTATCTGAGTGCCTTCTGCAGTGGATGTCAATTACATTTCTGTTTTCGTCCACCCCATGACCAGTGAAGACATAAATAACGATACATCCAGAATACACCTACACAGACGGACAGAATATCCCTCATGGTTGCTCAGGTTTCTCGCTTTGGAATTAGTTTATAGGAAAGAATGTGCATTCGATTGGCGCAAATTATACAACGCTATTAAAACAGTTTTGTCCGGCAAAAAACTGATCAGGATCTAAAATTTTTACTTATATAATTTATTATCAGTGCTATACATAATAAAACAGTGACCTATACCCAAACATATATGACATAGTACACACAGCTTCCAAGTTGCAATCAGCTTTCAAGATTTTGCGCCATATTTATCAATAAATTTGAAGCAAAATAAATCTTAATCTTTCAATGAAGCATATAGTTGTTTTAATTGGCGGGAAATATCTAAATAAGTAATTCGATTTAATTGTTACCTACCTTCGTGTCTGGTTGTTGTAGATATAATTGTATGGAATCTGTGCGGGACGTAAACCCAAAAAGTAGCTGAAAAACCCGTCCATGGGTTCATACCACGAGAACGCCCTTGGATCAAGGTCAAAGAGTTCCCCTCCGATGGACGAGCCGCCCCTCATGTACGTGAACAGTAGCACCTTGCTAGGACTGTGTGCGGAGAAGGCCTTCTGCGAATGAAAACAAGATGTTTTTGTTTTATATGTAGGACGCTTTAACCACCTTCGGTCATATCGCGTCAATGGGAGAAGAATGGTTGGTTGTATATTCAGGACGCTTAATTTAACCATTTTTTGTCATATCGCATCAATGGGACAAGGTTGGCTGGTTGTATATTTAGGACGCTTTAACCACTTTTGGTCATATCGCGTCAATTGGAGAAGGAAGGAAGAATAGAGCCATGCCCCGGGGGTAACCCCCTGCTCTTCGCGAAGGACATGGGATTCTTATCCTGCGACCACACAGACATGGCCACAGCAGGGCTCGAACCACCGACCCACGTGCCGTTAGGCTATCAGGTGGGCAGAGCACTCAAGGCGAGCGCTCTAGCCCACTGAGCTATCGAGCCGGCCCCTGAAAACAGCAGGATCAGCGTTCGTCATAACGAACGTAATTGTGATGGATTAATTGGTTTATATTGCCAACTAATATTGTTGTTTTTTTATAGAGTTATGGTCAACAAATATAGATTAAAGTTAAGGTCAACTGATATAGATAAGTGAACGGTCAAGTGAGATAATGAGATAGATAAGTTTATTGCATAGTGAGCTCAACTATGAGATATATGAATTTTAGTGCAAACTGATATCGATGATTTTAAATGCCAATTGATATCGATAGGCTTATGGCCAACTGAGGTCGATTAGAGTATAAGTAGAGATAGATTTATGACACCCGCGTTACTGACCCGCCGTCTGTCCACCCAGCGATCCCCTTCCGGTTCGTTCTGAATCGTATTTTTGTCATGGATCTTCTGAGTAAGTCCTACGGGGAGTGAAACATCCGAGATTCAGGCAGACACGGAGTAATAATAATAAGAAGAACAGGAATTGTTACAGTAAGTAGTCTAGCAATAATAGCAATTATTATTAATATTACAAACATAATTATTTGAGGCATTATCCATATCCAGACATGGACTAATAATAATAATAATAACTAATAATTGTAACAATAATAGTTACTTTTAGAATTGTAACAATAAGTTAATAATATTAGAAACATTATTATTTGATTATTATTATTACGGCGTTATTACGTCAATCTACGTCTCATCCATTAAGTATAAACCTAGACCTAGACGACAAGTCATCGATGACTCATCGATTGCAGACGGACGGGTGACGACAACAGCATTATTACGGCGACAGTAAAAACAACATTGTGACGGCGACAGTAAAAATTATTAGGGGAACATGGGGCAAAATGACCACCTTAATTTTATCTGTATTTTTGGGGGGACAAGCAGTGCTATAAAAAAAAATTTTTGGTATACTGACAACAGTAGTATTGTGAATAACATAGCTTGGATACATGCGAGTGACACGAACAAAATTTGTACTAGCACAAAAACGGTCAGCACATTATTTCAGCATGTTAATGAGTGAACTAAACAGTCTAAGAAGGCAATCTACTAACTCTGGAACAGTTTAACCCAGAAGGATCCCACACAGAAATTACAAATAACGGTTAAGTCAGCAGAGGCGGATCGGGCGGGGGCGGGGGGGGGGGGGGGGAACACCCCCTTCCCCCACTTTTTACCATTTTTCAATGCAAAATTTAGGCCATCTGAGGCGCAGAACTCAGCTTTCATGCGAGGTCCTACTGTTGAACAGACCCGGGGCAGGGGCGGATCCAGGGGGGCCGACCCGGCCCTGGCCCCCCTTTTAGGGCGGAAATTTATATAATTTCCGGCCCCCCCTATCCAGCAAATCTGGATCCGACCCTGAAACCGGCGCCCCGGGTTTTAGGGACGGGGGGAGGGGTAATTAATACATTGGGGGGTTCCGGGGTAAAGCCCCCCCTTTTTGACCGCCAGCATCCGCTCTATGAACGCACATTTCAAAGCCCCCCCCCCCCCCAATGTCCGCTCTATAGGGGTATCCTTTTCATCACAAATATCCGCTCTCTCAGGCATCAAGGCACCCGCGGACCCCCCCCCCCCCCCCCCTATCACCAGATTTGTATAATAATTGCGCGATATTGTGGTGGGCCATTTGACCCCGATGGGTCATTTTGCCCCATGTTCCCCTACGGCGACATGTCCCCATCCAACTCGACACATTTTTTGCAGCGAACGCCCATGTCAACCTAGCCCCAATTCTGTGGCAGTAGGACGGGCAAAAATCTGACAGGGCCACAGAGCCAACGAAGTATTTTACCCCTGAACGCCGGGCCCTGAAAGATGTTTGCCCTTCCTACAGCCACAGAACTGGGGCAATGTCAATTAACCTACCCTGTTTAGCATTGCGACCTTGCCCACTGGTCGACCTGGACATCCAAATCAGACTCATAACCAGAGAGCCTATAACACAAACCCGAAAAAACCAGGTTCGCAACTGCAGCCTCATCTCCGTCTCCTTTGAGGTGTCAACGTCCAACGCACAGTTTTTATTGTCCTCAACTGGTTTATCCGGTAACAAGACACATCGTATCAGAAGGATTGCATCAAATGGCTTGTGAAATAAGACCAGAGCATTTACGAACTACCGCTGCCACTATACGTGTTGCCAAATAACTGTTAATATCAGTACATGCATGTGTGTGGAGAGAAGATACGACGAAGGTATTCGGGTGGTGTGCAGACTTGTAATTGCGATGGGTGGAGCACGTTGCTTCCGTGCTACGGCTCAGTGAAGCGGCACCCGGGTTTGTTACCCCACTGACTTCGGTCCACTGAGGTTGACTGAGTGGCTTGATATGCATTTCGGGTAAGGTGGGTGGAAGGTGGTGATGTGGGTGAGCCGGGGGGGGGGGGTGGTACGTGGGAACGGGTGAAGGGGGCGGGGTAAAGATGAGCGGTGGTGGGGGCGGCAAAGCGTGGAAGGGGGCTGGGTGAGGGGAGCGGTGGTGGGGGCGGCAAAGCGTGGAAGGAGGCTGGGTGAGGTGAGCGGTGGTGGGGGCGGCAAAGCGAGGAAAGAGGCTGAGTGAGGTGATGGTGATATGGGGCGTGGCGTAAATGTGAATGGTGTTGGGCGGCTGAGGGTATAACATGGGCAATACTATGAGGGTGTGGGGGCTGGGGGGGGGTGAGGGTAATAGTGAACGATGATGGGCGGAATAGGCGGTCTGTGGCAAGCCATGCGTGCCCCCATCTCCCCCCACCCCCACCTCCCCCCCCCCCCGCCTCACCCCGCCCCCTCTCACTCCTCGATACGTAGGCCTACGTATGTGCTAGCAACATCGATAATGTGTTATAGGCCGCCTTTTTGGTAAATTTAGGCCAAGAAACCGCCCGAGGTAATACAATGAGGCAGGATACAACCAACCAACGAAGCCACGACCTGTTTATCTTTCTTTAGCGTACAGTTCTAAAGTAGTTGCCACTGCTCTGTTGTCTATCTATAAATGTATCTACAAATCATTACCACATAATACTATGTATATAGTCACATATGGGCGTGTCCAGAAAGATGGGGGCACGCCCCCCCCCCCCCCCCCACCCACCCCTTTTAAATTATGTGCCCCCTGGCCAGGGGTGGGGGGCAGAAGGGGAACGTGCATCCTTCTCCCCCCCCCCCCCCTTCAAACCCAAAGATATACCTTTTCCCTCATTCTCTCTCTCTCAAGTCGATATACATGTAACATCTGTCAGCATGGAACAAGCAAGCGGGGGATTCGTCAGGATTCGTTACGTGAAACCAGTTACGAATTGTCTTTTGCCACGATGAATCGGTTTCGGGTTTTATACCTGCGCGTAATGTGTGATGTCGGTTGGTTGGTTGTATATTCAGGACGCTTTAACCACTTTTGGTCATATCGCGTCAATGGGAGAAGGAAGGGAGATTGGAGCCATGTCCCCGGGGGCAACCCCCTACTCTTTGCGAAAAAGGACATGGGATCTTGGTCCTGCGACCACACAGACATGGCCGCTGCGGGGCTCGAACCATCGATGAACGTGCCGTTAGCCTCTCAGGTGACCAGAACACTCAAGGCGAGCGCTCTAACCCACAGAGCTATCGGGCCGGTCCCTTGTGATGTCGGTGCCCCACTAATACGTGCTCGCTCGAAATAAGGAGGAGAGTCCGTGGACTTTTATGCTGGAGTGTTTAATTTACAGGCTCAAATGTGATAGATCTATATATGCATGATAGTTTTGTGATAGTTCTCATAGGAATTAAATTGAAAAAAACTATATAGGATGACGCATCTACATATGATGCTTTTAATGAAGGAACTCCGCTAAGGTAGTATGCTATTTGCAAACCTTCGGGTAAAAAATGGACTGACGTTACACAGTATATATATACAGTATTAATGGACGAAAGGGGGGACACCATTTATTTAAGGGGAGGCACGTGCCTTGTTTCGCCAATTTCAAGCCCAAGGAGGGTGGGGGGGGGGCAGCACGTGCCCCCTGTGCCCCCTTTCCCCCTGGATCCGCCTCTGCACGCGAATGCATGCAGTCCACGTCGTAGTTAAGGGTCAAGGACGTATGGCCCGTGTGTCTGATGATATCATCGCAAGGTCTCGTTGTGCTCAGCATTGTCTGGTTGGCGGATCAGTAGTGATATGATTTGGGACTTCAGTGGCCCTTCAGGGCGAGTGGGTACAGGAGGTGGGCGAGTGCATGACGCGCGTTCAATGACCTGACTAAGTAGCTTGCATTTTGCTTTGTTGATCTCTTTCTTTCGTTGTGTATAATTGGTGTTTGGGTGGAGCCCCCTCGCTCCAAGTTCCCACTCCCTCCCCCCTTATCCACCCTCACCCTCTTTTATCCGCCTGAATAGTGGCGGGGTCAGGGACGTATGTCCCGAGTGTCTGATGACATCACCTTTCAGGTACTGCAAGATGTGCGTCAATGACCTGATTAAGTCGCTAGCATTTTGCTTTGTTGTTGGTATTTTTCCTTCATGGTGTATAGTTGGTGTTTGGCAGTGCACCCAGATTGAGCTACTGATTGGTTGCGATCCAGATGGCCTATATACCTATATACAGGACCATCGCGCCATCATGCTGTACACCGTTCACACCAACACATAGTGTGCACGTGATAGCCAGATGCAACTATAAGGGTACCGCTCCCCCCTCCCGATCCTACCATCAATCCCATTTCCAAATCCAGAATGTACCTTTGCTCAGTGCGTCGTTATGGCTCGTGACGGTTATAGTTTTGTGGCATTGAGGCACCAATATAAGTTTGACCCAAAAGCATTTTGTGGTTGGTTGGCATAAGTAGGACGTTTCTGTAGGTCATATCGCGACAATGGCAAGGGTCAATGTAGCGGAGCCATATCTTTGCGAGTAGCCACCTACTTGACCTACTTTTATAATACGGTCTATTTTTTGTAACCGTCCCGCAATATTTAAGCCTGTCAAGATGATTGTGTTCCGTCACAGCTGAAAAACTATTGCGTTGGATAAACATCTATCTCGTAAACGCCCCCCTCACCTCCCGTCCCCTCCTACAGATCCGACTGGTCCCTCCCTTATCTCCAGTGGGTCTAAGCCCGAGTTTATGCGCATACAAACTTCGCCGCAGGGTGGCGCGCCGCAACTTGTAGCTGTCACGTGGTGCCAGGTTGTTAAACTTATACAATACGTGCGCAGGAACCATGAATACTGACCCCAGTCTTACCAAAGGACGTATAGGCTTTGCTCTTACTCAGCTTGTATCTAATATGTTGACACACGCAACGTAAATTCGGACGGAAGCGATTTCCACCTGTGACTCCCAAAGATACAGGTCGTATACAGTCACAAAACTCGGATATGTCCGAATCATTGCCCAGTAAACGTACCAGGAACGCCAAAGATCAAGACTAGTAGTTGCTGCACCTAGTGATCGTGAACTAAGAAAGTTAAGAGTGCAACGCCATGGACACTTCTGGCGAGAGACAACCGTTGCTAGGCAGCTCTCACAGGAGCAAAGAGTACGTCACTCCGCATGGCGATAATACGGAGGTTTGCATGAAAAGGGACACAGACAGCAGGCCGACCAAAGGATGTAAGTAGACCACCACAAGCAAAATATAAAGGGGCCGGGGAGCACTACATATAGTTAGACATATACATACTTGCCACCCAAATGACCCCTTCTTCGCTTGTTTTCTCTCAATCCTCGGAGCAGAAGTCTAAATTTCTCTCAATGTACCCATCTGAGACTGAAGTATCATCAAAATTGCAGCTCTTGACTACATAGTCCAGTTGATTTTAAATGTTAAAATGTTCAGCTCTTCACTATATTTCAGTTAACCACAATATACATTGCCATGACTGTCAGTGTCTATTTTGGATGTTTTTTTCAACCAAATTTTTTTCTCTCAATGACCGCAAAATCACGCACTTCTCTCTCGCTCTCCATATGCCCTCCATGACCCGGGCGGCACACCAACACCACTGTACTAATGTAGTGCCCCGCCCCCCCCCCCACTCCTCCTCCAGTTTGGGCCGCTAGAGACTAATATTGACTCTCGGAGTCTCGGACGCTGAGCGTCCTTGCACCTTGCCCCCAAACCTGATAGCCAGTGATTGGTCGGTACAGTGTGGGCTTTAAACTGATTTGTTATGTACATGTACAACAATCGTGTTCCGTGAGCATGGTGAGATCCACTCCAGCATGTGGACTGTGGTACAAGCCACGAGCGTTCACCTCCGTTGATCAGAACTTCAAACCGTCCTTTGCGACCTTGCTTATGTATAGGAAACGGAAGTTAGGCCTACAGGCATATGCAAATGAGGAATTGGCGAGGGGGGTGGACTGCTCGGTTTTACAATGGTAGATCATGGACGACGTTGCTGATGAATTTAAGCTAAACATTGAAAGATGCTTATATTGTCATTCTTTTCGAAGTTGGACAGCAATATGAAACGTATTCAGTCACGTGTTGGCCGGTATGCTTAAGGATTGTGTATATCATTAGAGCTATATGCGTAGTTGCAGAAATGTCTTTTTTTAGGTTTATTACGTTTCTGCAGTTTGTCAAAGTCTTCCTTCAATAACTTTGGACACTTTCTTAGCGTTTAAAATGTATTTCATGAGTGGATATACACTATTTCACGTCGAGAAAAAACGTTTTAAATATCCTATTTAGCGCTAAGTAAGGTAAGTTTGCGTAGCACTAAGTATGGCTTATGAATACGCCCCCTTGGATATACTCCCGGGCCGGCACTCTTATACACATCTGGTGGGGTTCCGTGAGTGACTTGGTGCCTGAGAGAGCGGACATTTATGATGAAAACGATACCCCTATAGATATTTTAAAACTTGCCACCGGGGGGGGGGGGGGGGGAATGTGCGTTCATAGAGCGGGTTGCCGCGAAAAAGCACCGCTTTCGAGCGGGTATAGGGCTGTACAGTCACTTCGGGATCTTATCGAGACCCCACGAGACAGGGATAGCTATGCTCTACGTCAATGCCTAGCATCAACGGCCTGTACGTGCTGCCTACCTTCCGGTGGTTTGCCTTCACTCGCCTCACACACAAGATCGGCTAAAGCTGTCCTTGGAAGCACAAATAACCACTGAAGTTATGTGCATATCCGAATTATAACCATCCGAGTAGATTTATGTAATGCATGAGCGGTTAGGCAGTTGATAAACCAGAATGCGGTTGTCTCATGAGTGACTGTCAGTGTCAGGGGATCTAACGTGCTGCGCGGGCTTTTCCATGTCGTATGACGTAATAATCATCACGACGCGCGTGTCTGCGCGCGGTATCTATGGTTACGTAACAACGCTCCTTATAGGGCAATACAGTTCTCGCGATCGGGCCGCGAGACTTCAGTTTTGGGGACAAACAAACACACGTGCTCCATGTTGTATTATAGGCAGCTAGAAGTCAATTTCTTTCCAGGTTTATTCTAAAGACTATGAGTACGATTTCACTAAACATGGCTATGGGAGATATACTTTAAAATATTCCGAGGCGATGAAGCGCAGAACTTTGTGAATATACAAGGAAAAATCCGTCTTCAAAACGCTCGAAAGCTAAAAATAACGTTCTAAATTTAGCCCTGCACCCGGGCTTTCGCAAGTTCACCAAACAGCGAGTGACGTCACAGAGTTTCGCGTGCCTCCGCGGTAACAAAAATGGCGAGAGCAAGTGATTGACTTAACCATTCCGCTGTCAAAATGTGCAGTGCATGGAGTAACAACACACGGGTGCGTCATTAAACCACATGGTAAAGATAAAATAAGACCAGTTGGATGTTTTCGTATCACTTTTGGATCACGAAAAGACCAAGTTTCTTCATTTTTGTAAGTTTTCTGTTTGAAGCGTTGCGCCAACGTTGTCACCGGAGAGAATCCGTGTGACGTCATAATGCCTCGTTTTGGTAGAAAATGCAAAAAAACGTTAGTTTCTCAGTCGTATTGTCCCGTCGTAACAAATATTCGTCATGGTGATGGCGCAAACGAATAAAAAATATGTCATCTATCCGTTTTGTGAAGCTATATTTCTTAAATATTCTTAATCATAGCGCTAGGCCTTCCGCAATGGACCCACCCCTCGGCGCCTGGCTTTTGCGCAGATAGTCTGGTTCCCAGTCTCTCTCTTTGCCAAACATACACGTCACCCCTACGTCACAGATAGTCAGGATACCAGTGTGCGCAGAGATTCTAAACTCGTTCCGAACACGTGCTTCGTTTGTTTGTCCCCAAAATGAGTAAACCGGAAGTCTAAGCGAACGAGACTTTATAGCCCTATATGGACTGAGCAGGTGAGGACAATGGTGCTCCGTTTGTCGTAGAACTGTAAACATCGATGATTTGGCTCAAAATACAACTCTTCCAACAGTCTCATCGAACGGACCACATGCATTATGGAGAGATAAATGTCTTATCTTTAATGATATTACTATTTTATAGTTAGCCATGCCTGGACCAAAGCACACAAAAAATTGTTTCACACCTACTCGATTCTTCACGCACAAACCGCGCAGCCGGTCGGTTCCCAACACTAAAACGTTGACTACAATGAGTGCGAGTCATGCAGTTGCAGCAAGGCACCAGCGTGATGCGCACTCGTTCTAAGAGCACGTGTTTTTTTGTTGGTCCCCAAAAGACCTAAACCCGAAATAGAACCCGCGAGAACTGTACAGCCCTATATTGGTGGTAAAACGCCCCGACCGAGCAGATTTTGGCGGTGCAAAAGTGGGGGGGGGGGGGCTTTACCGTCAAAGATTATTTTGAAGCTGGGCGCGAAAAAAACCGCCTTTAATTCATATTGATATCGTGAATATCGAGGAATTCGCAGATTGATATTCTAACGGATCGCGGGAATTATGGAAAGGGTCTTCGCGTTGAACAGGGAGTTGTACGGATAACAATCCCCAAAATTTCCAACAGCTGATCGAGAATCTCCAATAATCCCCCCCCCCACCCGCCCCATATATACATTTATTCGCATACCGCGAATGTAGCCAAATTATTGGAGGCCCCTAACGAAACTATCGATGCAGATTTAACAACGTGGCGAGCCAAGATCGGGACATTTACAATGCCGCGACGGCGAGTCGGTTTCAAACCACCCGTCATGGTTACAGGCAAGTCAGGGCAGGCAAGTGGCTCAAGGTGCTTGTTCTCACGCTAGCACTGTGTGGCGCCACCCTGGAAGGAAGGGATTCCGAAGCCAGCGATGGCCGCTCCCCTGTATCTAATGTGTTGGACGAGGGGTGAGCCTGCCAGCAGTCCTACCAAGATATTCTATATGGCAAAACGATTGTTGATCTGTGGGGACAATGAGTCTTAACCTAGGGCCACCAAAGAGAGACAAGTCACAGGGGCGCCCCCCACCCCCCACCTGTGACGTAACAGCAGCATGGCCGCGAGGGGAAGTTGTAAAAAATTGTTGTTGGAATGTTTTGCAAGTACGAAAAGTGATCACATTTGTGCGTATTCAATCACTTTGCCGACCGAACTATAAAGCTATGACGAACAACTTGACACATTGATTAGAACCGTTTATTTGTCTACTTTTCTGTAAACGCCGCCCGAAGAGTGCACATTTTTTATTCAACGCTAAATTTGAATATTTAATTCATGGCTAGCTCTGATATCAAAACCGCCACCAAGGTGAAGGTTTTGAATAGCCCACAATTGTTGATGTAGAAAACAAGCATGGCAGCGTGCGCAAACTGAACTCCTAAATAGCTTATATTTCAGATATTTTGCCGGCTTTCGACTTCACTAAAGGCGCCGGGAGTAAGAATACAGTTTGTAGATTGCAAAAATGCTAATATTTTAAAAATTTGTTGACACATTTAGCGCCGGAAGCTTTCGAAAAAACTCTACACAGAACAGTGTTGTGCTGTTCAAAACCTTCACCTTGGGGGTGGTTTTGATGTCAGAGCTACTTCATGGCCCTCCGGCCCGCTCTTCAGAGCGAATACGCCAGGGAGGGGCGTGCAACAGGCCGTAGGGAGACGTAGCGGAGTGACTCGAAGGCAGAGAGTGAGTGACTGGGCAAGAAGTAGCCTGAAAGTTCAGACGTTACAGTCCTGACATTTGTTCTTGTACAGTCACAAGTGTCAGGACTGTCAGGACTGTAACGTCTGAACTTTCAGGCTAGGCAAGAAGAGGTCGATGCAGCGCATGGTGGGAACTAGGGAACAGGCGGCTAGCGGCCGCAAGCAACAGACCGAAACGGACGTAAACAACCGCCCCATTATCGCTCGCTTTGAAACGTGGAAAATTAAGAAGAAAGTCCTGTGTTTAGCGGCGATAAAGCTCGCCCGTCAAAGTCCACAGGGACTTCAGCCCACGGATGAGGGCAGGTGATCCCCCACTTAAAATCGTCGTTTCGAGAGAAATATGCGCAAAACGTGAGGAGAGTCGTCAAGCAAATCGTTGCCACACGTTGGTCAAGATGACTCAGATGTGAGATGACTGGGATGTGTCCACCCTGGATGGCTGTCAGACTGTGGCACCTGAACCAGAATGACACAGTGACACGCTCTGAAACACAGGCACAGTAAATCGACTGACACAGAGGGGGGGGGGGGACCTCCCCGCCCCCCGCCCCTCCACTCCCCCCTGTAACAGTCTGTTTACTTCTGCCTTTGGCGCAAGTGCCCCCAGGCAAGCCCGCTAGAAGCACTTGTGCCAAACTGTGCCTGTGGCTGTGCTCTGAAGGGTCCTCTGGCTCTGGAGACTGATCTCCATAGCTTGCATATGACAATGGCAAAGGCCCAAAGCCATGTGAGGCCAACAAAAACTTTAATGGTGAAACCATAGGCATAGATTTAAATAATACAATGATCAGCTGATACTTTCTGATACTCTGTATTCCACCTCACCTACACCGGTGATAACAGCAGGTAAACACACGTATCTATGCTCTCTTGGAACGTCAATGAAATAATGCTGCTTGTCAAGCTTTTCCCACCAAATCTAAGCTCAGGCGACGTATATATCATAATTTGCAGAAAACATGATTGTTTCATCATTCGATCAATTCAGAAACCTATAACCATGATATGGCAAACATGTCTATCCGGGGACATGGCCAAGTCGCTCTCACCCGCCACCCCTTACCATAGGTGGAGCGAAGGGATTAGTTTGCGTCTAGCGATTGGACTGTCTGTTATTGCTCTTGGCACTGTCTAGCCAGAGTGACCCTCAGGCCTCTTTTAGAGTTGTTTTCAATGGTGATGAGTTGCTATGGACGCATAAATTCAGCTATTATTACGGGGCAGGAAGCCAACAACACCCCCCCCCCCCCCCCCCCACCCTTTACCCGGCCTCCACCCATTCACCACCACGAACCACCACCCGGCCCTCTGGTGGTGAAATTGTTAAAGTTGCATGTCGAGTTGTTTCCCACCAAAACTAAGCCTAGGCGAAATTTATATCAAAATTTGCAGAAAACTTGATTGTTTCATTCTATAAATTCAGAAACCTGATAAACATCGCAGTTTCGGCTGTGGTGTGGCAAACGTGTCTATCCCGGGACACCATAGAACTCGGTCGCGGCACTGCTACTTATACCAATTTGCATCGCAAAGCACACAAACTGATGACGTTTACCACTAAAATGAAAACTTGTGGTAAATTGACATCACGGACAAGGCTAAGAGACACTAGTTGGCAGTCTGGTATGGGTGGAGTATAGATAAAAGGAGTCTTAAATGATTCAAGGACTGATTCTTATATATATTTTGACCTCATTAGTTTTGGCGTGAAAGAGCTCGACATGCAACTTTAAAAATGAAGCCAGAGTTACAAAATCTACCTACAATATGTTATTTAGCCTGACAGAAGCTGGTTGTATGACCTGGGTTTCTGAACTCAAGCACTAACTTCACTCTTATGAATTTGGCTATGCCTTGGAAATCCTGATGCTTTTATTGAATAATTTTCCAAAAGGGTATTTGATTGTGCTTACCAAAACTAGCAGAGTAACACTGACCTAATGAATTATAAAGAGTATTACAGGTCCCAAAATTGTCATTTTGTTTATGTATTATGCAAGTAAATAACTTCCTGTTCAAAACCTCAACACTTACTGGCTGTACACATTTGATCAACTGACATTTGACGGATCTGGACTCCAAATTGGATCTGGGGTTGAGGGGGGGTGGGGGGTGTGGATTCTTTTGAGATCAACTGGAATATATTGTCAAGAGCTGCAATTTTTAAAAAAAAACTGTAGCAAAACTTCAGTCAGATGGGCCCATCAAGAGAAATTGCAGATTTCTTTTCTGGGGATTGAGATAAAAAGGCAAATTCGGGTGGCAAAACTATATGTAACTAACTAACTATATGTAGTGCCCCCCCCCCCCCCGCCCCCGGGTCTTGGATCAGCTCCCTTGCCATTAAGCCTATATTACAATACTTGTATACATTATGTGACAGCTTATTTACATTAATTATAGACGTTCTAGCACCCAAACTTTTAACAAAATTATGAAAGAACATTCTGGTACTCGTTTCTTGCTCTGTTTCATGGTTATTAAATTCAATACAGTTATGTATTTAACTTATTTGTGGTTAATATGGGTGTCTTGTAATGTTTACACATTTGTTGTAACAGTCGATTTAAATGAATACCTTACTTCTTGGACCATGCTTACAATGGTTGCAACCATGATATAACAATGTGCCAATAACACTTTATAATACAAATAAATATCTTACTGTTATCATTATGCATGAGCTGCCACAGCATAATGATGGTGTTTCAATTGCCCTTTCAGGTTGTACATGCAGCACAAAACTACTTTTGTACTGCAGTCATGCCCTCTCTGCTTGGGTAAGTACTGTTGATAAAGTAAAAAATATATCAAAGATTAATTCAGTAGCCCTATAAAGTGTAATGCAGTTTATAAATGAAACGTATATAAAGTTAACAATTTTAGTATTATATTATTATATTCCCATCAACCGTAAACTTTTGTCGATCCCTGTCGGTATCACTGATCGAAAAAAAAATACGATAAGATTGATATTCTCATGGAAGCAGCATGCAACCGGAAGTGACGTCATTTTGTGGTGCAGGGCGACCGGATGTGGCAGTTTGCAGTGGGTATCTTCCTCGTGACGCTGTCCCCGGGTTCCCTCCAACTCACAGCAACATATGGCTTTGCGTCTGGTGGTGCAATTCTGCTGTTTGGAGCCCTAGTGGGCGATTGGGTGGACAGGACAGCCCGGCTGAAAGGTATGCATGCGTCCATAGATGGTACATGTAGCAGTAACTCATAACTTGATAGACCGTTAGGGGTCCATGTTCCACGTTACAGCACACGAAAGGGAATATTAAATGTATAGTGAATTGAAGGCGTGTGGTATACTATACCGAAATATGGTGCGTCGTAACATTGACGAACGGCCCAGTATAACCTCGAGAAGAGAAAATAAAATAGATAGCTTCTCTTTGCCAGATATAATATACATAAACAGTTCATACCTAATTTCAAAGATAAGTGTCGCAGAGGGTGAACATGTACAACTGGTATGTCAGAGACGCATATAATAACTGCTTGCTTCAAGCTATAACGTACAAGAGTAACTTCTTTTATTCTCGCAACGACCTTCATGATAGATATTCAAATATTGAAGCCGTACATCAGGGTAGAATGCGTATGGGTCTTAGTTGACTGAACGCTCACAGGTATAACTATGGGTTCATCCAAAATAACATTTGTGATTACTGCTTATCTCAATCCGAGGACAATGTTCATTTATTACTTCAGTGTTAAGCCTTCCCAGAACCACGCGATCGCTTATTAAATGATATAACATTCCTATTTTAACATCCACCCGATTTCAAAATGTGAGCTCTAATTTTTTCTCCACTGGAGAAAATTCCTCGGTGTTTTTATTTCTTTTCCGGTATATTGCTGACTCGAAACGATTTAGGTAAAAACTTATATTTGACCAATAAGAGGTTCAATTAATAAGTATGGGGTGTTTATATTATATTGTCGTCATATTGTAATCAATAATTCATGCCCTGTGTTCTTGGCCTATGCTTTAGTCGTTATGCAACATTTGTTTGTATAACCCTTTGTTGACCTTTTTTCACTTGTGCCTTTTGACGTTGTTATGAAGTTGAATTTTTTATCCGTTTAGTTCACAATTGTTTTGTATCGTATTCGAGGGGATCATTAACATGTGCATTCACTGTTGAAAACCGCGCAAAATAAATAAAGTTTATACAAAAAAAAAACTTCACTTTTGGAATTTAAAGGTGCAAATTTAGCGGGGAAGGGCTGCGCGAGTTCAGAAACAGGCACATTTGATGGGTTTTGCGCCCCGCAAGTTCACATGTTTAATTTTGCTTTAATAGCAGCTTGAACACACTCTGACATGACACTTAACATATTAATTGGGGAGTACTCTTGATCCTTGCAGCCGCCAGGGACGCAATAGTGTTCCAAAACCTCAGCGTCTGCCTGAGCGCCGCGATAATTTCGGCGCTGGCCCTCTACCCGGAAGTCATCAGCGCCGTCTGGGGGGGATGGCTGACGTCACTGCTGGAAGGGCTCATCATCCTGTTCGCCGTCCTGGCTGACCTCGGCACGGTCGCCAGGCAGATCAGCATAGAGAGGGATTGGATCGTAGTCATCTGTGAAGATGAGCAAACTCTGACTGGTGGGTGGCATATATATCTATAGCTACCATTTAGGCCTGTATCGTGTAATGTACTTATACGCCTTGTACTGTAGTACTCTCAACTGCACTCAGCCCATGTTTGATCATATACTAGTAGTGTGTTATCTATATATCATATATAATGTTTTGTTATAGATGTTATAGAAATACTAGATAAGAACAGTTTTTATGTAATATGTTACAGATGTTATGCAATATCTGACAAAAGTTATGTAATATCTTTATGTTACTTATGTTACTGGCGTACAATATAATTTTAAATGTTGTAAAAACACGTACTTAATTCACCCATCTTCTAGAAATGTCGGCGTTTCTGCGCCGCATCGATCTGACGACCAACATCCTGGCTCCCATAGCCACGGGGCAGGTCATCACCTACGGATCCATGTTCATCGGAGCCGTGGTCCTGGCCGCCTGGAACCTCGTCTTCCTCTTCGTCGAGTTCGGGATTCTGTACCAAGTCTACAAGTCTGTTCCAGAGCTGGCCAACAAGGTCGCTCAGGTCAAGCATCCGGAGAGGCAGGACAAGAAGGATGAAGGTAAATCTCCCATTGTTAGTCCCCGCCCAGCGGCTAAGCCTTGGTAGAAGCATGAAATTGGGCACGTATAGAGGTCTGGAAGGGGTAAATGGCGACACGCGACACAGGCATAGTTGAAAAATCGAGATTCGATACTGACCCTCATATTCCGACACTGAGGATCTAAAAAATCGACATTCGACACTGAAAATTTAAAAAAATCGACGCTGGACACCCTATTCCAGACCCCTACATATGTCCTTTGCGGCCATTTTGCATCTCAGTTCTGTGCCGCGAGGTGAATGTTGCATAATAATATGGCATTTCGTATGCGGTGCTAAAGATGTGTATTTGGTGGCGTCAGTGGCTCTAGTAGTTTCAATTGTGACTATTTTATTCTGCAGTTTTGTAAAGATATGAGCAGCCATCTTCATTTATCATACATTCCAGTATCTGTTCTGCATGGCGTTCAAACTGCTCTTGATCTCATTTTAATGTTGGTTGGTTTTCACCATGTGTATTCATAACGTATATAACAGAGATCGCAGCAACAAAACTAGAGCTATCGTTCCAATAACCAATGTGTTGTCTTTACACGGAGATATAACACAACTTTAAATATAACACATGGTGAAGGTGACCACAGCTAAGGCCATCCTGAGCCGCTATTGTCAAGCCTTGAAACCCGTCTTGCCAAATTTGTGTGTCCCCCTTCGCCCAATGTTTAATTTTTGTTCAAATTTTCAGTTTTCACCAATTACCAATTTGGTTGTAGGTCGTCTAATAACAATACAGACAGTCGCATGTTACGTGAATGAATGAATGAATGGGTTTATAGCAGAAAAGGGCCACCGGCCAAAGTGCGTACATGGTACAATTCTGTTCTGTGTGTTCATTGTGCGTAGGGCTATACGACAAATATAACATCAAAACAATTAGCTCCAGTTAACAATTAGCTTCCCTGAATTTTGAACATATTATAAAAAAAAGCAGCCAGTTGACTGTTTATTCATGTTACGTCTCATACACTTTCAGATAGGAGAGAACAAACCAAAGATGAATCGCAATCCCTCATGGCCGAAAACCCATTTGAATCAAGAAGTCCCAGCTCGACAGAGGCCGACATCGTACATGCTGACCCCACCGCAGATACTAAAAACCGAAATTTATGTTTGGTGTTGTTGGATAGCTTTGTGACATTAGTCCGCGGCTGGAGAACCTACATGTCGCAGCCCATCATGCTCGCCGGCCTGGGGCTGGCGGGGCTGTACATGACGGTGCTGGGCTTCGACAACGTCACTACTGGATATGTCCTGGAGCAGGGCGTATCCGAGTCGATCCTGGGAATCCTGATGGCCGCCGGAGCTGTGGTCGGGATCATCGGCACCGTACTATATCCGGTTCTCCGCCGGCGTATCGGGCTCCGCTGGACGGGGCTCTTGGCGGTGTCCGTCCAGGTGATCTGTCTGTCCCTGTGCGTCGTCTCCGTCTTCGCTCCCGGAAGTGCTTTCGATCCGGGATATCTGTTCGCCGGAAGTGACGTCACGACCGATCCGTCGGGCGATGTGGGGAATCTATCGAGCGTGTTCCTCGGTGGGTATGTGTCGGTGTCCGCTTTGGATATACTCTCGGATGACCATGACGTCATCATGCGCGCGCCTTATCCGGAAGCGGGACGCCAGATCCAGGCGCACGGTCACGTGGCTTCCGTCGCGGCGTGGAATACGACAGCGTGGCCGCAAGAGGGCACCACTGCGGCCAGCACTCTGCCGTCATCTTATATTTCCATCATCCTGCTCATGACAGGAATAGTGACGTCAAGAATAGGTATTTATATATCAGGCAAATTATGTGCATCAATTTATCATTTGCAACAGCGGATCCAGGATTTTAAAAGCAGGGGAAGCACTTGTGGTGGAGTAAAACTGAAAATGATCCACACAAACTGGGTGGCCGGGGAAAGGGGAGTCCACACCAAAATTTTGAATAATATTTTCAGTGCGCCAACAAAATAGGGGTGGGGTGGGGGGGTCTCTAACCCCTGAACCAGTGTTGTGTATAATGTGAACCATTGTCTCTAAATGTGCTAAAGGAACCAGTATCCGATGTCAGCACTGTTCATAAATTGAAACGAGACAGAGATGATGTGTTCTGTAGCTGCATACATACATCCCGGTCAGTCTAGAACAAAACCGTTGAAATTGGTAATTCACGCTTGTCGTCTTCCAGGAATGCGTCCATTGTGATCTATGGATATACTTCTCGTATTTTGAAACGCCATGGCCAAGAAAGCGATAACATGTGGCGGAGAACTGGGAGCGAGCGATAACGATTGTCCGACTAAGCGGGTGATATAAAGATGTCTGACCCGGAAGTTCGAAACGACCCCTGGCTGAATATTTCGCCCTTGAATAGGACATTACCATGGACCTGACCAAAATATTCGGCCCCGGTGGTTTCGAAAAGACGGGCCCAAGTTTCCGGTGGTTTCGAGCATATGGGCCCAGGTTTCCGGTGGTTTCGAATATATGGGCCCAGGTTTCCGGCGGTTTCCAGCATATGGGCCCAGGTTTTCGGTGGTTACGAACATATGGGCCCAGGTTTCCGGTGGTTTCGAACATATGAGTCCAGGTTTTCGGTGGTTTCAGACATAATATGGGTCCAGGTTTCCGGGATAGGCCATGTCGCGATTGTAACTTAAAAGGACGAGAATCGTTCCTGAATGCAATGTCAGATTAACCAGACCCGATTCCATTTCACAATTAGATCGCGTCGGTATTTAAATCACTCAACATCGTCCTATTTGTTAACAGTGGATGGGGGTAATATACTAACTTTACCATGGGCGATTATCTCTTCAACGTCTTTCTATACTTTCTCTTCCCTCAGGTTTGTGGATGGCCGACCTGACCGTGACACAACTCCTGCTGGAGACGCCGGCAGAGCATGAGCGCGGTATTGTGAACGGCGTGCAGAGCTCCCTCAACAAACTCAGCGACATCATCAAGTACGGACTCGTCATCCTGCTGCCCTGGCCGCAGACCTTCGGGATCCTGGTAATCGTGTCCTTCATCTTCATGGTCCTTAGCGGCGTCCTGTACGCCGCGTACGCCGCCAAAGCCGGACGCGTTGACAACCGGAACCGGAATCAGAGTCGTGAAAAACCGGAAGTGGATACATTTGGGACGTCCGAAAAAAACGTGCACGAGAACAGTTGCAGCCAGAGTGAAATAATCAGCTGAACTTTGTATTTATAATTTATCCAGTATTGTAATTGTGACTAGGGACTTACAGTACAGTATTTCATTTTATTCAGTACATTCGACTATCTCGAACAATATCTGGTCGCATAAATAAAGCAAATCAAACGAGCAGATTGGAAGATGTTTTTTGTTTATTGTATATATGCTATAGGCACGAATGGTACAGTATATAAAAGTATGCCTCTCCTTAACCCCTTAACACAAAATAAACCAATAAAATGTAGCAGGCGGCGAAGACTATAGGATTTTTCCCCGGCCGATACGTATATCGCTTCATAGGAGACTGGCCACATTCCACCTCGCTATAACACCTAGCGATCCCGTGAGATAACGTAGCGGTCACAGGATTCAGAACGTATCGCGTGGTCAGGATAAGTAGTGGCAGCTTTCTAACACGTACACTTAAAAAAAAAATCTTTTTCAACGGGATTATTTACATGACTGGCTGGAGACATTGTTGCGGTATTGCTCCTGATGTCACATAGACATTGAACTATCTGCCCACCTAGACGGCGTTTGCGAACGCACGTCATTTGTTTCCCGACAAAGTCTGAGATGGACAACAATGGCAATTTCATTCTCCGGGACTACTGAACAAAGATACATTTTTAGCATTAGTCCTGTCGCTGAGTCCGAAATTACAGAACATATTGTCTGAATATTTATCTGGCCAGCAAGATGATAGAACCTGAATAGTGTATTAATGTATGAACCCGCCACGTATCAGTATTCGGCATTTTTTCAACACTAGGGCCGCTGCGATTTTTTCTTTGAAATAAACTTCTTCATTATCACTCGAACTCAAACTGGATTCCCGCCGGCGTGAAGTAAGCCTCTTCCTCGCCCTTGATATAAGCTGTTTGCTCCGCGTTGAAGTGATTTTTCCAATCGCCTACTTGTCCCTTCCTCATGAATTCGCCCTTGCTGTGGTCCATACCAGGCATGGACTTCATGTTGGTGCTGGGGCTGGCCTTCATCGAGTTGAAGCTCGTGGCCTCGCAGATCTTCTCCACGTCGGCGTCGCTGAGTTTCTTCCCCAGGAACTCGCAGAGGGAGCGGATGCCAGCTGCGCTGTCCCGCTTCAGGTCTTCGTACTTGACCACCTGGACGTTGGGCAAATCCTTCAGGGCCCACCAGGCCAGGTTCCATTGGAAAATATCGCCGTACAGCAACTCTTTCGCCTTGACCATCTCGAAGAACTCGTCCCAGGTGCCCGGGAATGACATTTCCCTGGTGATGCGGTAGAAGTGGTAGTACGAAACCAAGGTGTCCTTCGGGTTACGCATTACCACGATGACCTTGAGCTTGCCCTCGGTGACGGCCCGGGAGAGGTAGTCTGGGAGAAGATGCGTGTAGGTCAGTCTGGGTGTCTGGATCGAGGCCAGACGTTCGGCGTTAGCCACCCCGCCAGGTGGGGTTAATTCCAGGTAGACACAGCGCTGTCCCAGGGGAGTCTGGCGGCACAGGTCTACCTGAGCGTCATTCATGATCAGGGAAGCCATCTCGCCCACCCAGTTGGTTCCTGGAACGATGGAAAGTCCCCTGCTGTTGCTAATGATTAAATGTTGGCATATAATAACACGCCGATAGCGATAACTGCTATAATTTAAACATCAATAGTCTGAAAATCACGTATTTCTACTCACACTGCAATGAAATTATTATCGCGTTTTTGACGATCTTTCTTCATGACAATTTTCGCAGAAACATACATGCGTAATGGAAATTTATTGTATGGTAGGGCCGAATGCATATGAATTAACACACAAAGGCATGTACATATACCTGCACATGTTAAACTACCGTACATGCCAAGTAACATGACGTGGCTCTGGTGTTTTGTTTTCAGGCAGTGTGTAAGTAATGGTGAATTTGTGGACACCTACTCAAAATCTTAAAGCGCGGACGACATTTCTGTCAATGGCAGGACAATCCCTTGACACAGATAATCAGCATATCGTATCTCTGCCATCGCGCCCAAGGGTTTTCCGACAATTCAATAGCAAACAAATCCCATACATTTTCAGAAAAAAAACTTTGGATATGTTGGTCATCAGCTCCATGACCACATATGCAAGTTATCCCATTATCAAATGCCAAAAATGAACTACATATGCTTAGTGTTCTGATATAGGTTCCCTGGAAAGAAAAGATTTTCAATCCACAGGGTCATACATTGTCATACACACATTAAGTTACATAATGTTTAATTATTTTTCATAACCATGTATCATGCTGTTAAATTTGAGTGTATTTAAAGCTGCTTGTCGAGATTTTCCCGTCAAAATCTAAGCCCAGGCGACATATATATCACAATTTGCAGAAAACCTGATTGTTATATACTGTGAATTCACAAACCTAACAAACATCGCCGTTTCAGCTGTGATATGGCATATGTGTGTATCCCGGAACACCACAGAACTCGCGGCGCTGCTACTCATAAATAACAAAGCGTCGCGATGCACACAAACTGATGACGTTTACCACTAAGTTGAAAACATTATTAATTCATATCAAGGGCAAGGCTAAGAGACTGCATTTGGCAGTCTGGCATCCGTGAAATGGAGACAAAATTAAATTTGGGATGATTCAAGGACCGATTCTTGTTTGTATTTTGACCTCTTTAGTTTTGGCGGGAAAAAGCTTAATATGCAACATTCATGTATCATGCATTATGAGCCTGATGGCCTTGGAAACGAAATAAATCCCTACACGACAGAGAAATCCGGCTTTTTACAAAAACTTACCAGCCTTTGGGTACGTTGCAACGACCACGTCGCCCTCTCGAAATTCAAAGTCGGCACACCGCTGTAGGTTCTCTGGCGGAACGACCGACTTGGTGTACGTGACGCCATCTTTGTTGTATACGTTAGTTGGTTTCCAACCCGCGGCAGTGGACGGTGACGTCATCTTTACGGGGCGTTTTCTACTGACGAAAAAGTGACATTGGTATTGGTGACATTGAAATTGAAGGGGTGGTAGGCGGGGGGAAGGGGGGAGGGGCAACAGGGGAGCGTACAGTCGTATTGGTCCACGCCGCCACGTTTTTCCTTAAAAGGGGTGGGGGTGGTCGGGACCAAACCGAAAATCTGCCCGCCAAAATTGAAACCCATTCGGGACCCTGCCTACTACTAAAAAAAAAATTTCAGGCATAGAGATGGATGGACACATGCACTTATATGATGTTTAGTAGCATCTTGTTTCTCTCCATATGGGAGTCGGTCATTATAGTGAGATACTCCGGCCTACCATATGTTTGCATTTACCATTTACCACACTTAGGTAGGGCTACTGTCACGCCGTGAAATATATATACATTGATGTCGCCTTAATGCCTCCGGTTAAGTCGACTTAATGCCTCCGGTCCGCCCATCTACGCCATGCCCATCCACTATCCATCCATTCAATACGCACCATACGCCTACAGACCCATATGGTGGCATATTTGTGTTACTCGCTATCTCGCATTCTCGGCACAAAACGGGCGCGCACGCGAGAACGCGAGGGCGAGGACGCGAGAAGGCCAGGGCGAGAATGCGAGATCGCTAGAACGCGAGGGCGAGATCGCGAAGGCGAGAACGCGAGAGCGCGAGGGCGAGATCGTGAGATTGATCTCGCCCTCGCATTCTCACATTCTCGCCTTCGCGTTCTCGCGTTCTCGCCTTCGCGTTCTTGCGTTCTCGCCCTCGCATTCTTGCGATCTCGCCCTCACCTTCTCGCCCTGCCTTCTCGCCCTCGCGATCTCGCCCTCGCCTTCTCGCCCTCGCCTTCCCGCCCTCGCGTTCCCGTCCTCGCGTTCTCGCGGGCTATGGCTCCGGACGTGGTTCTCCAAGTCCACGCCCGGAGCCATAGGCCGGCGACCGGAGCCATCGTCAAGCGTTTATCGTCTCTCGCGCTCGCGTTCTCACCCTGCCTTCTCGCCCTCGCCTTCTCGTTCTTGCGATCTCGCTCTCGCCTTCTCGCCGTGGCCTTCTCGCCCTCGCCTTCTCGCCCTCGCCTTCTCGCCCTCGCGATTTCGCCCTCGCCTTCTCGCCGTCGCCTTCTCGCCCTCGCGATCTCGCTCTCGCCTTCTCGCTCTCGCCTTCTCGCCGTCGCCTTCTCGCCCTCGCCTTCTCGCCCTCGCCTTCTCGCCCTCGCGATTTCGCCCTCGCCTTCTCGCCGTCGCCTTCTCGCCCTCGCGATCTCGCTCTCGCCTTCTCGCCGTCGCCTTCTCGCCCTCGCCTTCTCGCCCTCGCCTTCTCGCCCTCGCGATTTCGCCCTCGCCTTCTCGCCGTCGCCTTCTCGCCCTCGCGATCTCGCCGTCGCCTTCTCGCCCTCGCGATCTCGCTCTCGCCTTCTCGCCGTCGCCTTCTCGCCCTCGCCTTCTCGCCCTCGCCTTCTCGCCCTCGCCTTCTCGCCCTCGCCTTCTCGCCCTGGCCTTCTCGCCCTGGCCTTCTCGCCCTCGCCTTCTCGCCCTCGCGATCTCGCCCTCGCCTTCTCGCCGTCGCCTTCTCGCCCTCGCGTTCCCGCCCTCGCGATCTCGCGGGCTATGGCTCCGGACGTGGTTCTCCAAGTCCACGCCCGGAGCCATAGCCCAGCGACCGGAGCCATCGTCAAGCGTTCATCGTCTCTCGCGCTCGCGTTCTCACCCTGCCTTCTCGCCCTCGCCTTCTCGCCCTCGCCTTCTCGCCCTCGCCTTCTCGCCGTCGCCTTCTCGCCCTCGCGTTCCCGCCCTCGCGATCTCGCGGGCTATGGCTCCGGACGTGGTTCTCCAAGTCCACGCCCGGAGCCATAGGCCGGCGACCGGAGCCATCGTCAAGCGTTCATCGTCTCTCGCGCTCGCGTTCTCGCCCTTGCGTTCACCCACCCTTCCACCATTCATTCTGCCATCCACCACCCACCCTGCCACTTATCCACCACCCACCTATTTGCTTGTATTTACCACTAGTAGTCATGCGGTCAAATCCCTGACCCTCTCCACTGGTTAATTGCCAGGTTAATTGTTTATTTCGCACTTTAGGCACTTTAGGTACATATACACATACACAAAATCAATGATAGATAAACGAAACAGTGCAGTAAGCAACTAAGTCAACACGTGAAAGCAAGTAATTCGTATAAAGATCTCAGTAAATTACCATACATCAATTAATATACAAACTTTATTTTCGAAGAAGTGAAGTCTTTCTTTAAACGCTACATTTACAAATTTTGCTAAGTTTGCTATTTCGACCTCATATTCTGATGTCATTAGCAACAAAAACTGGTCAGGCTAATTATATAGGGAAGGAGTCTCTTAAATTTTGATATAAGGGGCAGCTAGATATAAAATGCTTCTCGTCTGCAATTACTTCCCTTTGGTACATTTGCTTACAAAAGACACATGCCCTTTCCTTCCTTTGTAGTCCACGATGCCGCCCCGGATTTAGTAGCTAATTTGTGGGATGAGCACCTTATTCTAGCCAAAGAACTACGCAGGTCAAAACGTTTTATATAAAATAGATATGTCTCGGTTACAGGAGTATATTTGAAGCTTCTATAAATGTCCAATCTTCCGTTCTCAGCTATCTCACTAACCCACAAGTCAGAGCTAATTCTAACGCCCCAACAAATTACGACTCCTGATCGACCTATTACTTGCTGCTCAATCCAGGCCTGCTGCATGGAAACCAAAATGGGATAACACCCTTCTAACCTGACTTGCCCAAGTGTCTCTACCTGTTTGATCTAACAAGAACATCATATTGTACGCGGAACGAACAATCGCCGTAGACGGGAATCTAAGAAGTTTAAGCCAGTACTTTATCACCTTGAGTGCACATGTGACATTCAATGGGATTACACCACATGTATTCGCCTATGGCCGCTGCTCTAGGCGAGTTGATGGCAGTCCTAATAACCACTTACAATTCTTAACTTGTACATTCTCAAAACATTTCTTTACATTTGATCCCCATATTTTTCAGTCAATATTGTAGTCGTCATTTTCTCAAAGAGTTTTAAAGTGCCTATCCACTGATTTACTGTGCATCTAGCGCCATCCAATATCCACCAACTACCCACCCAACCACCCCTTCACCACTGTCTAGCTCCAGTTATGTGGCTGTAGGACGGGCAAAAATCTGACGGGCCTGTCCTACAGCCACAGAACTGGGGCTACCACCTTTCACCTATCCACCACCCATCCTTCCATACACCCACCCACCCAAACACTTAACATGTCAGATCAGTTGGTGAGAAGGCTGAGTTGCAGATCAAGGTTATACGTTTGAACCTTTGCACATGTAGCTGGGTCATGATTCATACTACCCCATCGCATTGTGCTGGGAGGTTCCCTGGCCCAATGTAACCTCCATGTCCCTGGCTTCGTGTCCAAACAAACTGCCTCAAACACCAACAGTTGATTACATACTCCACTATATATGAATGGACAATTACTAGCTGTAGGCATACGTATAGGCCTAGCCTACTATAAGTTAGCCTGAAAACAAGACGTTATTGTCGTTAGAGAGTTGGTAATATGGACGACAAGTAACGCCTGAACTCATTGCACTTGTTTCATGCTGTTCAGTGCACCTATTTTCACATGGAGTAATCGATCGTCCCTTTCTCGGCGAACACGCCCGTCCCCGTTCCCGGCGGTGAACGTCCCGTTCCCGGCGGTGAACGTCCCGTTCCCGGCGGTGAACGTCTCGTTCCCGGCGGTGAACGTCCCGTTCCCGGCGGTGAACGTCCCGTTCCCGGCGGTGAACGTCCCGTTCCCGGCGGTGAACGTCCTGTTCCCGGCGGTGAACGTCCCGTTTTCGGCGGAATTGTCCACATTTTTTCATTATTTCATCAATAATGCAAATAAATTTTGGCTCTTTGATCCACGTTATGGTTTTAACAAGTAAAATATGCATCTAAGTGTCCAACGTGTCTGCTATGACGGGCTGCATAAAACATAAATCATGCAAGACTTGTAAATCATGCAAGACTTGTCGTCCATTACCAACTGTCTACCGACAGTAACGTCTTATTTTCAGGCTAACTATACGTAAGCCAAGTTTACTTGCATTGCGATACATGCATGTACTAGGCCTACCATACATTTACAATTATCACGCAAGTTATCACTTATCAAGTTCCACCATGTAACTATTATGTACATAGCATCTTACCTGACGGTCTTCAGTGATCCAAACGCAGCACCTGACCTGTGACTGAAGTCAATATCGCGAGCAACATGCAGTTATATACGGAGAGAATTTCAAAACTGTTTGTATCGCAGCGTCATTAAAACCGAGGCGTGTGTTGGCGGAGTCATGCACTGTACGTGTCATCTGTGTTTTAACGCCTCGTAACGCGGGCGTAAAGGTTTACCAGCATACTATGCAAGTTCACCATGCGTTCAGTGAGTTTGACCTAGTTAAGAACAGCAAAGGGTAGGCCTACACGGCTCGAAGGCCTGACTAACAACGAAGGATCGATGCTGAGGATGGGGATGTTGGAAGAGGGCGATAATATAGGCATATGACCATATAACATCCCTGGTCGTGTGATGCTTTGATATTATGCAAGTCATGGTAAATGCGGGCGTATGGTCTACTATTCTTCACGAATGATCCGCGGGGGTGGGGTGAGGGCTCTGACTTTTATACAAATCATTGTGGGCGGGGGGGGGGGGGGTTCTGCGGGTGCCCCTTGAGGCCCGAGGGAGCGAATATTTGTAAAGCCCCTCTCCCCACTCCTTTTTCACCCCCAAAATCCGCTTGGTCGGGGCGTTTCACCGCTAAAATACGCTCAAGCAAGCCGCTCTATGAACGCACATTTTCACAGCCGTCCCCCGGTTGAAATATCAATCCGCTCCATGGGGGTATCTTGCTCATCATATATGTAAGCTCTATAGGGGTATATTTTTCATCACAAATATCTCAGGCAGGCTACCAAGGCACCCGCGGATCCCCTTCACCAGATTTGTATAACAGTGCTCCCCCCTCCCGCCTCCCGGGGGTAGAGGCGGGGTAGTTTTTATGTATATGATATCACGACTACATGGAGTGAACGTGGGGGTTGTTTTCATGTTTATATGATGTCATTAATAAATTGGGTGGAGGTGGGGGTAATTTTTATGTACATGGTGTCCTTACTAAATGAGGATATATATTCTCTAACGACCTCTGTTACAATCCATCGATTGAAGTTCAGAGGTTAGGAATGACAAATATTTACATCCGTAAAGCGGCAAACTTAATATAAATTTACTACAGGTCGATCTCGCGTACAGCGGATGGTCTCTCTGTTTGCTCTACCATTTGAACGGCCTTACAGTAACGTTACTATGAGACCTGTCATTGTCTTGCATCCATTCATTATTCACTTTCCTGCTGTTGCTTCCAGTTGCCATATTGTACTGTTCATCGATGTAAAATCTTATTCTCTCTGTGTGGCCTGCTTATGAGCCCCCCTCCCCCCCCCCCCCACCCCCTTCAAGACTTCATGAGTGGTCACCCTCTGGCCTAATAAGTAAACCCCGCTCGGGGTGGGGGCGGGGGGGGGAGGGGGTAGTAAAAAAAAGCCCCCCCTCCCCCCCAGCGGAATTTGGCGGTGAAAAAACGGGGGGGGGGACTTTTTGACTACGGTAACCCCCCCACCGTTTTTCACCGCCACCCGCACCAGCGGACCCTCCCTCCCCCCCCCCCCCCGCCCCACCCTCCTACGAGATTGGTATAACCGTGCCCTTCGCCCCCGCCCCGGAAAGTAAACCAAAATTTTGAAAAAAAAGACCAAAGACTTCCCACGTCAGAGCAGCTTGAGCCGAGTCAACATATGACATATCATATGGTGACAAGTCGTTACGTCCTCCACCGGGATAAAGTATGTTTATGCGGGTTAATTATGCCAATACGGTGACGTCACCACAGACGTGATGGCAGCTTGGATGTAATCGGCGCTTTCAATCAGCTACACATATATATTAATATGTATATATATATATAATATCGTGTTTACGTCTCTTGACGTGTTTCATAGCGACATACCATCAGACAGAGACATTAAAATTTACTTTAAATTAATGGATTGCAAAATTGGCGGAGCATGCGGAGGAGTCGTGGTAGGCCTATACATTTACTGAACCCTTTTTACGATTGTGGGGCCAATGTGCAGGTAACTTATTATATGAATGCCGCGTCAGGCGTTAGGGACAAAACTTATGCCTTTCTTGGTACAGAGAAAATGCACTGTCATGCTATACTGAGACTATAGTTGAAGAAACAACCGTGCAACATAACTAACCAACATAGTGTCAGTAGTAATGGTTTTCTTGATCAAAATCTGGATTACATATTGAGCCAAGGTTTCTAGCCTCAGACCTCAGACTTAACCTCAAACTCTCAACATTGTTTGTCTTAATAAACTCGCGACAGTGACCTCAATTACGTCAGACTCTCAACATTGTTTGTCTTAAGAGGCTCTCGACACTGACCTCAATTACCTCAGTCTCAACATTGTTTGTCTTAGGAGACACGCGACAGAGACCTCCTTAATTAGAGTTTTGACACTGCTAGTGTTAACTGACTCGCGACAATGACCTCCTAACCGCTCTCGAAACTGCTCGTCTCAAGAGACACGTAACAATGACGGTAAACTCTTATCCACACTTAACTTCGGCAAACGTTTTCGTGAATAAATTGTCCAGAGAGTGTGGCAGGCCCACGTTTTAGTTTGCCCAACTTGACAAAATGTGTCTTGTTTTACCTGGTAATCGTGTATCCTACGTACAACAGGTGTATGTTTGCATTATCTGATCTACCCATGGTGATTAAACAAATTTCACTTTCAGATCATCATTCTGAAACATAACAAGACTTATTTTTGTATTATTTATTGTGAAAAATGGGCACAAACGTAGCAAACATATTCGCGTGACATTTTAGTTTTCGGCTATATTAATCTCAGAAGGTGTTAAAATAAGTTTATATGCTTAACAACCAATATATATCAAACAATTAATATTAATATAATGTTATCTTGATTGAAATCTTACATGCAGTGTCTTTTTAAAGAGAAGCCATTTTCATATTCTCGATGCTTGATCGGGTAAGCTTTACGCTGATCCCCATCTCCAATAGTATAGAGTCTTCATCTTCCATTAATTTGTAACACGAGACGTTTTTATATGCGATATCTCTTGTTTTGCAATATTTATGAATATTTTAAAGCTGGGCGCGAAAAGCAAACGCCTTAATTGGGATATCGCGAATATCCAGGAATTCACAGACTGCTATAAGGGATCGCGGTAAATAGGGGAAGGGTCTTCGCGATCCCAAAAAGGCCGACATTTGACATGTTATCATGTTAGCGGTGGTTGACCTGTTATCATTTCTTGCAGACGGAGGCGGACATTTGACCTGTCGTTGACCAGTTATCATTGCTTGCAGATGGAGGCAGACATTTGGCCTGTCGTTGACCAGTTATCATTGCTTGCAGATGGAGGCAGACATTTGGCCTGTCGTTGACCAGCTATCATTGATTGCAGATGGAAGCAGACATTTGACCTGTCGTTGACCTGTTATCATTGCTTGCAGATGGAGGCAGACATTTGACCTTTTATCATTTCTTGCTGACGGCAGCGGGGATGGGCCGGTTCTTGGCTAGCGCCATCTGTATCCAGTCCCCAAGCCATTCCGGCAGGGCCTGCAGCGGTAGCCACACCAGGTGGGCGTCCCACCCCACGACGTAGCGCGCACGTGGCAGGACGGCCAGCAGCGCGTGCTCGTACGCGTCCACCACGTCACTGATCCGGTCGGAGGCGATCTTGTCGATGAACTCGTGGATTATCTGGTGCCTCGCTGCAATAGACGTATGTCAGTCGTAACCTGCATGCATCACATACATTGAACACGCGTCAAACATGTAAATTAATGCATTATGACAGATGGGTCACCATATTTTCTCGTAGTTGGCTCAGGAGAATGCAATACCTCAGACTTTGCAATACCTCAGACTTTGCATGGTATGGATATATCTTAATTAATTTTTTCGATCTCGCGTACAATGAATGATTATACATTGTACATAAGGAGGCCTGTCATTTTCTTCCATCCATTTTTTTCCACTTTTCTGCAGTTGCTTCCGGTGTGACTGTTTGTAATCAGACATAGGTACTTTTAACGTAGTTGCTACATTGTTAACTGGCAATATCACATGATTTAACTAAGGAGATAGCGCACTGTAAATAAGATATATACTCCATTTCAATAACTTGTAGGCTGGTCTACGCATGCATACAGGTAACAAGTATGTGTTTCATCTTCTCTGATTGGCGGAGCGTTTACCAGCGACCAGGCACCGGAACCAGGCATTCGACTTGCGGCCAGGCACCATGCAGGCTCACCTTAAGGGTTCCCCTCATAATTTGCCACTCACATTTGTCATAATACTCCTGTCCGTACTCTTCCTTGAGTTCCGGGCCCAGTCTGTCCCAAGTGGTCTTTATAGCCCGAGACAGGGTATCGGCCGCAACGATGTTGGTCTTGTGAAAGCCAGGCTCTATTATGTGAACCTTTACTCCGTAGTCGCGTAGTTGCTTACTGCAGTGATACAAAAATCATACGGAGGGTTTTAAATCGGCGCTTTTTAAGGAGGAAACATTTGACAATCAATGGGAGGACTACCGATGGGCGGAGGGGGGGGGGGGGGGTGGGGGTACTTCGCTGCTGGAAATGTTTTCCCTGAAACGGTGTGCGGATATTGTCTTCTTATTATATTATATATCGGCAAGCTTCATAGCCAAATATTTCTGTTCCAAGGCCAGCTTATTTTTAAAAATAAATACATTTAAAACACACACCCCTGCTCCTGGGTATCCTATAGTCCGTCCTTGGAACGCTAGTTATAGCACTATTAATGTTCACGACCAAACCGATGGTCGAATGTAAACATTGCCTTGATTATGGAGCTATTTCTTGCATTTTTAGACAAAGTTATTAATATTCTGAAATCAAAAACTTATAGTATATAGTAAGTAGCAGTTCGTATACAATCATATTATATTTTAGGGCACGGATATTTTGGCGAGAATTATACTCATAAACAAGTTTGAGTTTGCATAAGCATGTGAAATGGTCAGTCACATATGAACACTATTATTATATATTATATCTGGCTTTTTACTGTAGGGCTGTACGCTCAATTCCCGTTTAATACCATTGTGGGTCTCCCCAGGGCCGTTTTATTTTCAAAGAAAATTCCTCGATCCTAATCTGTGTTTTTAAGAGTAATTGGCAGATTAGTTCAGGCGGTTCGCAAGTTCGTTTGTTCCCATTTCGTTACATTCCTTAGCGGTGTATCAAGCTCCCATTCGCTAGGAGGAGCTCCGCCAATTTCAAACCTCTTGAAACTAGCTAAAATAGTATTTACATGAACGAAAATCCACATTGACCCCCAAATTCCGACACTAAGGATCTGCAAAAGCGACATCGACACAGATTTTTGAACATTCGACACTGGACACTGAACCGCCCCCGGTCAGACCCCTGAGAGAGGCTTAAGGCAGAGAGCGATGGCGTGCATGTCAGGCGGGAAGGTGGTGTCCCCCTGCCCTACCGTACCGTAAGGTGTCGGAGAACGCCTCCACACCGTACTTGGAGATGCAGTAAGGGGCCGACCCCAGCAAGGCTGTCCGGCCGAACACAGACGCCGTGTTTACCACGCGTCCTCGGGCCATCTTCAGCAGCGGAAGGAAGGCGACTGTGACGTCAATGAGGCCGTGCAGGTTGACATTGAGCACTTGGTCGTAGTCGGAGCGAATCATCCAATCTATGGGGCCGGCGTTGCCGCCAATGCCCGCATTGTTCACCAACCCCCACAAACCTGCAAATGACAAAGATTTCACTTATTTTAAGATACTTAAAATCTTATTTTAAGATTATATTTCAACAAGACGTAAACATTGACGAGCGGGGACGCAGACATTTGTATGTCAGGGGTTTCGACACGGGCCCATACAAAAAACAACCAGTCTGTATAAAGCTGGGGAGAAGATGTTTTTTCATTTTTATTGATCGCAGCAACTTTTATTTAGGCTGAAAACGACTTTCTCATGTTAGGCACTTGTTGAATGAAAATCATCCTTAGAGTTATTCTAAGATTACTCGGACAATAGCCCAAGCGGACCGGCCGGATCGCCTGTTTACATTTTGTTGAAGAGTAACGTTAAAGTCTTACTTCTGATGCGACGACGCAAGCTCCTTGTGACGTTGTGATCAAAAATTCTAAACAATATTATTCAGTTTCATTGTTTCACGACGATCTCATGTAGATAATAATAGTGAAAACACACGAGTGACATGCACAGAAAAAAAACCTTTTTTATTCGAACGCATTTCATTTGTGAAGTCCAGCTCTTGATTATATTTTGGAGACATGATAAAAAATAATTGTATGTGCTGTAAATTAATTGTGCTGATATAGATATGTATCTGTGCGTCAGTTGCATTCCAGACTGAAATACCGCTACGGATGGTTTATATCGAAAAATGTATACATTCACTTCGTTTGTTTAGACCAATAAACTGTTTTTCAGGTTTTACGCAGACGTTGTGACAAATGTCGTTAATAATGATTACGACAAATGTCGGCTCTACAGGGTCCACTGTACTTACGCCAGCCTCATTATAAGCTTACCATGGAAAGAATGTTATCACATGAACGAAAGCTGATTTTACTTGATCAGGATCAGTGAAAGGTTATATCCACCCTTCCTATAGGGTCGGCTACTTTATCGCACTCTCCGCCTTACCTTTTCCTTCAGGAGGGCCGCCCCGATAGCTCAGTGGATTAGAGCGCCCGCTCTGGCCACCTGAGAGCCTAACGGCACGTGGATCAGTACACTTATGAGCGATAATATTGGTGTTGAAGCCTAAAATACAAAAATTCTAGGCGAGTTCGTAAATTGGTTTTCTTTTATGAAACGTATCTATATACTATATTCTCTCCTTAGAATCTGCCATCACGGCCGGAATTGTCTTCCCTCGGTTAACTTGAATATAGAACCAACCAACCTTTCCCTTTAGGTAGCGCAGTCTTGACGATCTCGAAAGCCTTGAGCACGCTGCCGTGGTCTGTCACATTGAGGGGCACCGTCTTGAGTCGACTGGAGCACTGTTTCTGCAGCAGATTCTCCCCCTTCTCCGTCAAGCACCCGGCGAACACGTGGACGCCCTGTCTGTCTAGGCGTTTGGCAATCTCGTAGCCGAAGCCTGTGTCGCAGCCGGTGACGAAGATGTACCGCTGCAGGCGGCCGACGATATAGGGGTAGCGCAGGAGCCGGTCGATGACGTAATAGACGGCGTAGGCCCCCAGCAGCGAGAGGCAGCAGCAGCCAAGGCACAAATCCATCGCTGGGGGGAAAACGGGGTGTATACTGTGTCCAAGAAACGCCACTAGAAGGGGTCTGGAAGGGGTAAATGACGACACACGACACAGGCATATTTGAAAAATCGAATTCGACATTGACCCCTAAATTCCGACACTGATAATCTGAAAAAGCGACATCGACACAGATTTGGAGAAAAAAAAACACTGAACGTAGCCTTAAAGGGGGGGGGGGGGCTTTATGCGACAGGGAACATCGTGAAAAAAAAAAATTGGCATTCAAGAATTCTTGAAGCTTTGCGATCAGCTGTTGGCAATTTTGGGGGATCGTTATCCTTACAATTCCTGGTTCAACGTGTAAACCCTTCGCCTATTTATCGCGATTCGTTATACAATTGCAGTCTGCGAATTCCTCCATATTCGCGATATTACCATTAATATCGCGAATATATCGCAAGTATATACACGGTACCCCTCTTCAGAAAATTTTAACAGACTCTTTAGCAGTAAAAACGACAACGTTGTTATGACTTTAGCCAGTTTTGTTTACGAAGCATTCAACATAAGAGAGTCATTTTTATCATCGCTGTAGTTGATATAGATTTGTATATATTTGTATTTGCACGTTATCTATATGCATTGTGAACCGAAAACTGTACATATGTACCATGGGCATTGTGCCTAAAGTACTTAATAAACATTATTATTATTATTATTATTATTATTACCATTAAGGTGTTTTTTTCGCGCCCAGCTTTAAAATGTCCTTATCTTGGAGATTCGATATTGCTCTCCTTAATTCTTGGGGATTCGCGATTCAGATGGGGTACCCCCCCCCCCCCCCCCCCCCTATTTATATAACTACTACATATAGCTCGACTCTTTGTGTAGCCCCTTATAGGTCACTGTGTACATTGACCTATATGCCTGCGTATATCAAGAGTAGGCTTATCTCTCTCTAAATATATATGTATCATATATATATTGGACGTCGTAACAACTGGTCTAAGCGCTGCTGGCTGACCAGAGTGCAAGCTGTGGGCCACGGTTCGCGTCCTGGTTATGCATTTGCGTCATTGATGTTTAGGCATCCAACCTCATTTTATAGGCTAGGGTTGTCTCTTTTTGAACCCAATTTACGCAAAAACCCGTTTTGCGCCTGATGTTGAGAGCCGGTATCTATACCCCAGTGACGGTAAATCAGTTAAGGGGGCGGGGGTGGGGTGCGGGTAGGGTGCCCCACAGTGTATACAAAACTCACTGTGTTTTTTATACGTTGTGGGGTACCCTACCCCCCCCCCCCCCACCACCACCACCCCCTTTACTGGTTTAACTGTGTATGGCTGTGGTCTTTACTAAAAGAACGTGACGGCCGGGCATTATGTGTTTGCATGTGGACATTTAGAACACTAAACGATAATTTAGGGTCTTACTTACCGGCTAACGGTCCTTGCAGCGGTAAAATGCAATGCAGTGATACGACTGCCCTGGGCCGCTGTCGAAAGCTTTGTGGACTTCACGATATGTTCTAAAGTACAACTCGCTCTGGCCAAATCCAAAGGAGCAGTTTACCTTTCGGAGATTTCCATTCGCTAGATGTCGCTCCGCTCTCTGTGGTTCAGATAAGCTAAGGGACCAATCATTTGAATTGAGGGTTGGGGGGGGGGCTTTAGTTTTTGCCACCCGGCAAATAATTTGTTGCCAATCTAATGGGAGCATGATTAATTTGTTGGGACCATCGTGAAAGGAAGAGAATTTGTTTAGGGCGTTTAATTTCTTTTATACTGATATCGAGCTTATACATTTTTGCGGGGCCCATAAGCAACTCAAATTTTCTGTTGGCGCAAAATGCGCCAACAAAACCATAGCCCCCTCCCTCAGTATCAAATGGTCAGCCCCTCTGAGCGAGCGAAGTTGGGGCCGCGGAGCCAGGCTATGGTTCAGACGCAGTCACATCGCTGAGTGTTGCGGAGTGCCGTAAGACATCATTACGCTGTCATAGACGTGACACGGATCGAAGTACTTTTTACCAGAGACGGTATGGTGAGAGTTAACCGTCATAACGGCATATTTTCGTGTCCCACCGTTCCGCAGCGCCGCCATGCGTCTGTACTGTCAAACTAGACTGGCTGCGTTAGAACCATATTTTTACACATTGTTCGGGAAGTTGACCGATTTTGCCACCGGGTTTCAACCGTTCTTTTTGCGGCAAACATGTAATTATAATAGGATTATATATCGCCACATATATGTTAATTAGGTAGAGCTTGATTCATTAATAAATCTAATAATAGCACTGAAGTAGTGCACCCAAAAAAAACCAAAAGCCTATGTAGGCTATAGCAGGGGAATCGGGGAAAAGAGGGGCGGGGGGTTGTCGATCATTATGGATCAGGCAGAGGAACCGGAAAATTCCCCCTGAGACCCCCCCACCTCCCGCCTCCCCCCATCAAATGACTTTTAAGTTACCTTTGGGCTCGAAAGGGCTCAAATCAGCTAAGGACCTCCCGGGACGAAGACTACTATACATGGATGACCCGATCTGCCGTCAAGTGCGCTAAGCTCAGGTGGTGGTGGTAGAGAGACCCCCCACTCCCCCTCCCCCTCTCCCCCTTCCCTCACCAATAACATTTGGGACACATACTAACGCAATTTTCAATAACTTATAACGGTGCAAACCTATTACAAGAGCGAGGGTTTCGGCTCCTTACTAATCCCCGCCCCCGTCTCTTGACCTCCCCCCCCCTTGATGCAGACGCCACCTGTTCACCCCCCCCCCTACCACTTAACCCACCCCCCACCACAAATGTCTCCTCATATTGGATATCGTTCAATGCAGGGGCTCCGAAGTAAACGCCACACAGCGAGTCGAAGGCCACACAGGCAATAAAGAGGCTTAGAGCTGCAGAATACCAAAAACGGCCACAAATTGGACATCAGACACGCCCTGACTCGTCCCATTTTCTGTCGCTCCTTCGCTACTGCATGATATTTGATCATTCCTCACAAACCCAACAGGCACCGCGCCCTCCAACTGGGCGCCCCGTCAACCGTATGTACAGTGCCTATATTGACACGCATCTCGCCCCACCAGTCCACCCACACAACTCGATTTTTTTAAACAAATATATATTTTGTGCGCATACTCTGTATGCCAGGTCAGTTGGAATTTGCAGTTACAGAAGCTGGTGTGCGTTTCTGTGGCACGAACAGTCGACGTTTGACGGTGTGTCACTGTGACAACAGTGGCAGATCCTGGTGGTTCGGACTCTTCCCCCCCCCCCATCCGACCAAGTATGGACCCCCCCAAATAGGACAAAGGACCCTTTCCCCCTCCCCCTCTTCATTTTATGTAGACCCGCACCGGCACCGGGCGCCTACCCATAGTGCACCTAGCTGCCCCCCCCCCCCCCCCCCTCGCCCCCACCACCTAAAATCGCGCTGGTACAAGACGGTGGCGGATCTAAAGATGAGACAGGGGAGGGGGTGGGGGAGGAGAGATGTGCCACTCAATCAGGGTTGAGCCCCTAAATTGAAACACAGCCCCCCTTAAAACGGTAAGCTGAAACCCGAAATACGCAATCCCTGTTGGGGGAGGGAGGGGGGGGGGGGGGTAGTTATAAAAAATGTATAAGGAGGTGCATCTGGGAGCCCCAGAATCTTACCTATTCAAGTACCAACAACTATGCAAAATTAGGGCCCATCCGCGATCCTTGATGAGAAAGTTGCAAACTTTTGGCAAAATTTATCATGACGAAAATGCTTAGGATTGCATATTTAATAAACAAGAAACTGGCTTGGCGCTTGCCTCCTTTGTCCTTGCGTCAGCTAAGATGATAAAGAGGTGATTAGTCAAGATTTCCAGGCATCAAGAAACGAAGAATGGTCATAAGACATGACCTCGTTGGTAATTACATCTATGTAGTCTATCTATCTAGTAAATGCAATACCACTGACGTTTTCCCAACTGACCCCCAAAGTAGACCCATGCAGGTACCAAACCTGCAATAATTTAGGACCCATTGGCGTACCAAAATGCACCCATCCTCCATCTTTAGCTCAAGTTGCCGCCCTATTTGACAATGGTTTACAATCCCATGTATACTAAATCCCATTGACCAGTTAAACTTAAACTGCGCCAAAAACTGGGCCATAGTATCCCTCCTGAATTGGTAAATGTCTACACTGTGTCACCGTGATAAAAATGACGGGTAACAATTCTTAAAAGCTTGAAAAGTCACACGATGGCCCACTAAACTTAAACCGCGGCAAAAAGTGGGCCAAAGTTCTCTCCTCTACACTGCGTCGCCATACTAAAAATGACAGCAAACAATTCTTAAAAGATTGAAAGGTCACATGATTGCCCGCTAAACTAAAACCGCGTCAAAAACTGGGCAAATGTTCTCTCCTTAATGGATAAACGTCTACACTCGATTTAACTTTGCGCAATGGGGGGGGGGGGGGTGGGGCGGGGTGTCTTATGTAGTAGAAATGTGAAGCTCCATTCAGGTTGAGGGATCCTTGGGTGGCAATCGGGGTGAGACTGAGTGCCGCACCTCAGTGACAAAGCATCCACGCAGGAAAAAGGTCACCGCAAGGCCATCATGGGGATGAGTTCACTTAGCACATTGTAGTGGGCTAAGTAGCGGATGCTAGGTGAGGAGGGGGCTGGGCGGGCGCATGGGGGTCCGGACCCCGCCCCTTTTTTGTGCGAGTTTTTCAATGCAAAATGTACGTCGTCTGACACCTAAACCCCTCACTCTTATATTCGTGGACCCCCTCCCTCCTCTTTCATGTCACTCAGAGTGGACCCGCCCTTCAAGTCACATGTAAAAGCGAACTTAGTTTATTTACAGATATTTCCCACCCATGTGAAAGAGGTTCTGTATACTCTGCTAAAATGAAAGATAGCATTTAAATAGGACCAACTAACTACTTTTGCTTAACAGTCATATGGCACATGGCGGCTATGCATGTCTACCATGTCGCCAATTTGCGTTTGGCTCACTGTTTTAGTTTATTGCATGATTATAGAAATCATAAATAGGCCCCTGACAATTATTTTTTTAAGTGAACAAAATAATGTTCTTCCCCAATGAGGCCAATGCATTCTACAATTCTAGATACTGGCGATTTTGGCGGGAAAAGCGGTTTGCATAGCTTGGCCAGTTTACCAAAAAATATGGTTTATGTCAATGAATCAATAAATACCATATTCCTACGTTTTAAAATATCCGCTCTATAGGGCTATATTTTTCATCACAAATATCCGCTCCCTCAGGCATCAAGGCACCCGCGGAATCTCCCCCCCCCCCCCCACCTCAGATTTCTATAATAGTATCCCCTCCCCTCCCCCGACCCCCGGTGGGTGTAAGGGTTCACCATTAAGCCATATTTTGGACATATTACAGGGCGTAATATTTCTCAGTCAGTGCGTGCCGCGGTCAGGGTGAAATCGCCTTGCTCAAAACCATATCCGGTGGATAGCATGGGAATAAATGAAACTTCCCAGCCACAGCGACGCTCACCGTTACTCTATCTACATATATGTTGACTATGAGAACAGAGAGAGCGTGTGTGTATTTGGCTTCGCGTGACACATGAAAGCAAGACGCAAAGAGACCCCCATCCTGCCTACCCCATTGTCCAGGTGGGCGACCGCCCTGACCACCTCCACCGCCGCAGCCCTTGTCAGTCAGCCATTGGTTCGACCGTCACGCCCCAAGTCCCACTAGCAAACCGACGAGAATCATTGGCAGCTTTACAATTGATATATACTCTCTCAATAAATGCGTCCTTTGAAGGGGCAGCGTATATATATATATATACATATATATATGTAGGTATGGATAGCATCGTGTTATTCCAACCGAGTGTTTCCATACCCCTAAAATAATCATACAACACGAGTTTTTTTGGCGCGTGGTCGCGTCTGCATGGACTGCTGGTATGGAGACAAGCTGTCAACATACGGACAATTATACCAGCCACGAAATCACACAGTTCCACGAATATGCAGCGGTTGGAGCTGTATATCTTCTATAAAGGGGCCGGATAAGGAGTGGCAAGAAATAAGTCGTTTAGTTAGCTCAGAAAGGGAGGACATTTGAACGTATTCCAGAAGCGTCAGTCGTTCTGAGCGGATGATTTGTGTCTGAAGCCACACATGACATATGCTGAGGTGTTGTGTGTCTCACAGAATGAAGATTCGTGATCGGGCTCTTATGCTAATATTGGCAATTGGTGCCATGACATGGATTTTCCTGACCTTGATGCGAACACATACAGAAAGTAAGTACACGTGTTTCATATCTTAAGGAATTAAGCCTTCATGTTTACAAAAGCGCAACACTATAACACGAACTAATCTCATTTCATTTCATGTCGGTCATGGTTGACTGAACGTTCCAGGTTTCACTCGACTTCTTTGGGACCACGTTGTACATGCTGGAAATAAATATCAACGCAATCATAATGCTTACTTCAAGCCGGAAGCCAATTGACCCATTGAGTCTCATTGCGACTTTCCTCAAGCCCCTACACCCAGGGTGCCGTCTATCCCTAGTTATGTGGCTGTAGGAAAACCTTGTCACTTAAGAAGTGTGAACTGGGACTAGGGGCCAGCCAGCCGGCTAGAGCGAGGTTCTACCTTGGGCTTGTGTGTGTGGGTGTGGGGGGGGGGGGGGGCAAGTGATCACGGATTTTCTTTGGTTGTGAACTAAGAAGTTTAATTTCAAATAACCCTGAACTGGGATGTTGTCAATTTACATCATGTATCCGCCTATTCCATTGTATGCTGGGAGTTTTCCATTTAATTCATCGTGACTTGGGAATACATTTTGTTTATTTATTATTCGTGATTTGGGAGCACGACCCCCCGTTGCCTCCCCCCTCCCCCCCACCCACGCAATCGTGGGAAATGCTTCTATTTCCAGCCAAAAGCGCTAAGAATTAAACTATTTATTTTGTTCTCAATGTGAGCTCCGGATCCAGAGCATCAACAGGATACCCGGCGATAACATTTATTTTATAAAAGAGATTATTAGTCCAGCTGAAAAGGCTATACGTTAGATATGATGTAGGGTTACATATGTTAATATCCCACTATATATATGCTGGTCTCTTTTTGCGCCGTAGGGGTGGGGCAAACACTTTACACCATACCATTTTCTTCTTAGCGTATTTTAAGAACGCGCACTCTTTTCCAAACTTGTTCTACAGCCCTGTAAATGATTCAAAAGTTTATAGTTAAGATCTGAGAATTTGAAATCGGAAATTAAAATGCCGTAAACGCGAATTAACTTAACTTTGCGTAATTAACAAATTTATGATTGAAGTGCTCCTGTCACTTGTTTTTTTTTTACCGCCACTAATCCCGTGTATCTTCCTAGCGCCAGAATATGAGCCGGGTTTATCCCTGAAGAAATTAGACTTCCCTAGCATCGATCAAAAGAGAAAGACGGTAAGGCTTATTGTTGCTATTTGTGGGCAAACTATATTATGTTGCGTGGTATATTTTGAAATTATTGTAACTATGCAAAGCTGTCCTTACGCAACATAAACCACATTGGAATCTGTCAACATGTACGCGATTACTTTCGCAGGCTACAGGGACACGTAATGCATCATATTTTTTCATAATGAAAAAGTCAGGTGCGCTACCAAATTGGCCAGAAATAAACGTATTTTAGTATTAGCTATTTCGTGATCACGCGATTACATATGAATTCGGTTAGCATATATACACCACATTTAGCAGTATACACTATACTTCCAGCTCAAAATGCCCTTGGTTCAAACAATACTCCAGTTCGGGTGTGGATCCACCCTCATTTTGTGGTGGAACCTTCTCATTTGTTGCTAGTCGTTTTTCGCAGAGCTAGCTGATCACAGACTCCCCATTCGCAAAATCAGAATCCGTCTTTCCAAGGCACGTTGTCTTTAAATCAATCATTGTATTTGCTACATACAACCGATGGCGTGGGTTCTTTTTGTATGATTTCAGCTCTTTCCAAAAGCGGTATCCAAAAAGGTGATCTTGTTCTCCTACATGCGCGGAGGTTCGACCATTGGCGGGCAGCTGTTTGACGTGGACCCGACCGCCATGCTGTGGTACGAACCCCTCGATGCCTTCTACAGCGCCGTGTATGGCGCAAGCCTCGAACAGATCCCAGCGTACATCCATTACGACACCGACATCACCAGAAGGTTTGAACCGCTACCGCTTATGCATGTTTTGTTTAGGGGGGGGGTACCCCCTCTGAATCGCGAATCGCCAAGAATTACGGAGAGCAATATCGAATCTCCAAGATAGGACATTTTAAAGCTGGGCGCAAAAAAAAACGCCTTAATGATATCGCGAATATCGAGGAATTAGCAGACTGCTATAACGGGTCGCGATAAACAAGGAGAAGGTCTTCGCGTTGCATCAGGAATTGTACGGATAACGATCCCCAAAAATTGCCAACAGCTAATCGCGAATCTCCAAGAATTCCTGGGTGCCAATCGCGGAGATCGAAAAAGGTATCCCCCCCCCCTTGATGGCCATAAATTCTTATACGCCAGCTCAAACATAGGAGTCTGGAAGGGGGGGTCGGGGTTTAGTGTCCACTGTCGATTTTGACAAAATTGATACACTAACCAAACTACGAGCCATGTATATGTAATTCGGATGCAACAATTGCTTTACCATTTACCCTTCGTGGATAAATTGCATGTGTATATTAATTTACTAATTGATTGACCTGGACTCCCTCCCCACTCCCCACCCGACATGTTTAATGCTAATATGTATCTTTAACATGTAAATGTATTACCCTACTTTTTAATAAAAGGAAACATAGATTTAAACTGTTTAAAGTGTTCATAATTTCTGTATGATCTTTTCTTTTTATGTTAGAGAATCGCCGAAAGACGAAATACGACGATTAGTCCACTTCATAAACAGTACGTTTGAGTGTGACTACCACGCTCTTCCCCCCGAGGCCATGGGACACAGCTTCCTGCGAGAGTCAGCGGCCATGACAGGCTTCACCACGTGCTTCGATAATCTCATAGGGGGCAGCACGGTGCAATCATGCAAAGCCGCGCTCAGGAATATATGCGGACCGACACCGATTTCGTCATCAAAACGTGGCTGTCACAATATGATTAAAATTGTCCGCGATTTGTTCCATCCATTCATCGCTTTCAGTATTACCCGTGATTTGTTCAGACGATTAGCCGCCCGACTGAAAGAAGAAGTCCCGGAGTTCCAGTTCGATAAATTATTAGCATCATTGAACGTCTTTATCCTCCACCAAAGATGCCTCTCGCAAATCGACATAGGAGTCAAACATTGCCAGCGGAAGGCTATTGAGCGGTGTAAATCTAGTCGGTTGCACGCTTTGGCAATCAACCGACTGAAGGTAGAGGATCTGGAGCCAGTCCTGCGGGCTATTCCAGATATTCGTGTGATATATTACCATCGGGATCCGAGAGCTATAGCGTTGTCCAGAACCACCACCAGAGGTCTCATGTGGAACAAGAGCGACCGGCGGCCACTCCGCGAAGCACAGCTCCTGTGCCCTTGGATGAATGAGGATCTCAGACACCTCCGTCTCTTGGAAGAGAAATTTCCTGGCGCCATTTTGCGCATGCGCTTTGAAGACTTCGTTCATCACCCGAAGCAAATGGCGACGCAGATATACGATTTCATCGGTCACGTGACGCCCGCGGAATGGGATGATTACGTGCACACGCATATGAATGTTGATCAGCGCGGTGCCACGAAGTATTTCGAGAATTGGGTGCGAAATGTGACAGAGACGACGTCAAGATGGAGGACAGAGATACCCCGCGCCGAGCTGCTACAGATGGATAGCCTTTGTCGATATACTCTCGAGGAATTACGTTACCCTCTGTACGAAACACTTTAATATATGTTCTGTCGCCGAGGACGTTTCACATGAATATCCACAACGCACAAAAAATCAACACGAGCATTGCAATAAATGTTACAAATACACCGTCCGGATCGCTTTTAGGGGCCGCCTTGATAGCTCAGTAGGATAGAGCGCAAAAAGACATTCAGGGGGCCGCCCGATAGTTCAGTGGGTTATAGCGCTGGCATTGAGTTCTCTGGTCACCTGAGAGCCTAACAGCACGTGGATAGGTTATTCGAGCCCCGCTGTGGCCATGTATGTGTGGTCGCAAGATAAAGATCCTATGTCCTTCGTCTACAAAGAGTAGGGGGTTACCCTCAGAGACATGGCTCCACTTTCCCTTCCAGTGACGCGATACGGCCAAAAGTCGATAAAGCGTCCTGAATATATATATATATATCTCTTTATATCTTTATTCGTACTCGAAGTACACTTTCCACAGGTGACAGTCACAGAAACAAGAACAAAAAGAAATTCAGAGGAACGTCCTAAACGCAATTAAAAAAAGAAATCAACAGAAACAGCAAAACACACCAACCTAATTGAAAAAAACACAAAAACAAATCGGGTTAGGTCTGTGCTACTAGGTGCATAAATACTCGATGATATCCGTTATGCTATCATTGTCGTCAGAAGCTGTATTTTGTGCCCTTAATCGCAAAAGTTATTTTATGGCATCGAGATGCATCAAATCTTCTTCTGTGGCGCGATCACAATGATTTAAAACGTACTGCCTCAAGCGGCTGGGCGATAACACACTAAAATTGTACTTACTGATACGATATTTGTAACATACCAAATTGACACCCTTACTTGTATTAGATTTACTTCCCTTTAAAGATAACCGTGCACAGAAATTCGTGCAATACATATCGCTTTTAATTTACGAGAACATGACCGAACTGGACCAGGGGGCCTCCCTGGTGTAGTGGTTAGCGCACTAGACCGCAGATCAATAGGTCCTGGGTTCGAATCCGGGCTCGGGCACCTAATCTGGGGCATGTTTCATTCCTTCATCCTTCATCGTCTCGGGAGGTTCCTTGGCCCAATTTAGCCTGTATGTGCACAAAAGTGGCCTAAAACACCAACATTCCATTCCGAACTGGACCATATAAAGCCAGGTGAAGACACGATAAGCACTTTTCCTCACATCTATTACATGTTATTGATATGCGTACCCGTTCAAAAATGCAAGGAAACATGAGATAGCGGTATGGTCCAAGTTTTGATGATGTAGTCCACAAAAAAGCCAGACTTTCCCAGACACAATACATCAGGCAGGCAAACAGTAGTTTTACTAACATGCCCTTTCTTTTTGTTACACAATACATGTTCTTTTTTTCCAATGCGGACCTAGATGTGTCCTTTCCGTGTAAACGATCTTTATTATTTTTCATGAAAACGTTGATGTATGTGACGTTAATGAGTATGTATATTAGAGTAACTAGAAGTCACCAATAAGTATAACAGTAACCGATTAATACCGGCTGTTGCATGATATGTCTAAACTTATCTCACATGTTTATATATTCATTTGGGGTCCTTGCATTTAATAATCTTTCATACTTAATAATAGCTCAACGACACACCTTTAATTAACAACTTTTCTTTATTTTGTCTTACCTATACGTCTCTACCTCTAGGAATAAATTTAGCATTCACAAGCCGTTAGTTGCAGCTATAGGCGTTGGCACGAGTGAGTCGCTTATATTATCTACCTTTGACAGACAATATGGAATTTTCATAGCAACAATTTGGATCTGGCCAACTTGGAGATATCAAAACACATGACCATTACGACTGGGGTGAGGGGACCCGAAATAGTAGGGGGACGATCAATTAGCCCCAAACTTGTGGGCGCTGTTACCAAGAAAAACTTGGAGTACACGGATACGTGATGGATCTAGGGGTCGATGTGTCCAGTATAAAAAAGGGGAAGGCTGGGGGTCACAACTAAGCGTGCAGTTTGTATTAAAAAAGGGTATCCTCGCTCCATCCGGTCCCCACCCCTGCCCCCCCCCCCCCCCCCCTCGCGGCCGAACTCCCTACCGCCTCAGGTTGGACGTCTAAATGCCACGCCATGAATCTGCCTGGCAGATTTATGAAAAAAAACGTATATTTTGACAAGGCAATAATATTGCTTAATATGTAATAAAATTATTTTCGGCCCCCCATACCGTGGCTGCGATATTTCACGGCAACCGTTTCCGCTAATGCGCCTGTGGTAGTTAAATTTCGGGGATTTTAATACCCATCGGAACCCTACCTGGACTCATGTCGTTGATATATACTAATATTGCCGACGCCGATGCTTGTCCAGGGGCGGATCCAGGAATCTGAAAAGGGTGGGGGGTCCAAACTTACGACCAGGGCGGTGGGGGGGGGGGGGAGTGAACAAAATTCCGACCCGGGGATCCACCGATTTATTGACGACCAGGCATCCATTGACCATTGACGACCACCGTCGTGTTACTTTCCTTGTATATGGTCTGAGAAAACATGACCCATCTTCTGTCCACAAAATCCTTTTTATCACAGGCTTGGTTTGACTTACACGAATAGCACAATAATCAATTACATGGAACCTCATTTATATGATGGACATGGAAAGCGTCAACTAGGAGTTTGTCACGAATGTCGAATATTTCGGATATCCTAAATTTTGAAGGAGATCCCCACAGAAATCGTCAATCTGCAAGAGTTGGTCGCGTGGAATGCCTTGCTTCCATCGTTCGGCCGTCTCTGTGGCGTTTACAACCGTGATCCCAAAATGACCAGTTTCGCCTCCATCTTGTGCTTGCATAGACATCTGCGCGAAAGTCTGCCAACTCTCGGGTGGACTTTTCCCGAAATGGCCGTAGATCTGCGACGCCGCGCCGACCGGGTCGCTCACCAGCAACTCGTAGCGAATGTGGAGAAACACATCCGGGTATTTCTTCTCCAGCCTTAGTTTCTGTTCCCAGTCGACCCCCATCCGACTGCAGAGGAAGCGAGCTTCCCGCACGGGGCGACGGTCCGCCTTATCCCACATGAGGAAGCTGTGTTCCCTCGAGTAGGAGATCGCTCGCGGATCCCGTGTGTAGTACACGACGTGTATGTCTGGATTAGCCAGGATGATGGGCTCCAAATCCTCGATCTTGATCCGGTTGACTTCCACGGAGATGACGGCGTCACGGTGGCATTTCTTCAGGGCCACGGGAAGGCAGGCGCCTACTTCGGACCGTATCCTCTCGACGCACTTCTGTCGGCGGAGGAACAACGCCGCGCTCTTCTTAAGCCCCAGCTTCCCATTGGACGGATCGAGTGACGTCAGCAGTGGTGTCATGGCCGCTAGTCTCTTGACGCCGGTGTGGTGTGACTTCCACGCTTGGGCAGCCGCGTGTATCAGCAAATGGCAACCGTTAGTTTGAGACGTCTGGACCGTCTTACCGCATACGCTAGACACGAGGGAGTCGCAACTATCTATCGACGTGTGTTTGTGCCGTTGGTAGCAAGCATTGAATTCCGCCATGCCGTCGGACTCGCCCAAAAAGTAATGGCTCATGGCTTGCGGAGGCAAGTCGCCCAAGCGGCACTCGAAGATGGCAGCGAAGTATGACTCAAGCTTATCCCGCTCGATCTGATTTAATTCTCTGGCAAGAAAAAAGACACGAGTTAAAGTTACTCATATAGAAATACTTTTCCTGACAAACTTAAAACATGCTTTGAGTGGAAATGATGTTTTTAGAAGGAATATGGCTTCCTTCCATAATATTCCAGGAATATTAGCTGCATCTTATATTTCAGGAGGAGACAAGCTACGGGTATGACAATTATAATTATTAAAAAATAGTAGTTTTTTGCGAGATAATAATGCATCGCTTCTAATGCAGAGTGCTGAAACTTGGTAGAAACTATTGTAGCTATAGATTGCTTCATGCCCCTTAAAAAAATGTGCACATCGCACACACTTGTCGCAGCGACCAGTGACAATTAATGATTTTAATATGGCACACCATGGAAACATTTGGGCGGGAAAATTGCGCTGTAATTTCCATAACTTCCTAAAAGCACTTTACACATGATAAGTGACTATAGTATGCGGGAGATGGACTATTTGGAAGGTCGAGGCTTCAGGGAGGTTCCAGTCATAACCCCTATTTTGAGCCGTTAAATATCGAGTCTGGAGAGCTATAATTCCATGTGCTGTAATAGACGCTGCCTAATGGAGGCTGCATCGGACACAAAGAATGGGACGATCTAGCCACATTGGGGTCACATTAGCACAAAGAATGGCACGATCTAACCACATTGGGGTCACATCAGCACAAAGAATGGCACGATCTTGCCACATTGTGGTCACATCAGCACAAAGATTGGGACGATCTAACCACATTGTGGTCACATCAGCACAAAGAATGGCACGATCTGGCCACATTGGGGTCACATCAGCACAACGAATGGGACGATCTATCCACATTGGGGTCACATCAGCACAAAGAATGGGACGATCTAGCCACATTATGGTCACATCAGCAAAAAGAATGGCACGATCTGGCCACATTGGGGTCACATCAGCACAACGAATGGGACGATCTATCCACATTGGGGTCACATCAGCACAAAGAATGGGACGATCTAGCCACATTATGGTCACATCAGCACAAAGAATGGCACGATCTGGCCACATTGGGGTCACATCAGCACAACGAATGGGACGATCTATCCACATTGGGGTCACATCAGCACAAAGAATGGGACGATCTAGCCACATTGGGGTCACATCAGCACAAAGAATGGGACGATTTATCCACATTGGATCAGCACAAAGAACGAAACGATCTAGTAGCACTGTGGTCACAGTAGCACAACGAATGGCACGATCTAGCCACATCGTGGTCACATTAGCACAAAAAGTTGCACGATCTAGCCACATTTTGTTCACATTAGCACAACGAATAGCGTGATCTAGTCACACTGTGGTCACATTAGCACACAGAATGGCACGATATAGCCACATTGTGGTCACATCAGCGCAAAGTAAAAGTTAAATACAATCAATACGGCGTCAATACCTGCGTGTCATATTGTTGAGGTACAAATCAGTCTGCGGAATGTTCTTGATGCCGAGTCCGAAGTAAGCGCTGTAGAAGGCGTCGAGAGGTTCGTACCAGAGTAGCGCCTGCTGATCCTGGTTGAACAACTCCCCGAGGATACTGGAACCACCTCGCATGTACGACGCTAGGAAGACCTTGGCCGTCCCAGGGGCAGCCAGCAGCTTCTGTACGAAACAACACAACATTTAGTTTCGCCCTCTAGTGAGCCATTTCGTAGGCTCATGACACGTGCTGCCATCTGGTGACGTAACAATATCGCAAAGGTGTGACGAGAATGGTGCACCGCCTGCATGGCGCAGACAGGAAATGATTCCAAGCGGACGAGCGAGTGTTAGCAGAGGGGAAGAGAGGGGAGAGACGTAGGGATAGAGGGCTTATTTTAGATACTAACATTTTATGAAAAAATCTGGGATTGAAATATTATGATCGATATTTGCTGAGAGATGTGGGTGGTGGCAAGCATATGGCTGCATTGTCAATGGACAGGGCAATGCCCGGTCATTGTTTAATTACGCTAACCCAACACTTGGGCAAACTAATGGCACAACCTCTACGTGCCATTATGCACGGTATTCTATGACACAGTTATGTCCGATTAGCTGTCAAACGTAAAGATATGCACATATTAAACAGATTGAAATACCTGTCTGTCAGCTTTCCACTGGCGAAGCTGCTCATCCTCCGTATTTAGTGTTACTGCTTCCCCCTGGTAGCTGTCAGTATCTATTGACGGTATTTTGACGTTTGCTGATGCTGCTCCCTGGTGGTTGTCATTATGTGTTGAGGGTATTTTGACGTTTGCTGGTGCTGCCCCGTGGTGGCTGTCAGTTCCTGTTGACGATATTTTGACGTTTATTTGTGCTGCCCCCTGAAGATTGTAACTCCCTCGTCAAATTATACGGTTCCCCCCACGACAAGCAGACCGGATATGACACTAATTGATTTAAGCTAATTTGCGCAAACTAAATTCACAGCCGCAAGCCAACTGTTTACACGCTGTGGTGTTCTGCTTTCTGACCTTTAGTTTTCTGGAGTTTTTCACTATTCACGAGTGCTACATCCTCCACATGTACGGGGTATATGTACATGCGTTGGTGGGTAATCTCGTGCGAATCTTGCTAATGTCTTTCGTGAAACGATTCATAGCATAGGGGTGTGCAGAAAAAGATTATCTCTGACATTAATGAACTGCCTTACCCTGTGTGAGGTACTGGTGCAGGGCCAAGACGGTCAACGTGGAGGCAATGGTAATCAGGATAAGGAGAACCACAGCCTTCTTTCTCCATGTCGCTCCTGTAACTTTCGTCGCTGTTTTCATCATATGAGACTATCCAGGCTGCAAGGAAGAACGGGAAATCGGTTAATATGGCCATCGCAGGGGCGGATCCAAGAGTTTGAAAAGTGGGGGTGGGGGGGAGGGGGATCCAAACTGGCGATCAGGAGCGGTGGCTCTGAAAAAGACTGTGACCCGGAGAACCACACTTTTTTTAATCCACTGAAAACTTGCGACCTGGTGGGGTGGGGAGGTCCACGCCGCCTCAAATAACGTTCTTCCTGAATTGAAAAAACAGCACTTTTCCTCAAAAGGGTGGAGGGAGGGGTCCGGACCTCCTGGACCCCCCCCCCCCCTGGATCCGCCCTTGCATAGCAAGAGATAACCCTTGAAATAGACCATAACTATATGCCATGGCTTATCTTGTCTGATCGACGTTGAAAAACGAAAAAAACTGGCGAGCACCAAGTTATGTGGGTGATATCAACTGTTTGGCTTGGAATGTATGGGGGGAGAGGGAGGGGTGGGGGATATTAATGCATTGTTGTTGGAAGGGTTTCGCGGAAAAGCACTCTCCTTTGCACCTCGAGACTGGCTGGATTTATTCTCCTTTTTCCGGCAAAGATCATCTTACACTGTTGTGACACCCAAACTTTCCAATCGTCCTCTGCAAAGTTAGCTGCTATACATCTAATATTGTATTGGGTATCATAAGAATCTATTTTTCGATGTAGAATATCTGTCCTGTGGGGTAATGTTATGAATATTTTAGCTATGAAGGGGTATCTAAATATGTGTATAATATAATATAATATAATATGTGTATGTATCTCCTTCTATCAACGCTGGTGGTGCAGTAATCTTACTTTGTTTACATTAATTTCACCTGGGCATGCATTAATTACAACTTGTCATGCATTAAGTACACATTGTCATGCATAAATTACACTTTGTCGTGCATTAATTACACTTTGTCGTGCTAATTCCTCTAGGTGATTATCAACTTCACCGTACCACTCAATCATTTCATTTTGTTTCACTTGATCACAATATCACTTGGTCATGCCGCAATTCCACTTGGTCATGCCGCAATTCCACTTGATCATGCACTAATTTAACGTGGTCATACTTTATTTCCACTTTATTAATTCATACATTAATTTTACATGGTATTTTACTTTGCTCATAAGTACAGCGGTTTCGCCTTGCCACTCTTGAATTTTACTTGATCATACATTAATTTCAACTGGTCATGCGGTAATTTCACTTGGCCATACATTAATTTCGCTTGATCATGCAGTACTTCAACCTCCGTAGCCATGCAGATATTTACCGTGATAACAATCAGTAGTTGTGGACGTTAATGGGGGGTTGGCTCGGTGTGCGAGACGCCCGGGGGTGTCACTGTTATACGAATATGGTGGTGGGGGGGGGGGGGGGGTCTGCGGGTGCCCCATGATATCTGAGGGAACGGACATTTGTGATGAAAAAGATACCCCTAAAGAGCGGATATTTGAAAACTTGCGACCGGGGGGGGTGGGGACTTTGAAAATATGCGTTAATAGAGCGGGTTGCCGCGAATTAACGCCCCTTCCGAGCGGATGTTGGCCGTAAAACGCCCTGACCGAGCGGACTTTGGCGGCAGAACTTCGACCGAGCGCTCGGATCGAAAGTTGGGGCTCCGTCTTGCAAACAGAGCTGCAACTGATAAATCCCCAGTTCACATGACCGTCGTAGGCGCGTTGACCCAGGTTTGTTATTGCATATTCATATTATGAAGAGGCAGTAAATAATGAGCATAAAACATGCAGTCATGGTGTAGACGGGCGCTCCTAAAATGGACTTTACGCTGGTTCTGGAAACATATAGGCGTCGACAGTCTATTGGCCCCCGCCCCATGCCATAAGAAATGCCAGGGAACAAATGAATTAGACCCGGAATGTCAACCTCACCCTACCCGCTAATAATTAAATGTCTTATTTGCCCGAGTGGATATCTCAAGCTGATTGACTGTTGGGGATATATATGCCGCTGGAGAGGTCTTTTTGTGCATTTTGGTACGCCCCGGTAATGGCTCCTAAATCAGGGGCGGATCCAGGGGGGCCGGCCAGGCCCCACCCCTCCCTCCTTTTAGGGCCGAAATTTATATCATTTAGCATATCGGAGCTAGGCCTTTAACGTTACTCGAAACCGGACCCCCAATAGCACGCCGATGTTGGCCCGATGCCAGCATTTCATTGGCACGTCGGTTAATCATCGTATGCGTCGGCTAGGCGTCGTACTGTTTTTATAGGTTCTTGTTGTATTTACCTTACGTCGAACCCGTTTATGATGTTATGCCTACATATCGGCGTTCATAGGGCTGTACAGTTCTCGCGGGTTCTATTTCCGGTTTAGGTCTTTTGGGGACCAACAAAAAAACACGTGCTCTTAGAACGAGTGCGCATCACGCTGGTGCCTTGCTGCAACTGCGTGACTCGCACTCATAGCAGTCAACGTTTTAGTGTTGGGAACCGGCCGGCTGCGCGGTTTGTGCGTGAAGAATCGAGTGGGTGTGAAACAATTTTTTGGTCCAGGCATGGCTAACTATAAAATCATTATATAATTAAGATAAGCCATTTATGTCTCCATAATGCATGTGATCCGTTCGATGAGACTGTTGGAAGCGTTGCATTTTGAGCCAAATCATCGTAGTTTACAGTTATACGACAGACGGAGCACCATTGTCCTCACCTGCTCAGTCCATATAAGGAGCGTTGTTATGTAGCCATAGATACCGCGCGCAGACACGCGCGTCATGATGATTATTACGTGATAAGATATGGAAAACCCCGCGCATCACGTTATATCGCCTGACACTGACAGTCACTCAGGAGACAACCGTATTCTGGTTTATCAACTGCCTAACCGCTCATACATTACATAAATCTACTCGGATGGTTATAATTCGGATATGCACATAACTTCAGTGGTTATTTGTGCTTCCAAGGACAGCTTTGGCCGATCTTGTGTGTGAGGCGAGTGAAGGCAAACAACCGGAAGGTAGGCATCACGTACAGGCCGTTGATGCTAGGCATTGACGTAGAGCATACGTATCCCTGTCTCGTGGGGTCTCGATAAGATCCCGAAATGACCGTACAGCCCTATTGCAGACAACAGACGTGTCAATATGCAGCTGCGAAAGCGCTCAACCCCGTGTTATGTTCTATCTTGGACAGAAATGGGTCGTCGACTAGACATCCCAATGACATTCAGTTATCCAGTAAATGGGCAGGCGCGCATGGGCGTTTATATAAAAGCTTACGGTCTGAAAATCTTGCGAACGGGAAGAGAAAAAGGATGCGACGGGGGAAAGGGGGGTGGGGGCGTTACGTCAAGTACGTGGAGAGGGGCGACAATACAAAGTATAATGATTAGCTTACCATCTCAAGACGTTGGTGGGGGTGTGACATAGGTTCGAGGCTATGGTTTGAACTATTTTGAACGGGGAGGGTGGAGGATGACAATACAACCTTCTAAGCTTTCACAGAAGGGGGGGGGGGGGGAGGGGGCGTGACTTTGCTTGCAAAGCTTGCGACCGGCGAGGGGGACAGGGTTAGATCAACGCGGGGGACGGGGGGGGGGGAGATAGGGGCGTTGCAACTTGGGAACTTTAGCATATAAGCTGTAAAAGTCTCTTCCGACGAAATACATCGCACAGTGACATGTTGTAGATGCAACCCAGTAGTGGATCCACCAGTGAACCAGTGCCCGCCACCCCCCCCCCTCCCTCAAGCAAGGGTATGCTAAGGACTGTTAAAGTCGAAATTTCTTCAATGACCCTTATAGAGGAACAATGCGGTTCTTCCGCGCCAAATCGAGGCCATCTGCGGTGTAGGTGTAGTCACCCCTTCCCCCGCCCCCGTCGCGGTCGCAACCCCTCGTTTTCAAATTCCGAAATGTGCCCCTGGACGGTGAGGGGGGCGGGGGATACCGTTATAAAATCTTTATAACATCTTGGGATGGGGAGGAGGGTACGGTTTGAAAATTTTGCCAATGGAGAGGGTGTAGGGTGTGACGAATTCGTCCAGAGGGGGAGGAACATTTCGTCAATTAGTGGGGAAAGGGGGTGTCAATGCGACGCATTGGCAGGTATACGCTTTCGCAATCAGTATACTGTCAGCATAATGTACTATTGCTTGTGCTCACTGGTGATGGCAGGACATTAACATGGGTGATGTTATCAGCGTAGCATAGCTTTCTTCATGCAAAAAAAAATACACAGATTATCTAATAGCAAGCTTAGAAGATAAACGATGAACAACAGATTGCCATATTATTGGACCGTGCGACAGATAATCCGTCGCCGAGTCTCCCAGACATATCAGACGAGACGACACTTTTCATCTATATGAGATTGACTCAAAGCTGACCCTAGAAACCGTCCCAGTATGGCAGAAAACCTACTAGGGTCTATATCTTTTCACTCTAAGTTCTAATGACTTACATAAAACACATTATGCTAGCAAGGTCTATTTCCAGAAATCAGCTAGCGGAAAGAAAAACTCGATATATATGCTTGTATATTTCTCTATTTGCATCTTGACGCAAAGCAAAAGCAATATACTATGGTCAACACCTGCGTTCCGTCCAGTGGTTACCAAAAACTTACGATGTTACTCTCTTGTCAGTCCTATGTTCATGTCTCACTGAATATTTAGTGGTCCAAAGTTGCTTAGTATTTTCAGAAATTGTCTTCTCATTACAGTCAACATATGCAACACTTCCGCTGTTGGCTGCGGGAAATATTAAGAAGAGAAAATTCGTCTGTAATTTAACATTACATTTAAGTTTAAAATGCAAAAAAACACATTTATGTCTGTCGTCCGACAAGCACCACCAGGGAAGCCATTAATTCCCAGTAAACTACTATTTAAACTATCTTCTGTGCTGTATTATTGTAAATTTAAGAGGATAACCTTCATATGTTTCATTACATTTGTTAATGTAATATAAGAGTTTTCGGACAAAAAAATTCACCAGTCATGTCACGCTTTGGGTAACGCCTTAGCGTATTATGACCCATATATATACATACCGGTGAATGTCTTCAACCAGTTGTCGATCTCGCGGTGAATTAGCTGTGTCCAGCTGGTCCCCGCCATGCACAAGCCAGCTATACATGCGTGTGACTTGATTCACTGTCCAACATTAAACGTACTTAGCGTAAGTTTTTCAAGTTCGCTGCACAACCTTTACCCCCTCGCGTGTAGGTGTGCTCCTACAGCGTTTTGCCCATAAGAGAGATATTACCGTGTATAGCCACGTATAAGTCAGTCAAGTGATAAACCTCAACACGTCCACTGTCTGTGCCTAGCACGGTAGCGATACCTAAGTCCTAAAAATTATAGCGAGCGCAAGCGAGCTGTTAAGGTAACATGCATGCTGTTAAGGTAACATGCATATTATGTCATGTCTGTCTTTAATAATTAAATCAGCAGCCCCACAAAATTAACGAGTAAATTATTCAATGTTTACACTGGATGTATATTTCATACAAGTATCTATTATGGATAACTGGGCTTTTAGTGGCAAAGTGAGCTGACGTTGAGAGAGGAGAGGCGGGGGAGGGGCGGGGGGGGGGGGGGGTATGGAGCGATGGGCGGGGGGTCAAAACGCTAATTGAATGACGGACCGTATATATAACCAAACTTATTGAAAAATAAATAAAAATAAAATCGGTTTAGGTCTGTGCTACTCGGTGCATAAATACTCGATGATATCCGTTATGCTATCATTGTCTTCAGAACCTGTATTTTGTGACCTTAATTGCAAAAATTATTTTATGGCACCGAGACGGATCAAATCTTCTTCCATGGCGCGATCACAATGATTTAAAACGTACTGCCTCTAGCGGCTGGCCCATAAAACACTAAAATTGTACTTACTGATACGATATTTGTAACATATAAAAAATTGACACTCTTACTTATATTAGATTTACTTCCCTTTAAGGATAACCGTGCACAGAAATTCGTGCAATACATATCGCTTTTCATTTACGAGAACATGACCGAACTGGACCATATAAAGCCAGGTGAAGACACGATAAGCACTTTTCCTCACATCTATTACATGTTATTGATATGCGTACCCGTTCAAAAAATGCAAGGAAACATCAGATAGCGGTATGGTCCAAGTTTTGATGATGCAGTCCACAAAAGAGCCAGACTTTCCCAGACGCAATACATCAGGCAGGCAAACAGTAGTTTTACTAACATGCCCTTTCTTTTTGTTACACAATACATATTCTTTTCTTTCAATACAGACCTAGATGTGTCCTTTCCGTGTAAACGATCTTTATTGTTTCTCATGAAAACGTTGATGTATGTGACGTTAATGAGTATGTATATGAGAGTAACTAGAAGTCACCAATAAGTATAACAGTAACCGATTAATACCGGCTGTTGCATGATATGTCTAAACTTATCTCACATGTTTTTATATTCATTTGGGGTCCTTGCATTTAATAATCTTTTATACTTAATAATAGCTCAACGACACACCTTTACTTAACAACTTTTCTTTATTTTGTCTTACCTATACGTCTCTACCTCTAGGAATAAATTTAGCATTCACAAGCCGTTAGTTGCAGCTATAGGCGTTGGCACGAGTGAGTCGCTTATATTATCTACCTTTGACAGACAATATGGAATTTTCATAGCAACAATCTGGATCTGGCCAACTTGGAGATATCAAAACACATGACCATTACGACTGGGGTGAGGGGACCCGAAATAGTAGGGGGACGATCAATTAGCCCCAAACTTGTGGGCGCTGTTACCAAGAAAAACTTGGAGTACACGGATACGTGATGGATCTAGGGGTCGATGTGTCCAGTATAAAAAAGGGGAAGGGGGGGGGGTCACAACTAAGCGTGCAGTTTGTATTAAAAAAGGGTATCCTCGCTCCATCCGGTCCCCACCCCTGCCCCCCCCCCCCTCCCCCCCCCCCCCCCCCCCCCCCGCGGCCGAACTCCCTACCGCCTCAGATTGGACGTCTAAATGCCACGCCATGAATCTAAATTTAACTTAATTATCGGAACAATTGGACAAGGTAGTCACCCTATATAATGATACTTTACAACAACTGCTCGATCAACATGCGCCACTAAAGACTAAAACCATCACTGTTAGACCTGCGGTTCCATGGATGAACGGTAACATCAAAGAACTAAAGCGAAGACGGCGGAAGGCAGAACGTGAATGGAGGAAATGGAAAAATGATCCAATCGAGTGCGACCGTAAAAGAGCTCAATTCAAGCATTGGCGAAATGAATGTAGACGCATCATGGATGCATCCAAAACTGATCATTACAGCAGCCAGGTGTTAGAGTGTGCTGGGGACCAAAAGAAACTATTTAGTTTGATTAGCTCTCTTACTAAGCCAACACAACTGGTATCTTACCCAGATCACCAATCTCTATCGAAGCTCGCAGGTGACTTTGGAGACTTTTTTGTTATGAAAATAGACAAGATCAGGAGAGAACTGGATGACCTTAATGTTCCACCAATAAACCTGCCGAAATCTGCCAAGACTGATTATCAGAAGCTGACATTGTTTCAAATGTTGACGAAAGACGATGTTTCTAAACTCATTAGAAGGTCTCCAAACAAGCAGTGTGCGAGTGATCCGATACCAACATGGTTACTCAAAGAATGTAGTGAGTGCCGCTTACCTGTATTGACTCTGCTGGTTAACGCATCACTAAAGCTTGGCTACTTCCCTAGCGAGTGGAAAAATGCGATAGTGACACCACTCTTAAAAAAACCAGGATTAGATCCAGTGTTCTCTAATTTTCGGCCAGTAAGCAACTTACCTTTTGTATCCAAGCTGGTTGAACGGGCATCCGTAAAACAACTGACAGACCACCTGGAACAGAATCATCCACTACCTGCACACCAATCAGCCTACCGAACCTTCCACAGCACAGAGACAGCACTCGTCAAATTCCAGTCTGATCTGCTGCTAAATATGGATCACCAGTGCGTTACACTGCTGGTAATGCTGGACCTCAGCGCAGCGTTTGACACCATTGATCATACCATCATGATGGAAACAATGGAGTTTGAGGCCGGGGTTACGGATGCGGCTCTTAGATGGTTCGCCTCATATTTAGATAACCGCACGCAGCAAATTCAAGTATCTGGAACAACTTCAGATAAGTTTCTACTGAAGTACGGCGTCCCCAAGGGGTCGTGCCTCGGACCAGTGTTGTTCACGATTTATGCAGGAACATTGATCCAAGTTATCAGGCAACATTTGCCAGCAGCTCATGGCTATGCCGACGACCATCAGCTGTACTTAGCATTCCGACCCGACGGTTCAGTTAATCAGGACTCTGCACTGATAACAATCCAAGAGTGTATCAGCGATGTGAGACAGTGGATGTTATCAAACAAACTTAAAATAAATGATAGCAAGACAGAGTTTCTTATACTCGGTAGTAAGCAGCAGCTAGAGAAGGTTACCATCCAGGGGGTAAAAGTTGGTGAAAAACAAATATTACCAGTAACGTCAGTGCGTAATTTAGGCGTAATATTTGACAAAAATTTAAACATGGAAAACCACATATCTAAGCTGTGTTGTACAGCTTACTTCCAGCTTTATAATATTAAGAGCATACGGAGATATCTCACAAATGAGGCAGCGAATACAGTCGTACATGCCTTCATCACTAGCAAAATTGACTATTGCAATAGTTTAATGAGTGGCCTACCTGCATGTCTCATTAAGAAATTACAGTGTGTTCAAAACGCGGCAGCCAGGGTGGTACTAAATCTTAAAAAGTTTGACCATATAACGCCAGCCCTGAGACAGCTTCACTGGCTTCCAGTGCGGTTTCGAATTGATTTTAAAGTCTTAATGATGGTTTTCAAGGCATTGCATGATATGGCACCTGAATACATCAGTGAAATGATAATTAGAACGAATTGTGCCCGCTATAACTTGAGATCCAACGAAGAAATTAAATTGAAGGTTCCCAAGGCCAATTGTAAGACACTTGACAGACGTGCCTTTGCTGTCAATGCTCCAATGTTGTGGAACGCCCTACCAAGCGACCTTCGTTTGCTTGATACATTAAGTCAGTTTAAACAGGGCTTGAAAACTTACTTGTTCACTAAATTTATTGATGAAGGTTATTAGTGGTATGCATGTATTTCTTATTTCAGTGAGCTACCTATAACATGTTTATGGATAAGCGGGTATATTTTGTAAATTACCCGGTTTACTTCGATGTACAGCGTCTTTGAACGGATTCACGGATTTGGCGCTATATAAACCCAATAATAATAATAATAATAATAATAATCTACCTGGCAGATTTATGAAAAAAAACGTATATTTTGACAAGGCAATAATATTGCTTAATATGTAATAAAATTATTTTCGGCCGCCCATACCGTGGCTGCGATATTTCACGGCAACCGTTTCCGCTAATGCGCCTGTGGTAGTTAAATTTCGGGGATTTTAATACCCATCGGAACCCTACCTGGACTCATGTCGTTGATATATACTAATATTGCCGACGCCGATGCTTGTCCAGGGGCGGATCCAGGAATCTGAAAAGGGTGGGGGGTCCAAACTTACGACCAGGGCGGTGGGGGGGGGGGGGGGGAGTGAACGAAATTCCGACCCGGGGATCCACCGATTTATTGACGACCAGGCGGGGTGGGCAGGCACGGAAAACTTGCGATCGGAGGGGGGGGGGGACTGGTAGATGGTGGCTCGTATAGCGGTCTTCCTCAACAAAGTGAGAGGGTGGGGGAGGAGGTGGGTCCACGCCTGAGACGGCCTAAATTTCGCATTAAAAAACGGCATTTTTCCCCAAAAAGGGGTTGGCCTGGACCCCCTGACCCGCCCCCTCCCCTCCCGCCCCACCCCTGGGTGCGCCCTTGACTTGTCACTTGTGTTTTGATTACCGACGTGAACAGCCGTTAAACGACATCAACTCGGATACCCCCTCTGAATCGCGAACCCCAAGAATTAGAGAGAGCAATATCGAATCTCCAAGATTAGGACATTTAAAGCTGGGCGCGAAAAAAAATGCTTAATATTTACAGTAATGTATAAATGCTACACGTCATGCTTCATCATGCCATTCAAATAATCAAGTCACCCTTTATATACATTTATCAATAAATCTCTCGTGTTTTTTTTCTTTCTCGTGTAACTTTTCTTGTATATGGTCTGAGAAAACATGACCCATCTTCTGTCCTCAAAATCCTTTTTATCACAGGCTAGGTTTGACTTACACGAATACCACAATAATGAATTACATGGAATCTCATTTATATGATGGACATGGAAAGCGTCAACTAGGAGTTTGTCACGAATGTCGAATATTTCGGATATCCTAAATTTTGAAGGAGATCCCCACAGAAATCGTCAATCTGCAAGAGTTGGTCACGTGGAATGCCTTGCTTCCACCGTTCGGCCGTCTCTGTGGCGTTTGCAACCGTGATCCCAAAATGTCCAGCTTCGCTTCCATCTTGTGCTTGCATAGACTTCTGCGCGAAAGTCCGCCAACTCTCGGGTGGACTTTTCCCGAAATGGCCGTATATCTGCGACGCCGCGCCGACGGGGTCGCTCACCAGCAACTCGTAGCGCATGTGGAGAAACACATCCGGGTATTTCTTCTCCAGTCTTAGTTTCTGTTCCCAGTCGACCCCCATCCGACTGCAGAGGAAGCGAGCTTCCCGCACGGGGCGACGGTCCGCCTTATCCCAAATGAGGAAGCTGTGTTCCCTCGAGTAGGAGATCGCTCGCGGATCCCGTGTGTAGTACACGACGTGTATGTCTGGATTAGCCAGGATGATGGGCTCCAAATCCTCGATCTTGATCCGGTTGACTTCCACGGAGATGACGGCGTCACGGTGGCATTTCTTCAGGGCCACGGGAAGGCAGGCGCCTACTTCGGACCGCATCCTCTCGACGCACTTCTGTCGGCGGAGGAACAACGCCGCGCTCTTCTTAAGCCCCAGCTTCCCATTGGACGGATCGAGTGACGTCAGCAGTGGTGTCATGGCCGCTAGTCTCTTGACGCCGGTGTGGTGTGACTTCCACGCATGGGCAGCCGCGTGTATCAGCAAATGGCAACCGTTAGTTTGAGACGTCTGGACCGTCTTACCGCATACGCTAGACACGAGGGAGTCGCAACTATCTATCGACGTGTGTTTGTGCCGTTGGTAGCAAGCATTGAATTCCGCCATGCCGTCGGACTCGCCCAGAAAGTAATGGCTCATGGCTTGCGGAGGCAAGTTGCCCAAGCGGCACTCGAAGATGGCAGCGAAGTATGACTCAAGCTTATCCCGCTCGATCTGATTTAATTCTCTGGCAAGAAAAAAGACCCGAGTTAAAGTTACTCATATAGAAATACTTTTCCTGACAAACTTAAAACATGCTTTGAGTGGAAATGATGTTTTTAGAAGGAATATGGCTTCCTTCCATAATATTCCAGGGATATTAGCTGCATCTTATATTATAGGAGAAGACAAGCTACGGGTATGACAATTATAATTATTAAAAAATAGTAGTTTTTTGCGAGATAATAATGCATCGCTTCTAATGCAGAGTGCTGAAACTTGCTAGAAACTATTGTAGCTATAGATTGCTTCATGCCCCTTAAAAAATGTGCACATCGCACACACTTGTCGCAGCGACCAGTGACAATTTATGACTTTAATATGGCACACTATGGGAACATTTTGGCGGGACAATTGCGCTGTAATTTCCATAACTTCCTAAAAGCACTTTACACATGATAAGTGACTATAGTATGCGGGAGATGGACTATTTGGAAGGTCGAGGCTTCAGGGAGGTTACAGTCATAACCCCTATTTTGAGCCGTTAAATATCGAGTCTGGAGAGCTATAATTCCATTTGCTGTAATAGACGCTGCCTAATGGAGGCTGCATCGGACACAAAGAATGGGACGATCTAGCCACATTGGGGTCACATTAGCACAAAGAATGGCACGATCTAGCCACATTGTGGTCACATCAGCCCAAAGAATGGCACGATCTTGCCACATTGTGGTCACATCAGCACAAAGAATGGGACGATCTAGCCACATTATGGTCACATCAGCAAAAAGAATGGCACGATCTTGCCACATTGTGGTCACATTAGCACAAAAAATTGGACGATCTAGCCACATTGTTGTCACAACAGCACGAAGAATGGAACGATCTAGCCACAATAGCGCAAAGAATGGCACGATATAATCACATTAGGGGCGCATCAGCACAAAGAATGGCACGATCTAGCCACACTGTGGTCACATCAGCACAAAGAATGGCACGATCTAACCACATTGTGGTCACATAAGCGCAAAGAATGGAATGATCTAGCCACGTCGGCGCAAAGAATGGCAGAGTCTAACCACATTGTGGTCGCATCAGTACAAAGATTGGCACTCTCTAGCCACATTGTGGTCACAGCAGTACAAAGAATGGCACTCTCTAGCCACATTGTGGTCACATCAGCACAAATAATGGCACGATTTAACCACATTGCGGTCACATCAGCACAAAGAATGAAACGATCTAGTAGCACTGTGGTCACAGTAGCACAAAGAATGGCACGATCTAGCCACATTGTGTTCACGTTAGCACAACGAATGGCACGATCTAGTCACTTTGCGGTCAAATCAGCATTAGGCATGGCACGATTTTGCCACATTGTGGTCACATCAGCACAAATAATGGCACGATCTATCCATCTTGTGGCCACATCAGCACAAATAATGGCATGATCTAGCCACATCGTGGTCACATTAGCACAAAAAGTTGCACGATCTAGCCACATTGTGGTGACATCAGCACAGGTTGCACGATCTAGCCACATTTTGTTCACATTAGCACAACGAATAGCGTGATCTAGTCACACTGTGGTCACATTAGCACACAGAATGGCACGATATAGCCACATTGTGGTCACATCAGCGCAAAGTAAAAGTTAAATACATTCAATACGGCGTCAATACCTGCGTGTCATATTGTTGAGGTACAAATCAGTCTGCGGAATGTTCTTGATGCCAAGTCCGAAGTAAGCGCTGTAGAAGGCGTCGAGAGGCTCGTACCAGAGTAGCGCCTGCTGATCCTGGTTGAACAACTCCCCGAGGATACTGGAACCACCTCGCATGTACGACGCTAGGAAGACCTTGGCCGTCCCAGGGGCAGCCAGCAGCTTCTGTACGAAACAACACAACATTTAGTTTCGCCCTCTAGTGAGCCATTTCGTAGGCTCATGAAACGTGCTGCCATCTGGTGACGTAACAATATCGCAAAGGTGTGACGAGAATGGTGCACCGCCTGTATGGCGCAGACAGGAAATGATTCCAAGCGGACGAGCGAGTGTTAGCAGAGGGGAAGAGAGGGGAGAGACGTAGGGATAGAGGGCTTATTTTAGATACTAACATTTTATGAAAAAATCTGGGATTGAAATATTATGATCGATATTTGCTGAGAGATGTGGGTGGTGGCAAGCATATGGCTGCATTGTCAATGGACAGGGCAATGCCCGGTCATTGTTTAATTACGCTAACCCAACACTTGGGCAAACTAATGGCACAACCTTTACGTGCCATTATGCACGGTATTCTATGACACAGTTATGTCCGATTAGCTGTCAAACGTAAAGATATGCACATATTAAACAGATTGAAATACCTGTCTGTCAGCTTTCCACTGGCGAAGCTGCTCATCCTCCGTATTTAGTGTTACTGCTTCCCCCTGGTAGCTGTCAGTATCTATTGACGGTATTTTGACGTTTGCTGATGCTGCTCCCTGGTGGTTGTCATTATGCGTTGAGGGTATTTTGACGTTTGCTGATGCTGTCCCGTGGTGGCTGTCAGTACCTGTTGACGATATTTTGACGTTTATTGGTGCTGCCCCCTGAAGATTGTAACTCCCTCGTCAAATTATACGGTTCCCCCCACGACAAGCAGACCGGATATGACACTAATTGATTTAAGCTAATTTGCGCAAACTAAATTCACAGCCGCAAGCCAACTGTTTACACGCTGTGGTGTTCTGCTTTCTGACCTTTAGTTTTCTGGAGTTTTTCACTATTCACGAGTGCTACATCCTCCACATGGGTATATGTACAGGCGTTGGTGGGTAATCTCGTGCGAATCTTGCTAATGTCTTTCGTGAAACGATTCATAGCATAGGGGTGTGCAGAAAAAGATTATCTCTTACATTAATGAACTGCCTTACCCTGTGTGAGGTACTGGTGCAGGGCCAAGATGGTCAACGTGGAGGCAATGGTAATCAGGATAAGGAGAACCACAGCCTTCTTTCTCCATGTCGCTCCTGTAACTTTCGTCGCTGTTTTCATCATAGGAGACTATCCAGGCTGCAAGGAAGAACAGGAAATCGGTTAATATGGCCATAGCAAGGGCGGATCCAAGAGTTTGAAAAGTGGGGGTGGGGGGGGGGGAGGGGGATCCAAACTGGCGACCAGGGGCGGTGGCTCCGTAAAGACTGTGACCCGGAGAACCATATTAATCCACTGTAAACTTGCGACCCGGGGGTGGGGAGGTCCACGCCGCCTCAAATAGCGTTCTTCCTGAAAAAGGGTGCCTCAAAAGGGGGGGAGGGGTCCGGACCCAATGGACCCCCCCCCCTCCCCCCCTGGATCCCCCCTTGCATAGCAAGGGATAACCCTTGAAATAGACCATAAATATATGCCAGGGCTTATCTTATCTGATCGACGTTGAAAAACGAAAAAAACTGGCGAGCACCAAGTTATGTGGGTGATATCAACTGTTTAGCTGGGACTGTATGCCCAGTGGGGGTGGGGGAGGGGTGGGGGATATTAATACATCGTTGTTGGAAGGGTTCCGCGGAAAGGCACTCTCTTTTGCACCTCGAGACTCGCTGGATTTATTCTCCTTTCCCCGGCAAAGATCATCTTACGCTGTTGTGACACCCAAACTCCCCAATCGTCCTCTACAACGTTAGCTGCTATACATCTAAGATTGTATTGAGTGTCATAAGATTCCTTGTTTCAATGTAGAATATCTGTTCTGTGGGATAATTTTATGAATATTTTAGTTATGAAAGGGTATCCTTGCTATAAAAAATATGTGTATAATGTAATATAATATAAGATGTGTATGTATCTCCTTCTATCAACGCTGGTGGTGCGGTAATCTTACTTTGTTTACATTAATTTCACTTGGGCATGCATTAATTACAATTTGGCATGCATTAAGTACACTTTGTCATGCATTAATTACACTTTGTCGTGCATTAATTACACTTTGGCGAGCTAATTCCTCTAGGTCATTATCAACTTCACCGTACCTCTCAATCATTTCATTTTGTTTCCCTTGATCACAATATGTAGAATTTTACTTGATCATACATTAATTTCAACTGGTCATGCGGTAATTTCACTTGGCCATACATTAATTTCGCTTGATCATGCAGTACTTCAACCTCCGTAGCCATGCAGATATTTACCTTGATAACAATCAGTAGTTGTGGACGTTAATGGGGGTTGGCTTGGTGTGCGAGACGCCCGGGGGTGTCACTGTTATACAAATGTGGTGGTGAGGGGTGGGGGGGGGGGGGAGGGGTCCGCGGGTGCTTCATGATATCTGAGGGTACGGACATTTGTGATGAAAAAGATACCCCTATAGAGCGGATATTTGAAAACTTGCGTCCGGGGTGGGGGAGGGGGGGGAGGGGGAACTTTGAAAATATGCGTTAATAGAGTGGGTTGCCGCGAAATAACGCCCCTTCCGAGCGGATGTTGGCCGTAAAACGCCCCGACCGAGCGGACTTTGGCGGCAGAACTTCGACCGAGCGCTCGGATCGGAAGTTGGGACTCCGTAAAACGTCTTGCAAACACAGCCGCAACTGATAAATCCCCAGTTCACATGACTGTCGTAGGCGCGTTGACCCAGGTTTGTTAGTGCATATTGTGAAGAGGCAGTAAATAATGAGCATAAAACATGCAGTCATGGTGTAGACGGGCGCTCTTAGGAAAATGGACGTTACGCTGGCTCTGGAAACATATAGGCGTCGACAGACTAATGGCCCCCGCCCCATTCCATAAAAAAATGCAAGGGAACAAATGAATTAGACCCGGAATGTCAACCTCACCCTACCCGCTAATAATTAACTGTCTTATTTGCCCGAGTGGATATCTCAAGCTAATTGACTGTTGGGGATATATATGCCGCTGGAGAGGTCTTTTTGTTGATTTTGGTACGCCCCGGTAATGGCTCCTAAATCAGGGGCGGATCCAGGGGGGCCGGCCAGGCCCGACGTACTCCCCTTTTAGGGCCGAAATTTATATCATTTAACATATGGCACCTAGGCCTTTAACGTTACACGAAACCGGACCCCCAATAGCACGCCGATGTTGGCCCGACGCCACCATTTCATTGGCACGTCGGTTAATCATTGTATGCGTCGGCTAGGCGTCGTACTGTTTTTATAGGTTCTTGTTGTATTTACCTTACGTCGGACTTTGGTTGAGTGGTTTGTCGCACGCCCCGTTTATGACGTAATGCCTACATATCAAATTTTCAAATTCCGAAATGCGCCCCTGGAACGATGTGGAACGCTACGTCGAGTAGTGGGGAGAAATGACAGTATACATATAATGGTTCGCCCAACGTCTATAATATTAAGCGGGCGGGGGGCTGGGGGTGGGGGTGGGGGGGAGGCGATGGCGTGGCGATTATAAAATCTTTATAAAATCTTGGGATGGGGAGGAGGGTACGGTTTGAACATTTTGCCAATGGAGAGGGCGGAGGGTGTGACGATTTCGTCCAGAGGGGGAGGAACATTTCGTCAATTAGTGGGGAGAGGGGGTGTCAATGCATCGTGTAGTGATTCGCCTACCAGCTAAATTGTTTAAGGGGGCCCCCTTCACCCCCCACCCCCCCGGATCCAACATTGATGCCTAATCTCAACTTCACAACAAACGGCGGAATATATCAAGTACGTACAAGTTTGTGTGTGTTTTTTTGCAGGTATACGCTTTCGCAATCAGTATACTGTCAGCATAATGTACTATTGCTTGTGCTCACTGGTGATGGCAGGACATTAACATGGGTGATGTTATCAGCGTAATAGCATAGTTTTCTTCATGCATAAAATATACACAGATTATCTAATAGCAAGCTTAGAAAATAAACGATGAACAACAGATTGCCATCTTATTGGACCGTGCGACGGATAATCCGTCGCTGAGTCTCCCAGACATATCAGATGAGACGAAACTTTTCATCTTGGATCCTATTCTATTTGAGATTGACTCAAAGCTGACCCTGGAAACTACCCCAGTATGGAAGAAAACCTACTAGGGTTTATATATTGTCATTCTAAGTTCTAATAACTTACATAAAACACATTATGCTAGCAAAGTCTATTTCCAGAAATCAGCTAGCGGCAAGAAAAACTCGATATATATGCTTGTATATTTCTCTATTTGCATCTTGACGCAAAGCAAAAGCAATATACTATGGTCAATACCTGCGTTCCGTCCAGTGTTTACCAAAAACTTGCGATATTACTCTCTTGTCGGTCCTATGTTCGTCCAACACTTTTCAAAAACTTTTCAATTTGTCTCACTGAATATTTAGTGGTCCAAAGTTGCTGGGTATTTTCGGAAATTGTCTTCTCATTACAGTGGACATATGCAACACCGCTGTTGGCTGCGGGAAATATTAAGAAGAGAAAATTGGTCTGTAATTTACATATGTCTGTCGTTTGCGTTATCTTTCTTCATTTATACCCATTTTATATATATTCAGATATATTTCGCAATCTATTACAGCATTGAACGCTATTTGCCTTCCTTAACATTAAATGTAAGTTTAAAAGCATACAATATAATGCAGAAAAAACACATTTATGTCTGTCGTCCGACTTCAAGCACCACCACCTCCAGGGAAACCATTATTTCCCAGTAAACTACTATCTAAACTATATTCTGTGCTGTATTATTGTAAATTTAAGAGGATAACCTTCATATGTTTCATTGCATTTGATCAGTTTTCGGACAGTCATGTCACGCTTTGGTTAACGGTTTAGCGTATTATGACCCATATATACATACCGGTGAATGTCTTTAACCAGTTGTCGATCTCGTGGTGAATTACTAGCTGTGTCCAGCTGGTCCCCGCCATGCACAAGCTAGCTATACATGCGTGTGACTGGATTCACCGACCTCAAGGTGCATCAAACGTACATACATTACCGTGCGTAGCCGCATACAAAGTCGGCAAAACTGATAAATCTTAACACGTCCACTGTCTGTGCCAAGCACCTCAGTGATGTGGGCGTGCCGGTGGTAGTTTGACCTAATCAGGCCTAAAAAATATATCGATTATTGATAACCCCGCGCCGAGCTGCTGCAGATGGATAGCCTTTGTCCATAGACTCTCGAGGAATTACGTTACCCTCTGTACGAAACACTTTAATATATGGTCTGTCGCCGTGGACGTTTCACATGAGTATCCACAACGCACAACAAGTCAACACGAGCATTGCAATAAATGTTACAAATACACACATTTCTACATCATAACGTCCGGATCGCTTGTAGGGACCGCCTCGATAGCTCAGTGGGATAGAGCGCAAAAAGACATTCAGGGGGCCGCCCGATAGTTCAGTGGATTATAGCGCTGGCATTGAGTGCTCTGGTCATCTGAGAGTCTAACAGCACGTGGATCGGTTATTCGAGCCCCGTTGTGACCATGTCTGTGTGGTCGCAAGATAAAGATCCTATGTGCTTCTTCTACAAATAGTAGGGGGTTACCCCCAGGGACATAAAGCGTCCTGAATATCTATATACAAATATATATATATATCTTTATATCTTTATTCGTACTCGAAGTACACTTTCCACAGATGACAGTCACAGAAACAAGAAAAAAACGTAATTCAGAGGAACGTCCTAAACGTAATTAAAAAAAGAAATCAACAGCAACACACACCAACCTAATTGAAAAAAAAGCACAAAAACAAATCGGTTTAGGTCTGTGGTAATCGGTGCATAAGTACTCGCTGATATCCGTTATGCTATCATTGTCGTCAGAAGCTGTATTTTGTGCCCTTAATTGCAAAAAAAAATTTATGGCACCGAGACGCATCAAATCTTTTTCCGTGGCGCGATCACAATGATTGGAAACGCACTGCCTCGAGCGGCTGGCCGATAAAACACTAAAATTGTACTTACTGATACGATATTTGTCACATATAAAATGGACACTCTTACTTGTATTAGATTTACTTCCCTTTAAGGATAACCGTGCACAGAAATTCGTACAATACATATCGCTTTTAATTTACGAGAACATGACCGAACTGGACCATATAAAGCCAGGTGAAGACACGATAAGCACTTTGCCTCACATCTATTACATGTTATTGATATGCGTACCCGTTCAAAAATGCAAGGAAACATCAGATAGCCGTATGGTCCAAGTTTTGATGATGTAGTCCACAAAAAAGCCAGACTTGCCCAGACGCAACACATCAGGCAGGCAAATAGCAGTTTTACTAACATGCCCTTTCTTTTTGTTACACAATACATATTCTTTTTTTCCAATACGGACCTAGATGTGTCCTTTCCATGTAAACGATCTTTATTGTTTCCCATGAAAACGTTGATGTATGTGAAGTTAATGAGTATGTATATGAGAGTAACTAGAAATCACCAATAAGTATTACAGTAACCGATTAATACCGGCTGTTGCATGATATGACTAAACTTATCTCACATGTTTATATATTCATTTGGAGTCCTTGCATTTATTAATCTTTCATATTTAATAATAGCTCAACGACACACCTTTAATTAACAACTTTCCTTTATTTTGTCTTACTTATACGTCTCTACCTCTAGGAATAAATTTAGCATTCACAAGCTGTTAGTTGCAGCTATAGGCGTTGGCACGAGTGAGTCGCTTATATTATCTACCTTTGACAGACAATATGGAATTTTCTTAGCAACAATCTGGATCTTGCCAACTTGGGAGATATCAAAACACATTACCATTACGACTGGGGTTAGGGCACCCGAAGTAGTAGGGGGACGATCAATTAACCCCAAACCTGTGGGCGCTGTTACCAAGAACAACTTGGAGTACACGGATACGTGATGGATCTAGGAGTCCATGTGTCCAGTATAAAAAAGATGAAGGGCGGGGGGGGGGGGGGGGGGTCACAACGAAGCGTGCAGTTTGTATTAAAAAAGGGTATCCTCGCTCCATCCGGTCCCCCCTCGGCCCCCCCCCCCCCCCACTCCCCCCGGCTGAATTCCCTACCACCTCAGGTTGGACGTCTAAATGCCACGCCATGAACCTATCTGGCAGATTTATGAAAAGCATCGTATATTTTGACAAGGAAATAATATTGGTTAATATGTAATAAAATTATTTTCGGCCGCCCATACCGTGGCTGCGATATTTCACGGCAACCGTTTCAGCTAATGCGCCTGTGGTAGTTAAATGTCGGGGATTTTAATACCCATCGGAACCCTACCTGGACTCATGTCGTTGATATATACTAATATTGCCGACGCCGCTTGTCCAGGGACAGATCCAGGAATCTGAAAAGGGTGGGGGGTCCAAACTTGCGACCAGGGGGGGGGGGGTGGAGTGAACAAAATTCCGACCAGGGGATCCACCGATTTATTGACGACCAGGCGGGGTGGGCAGGCACTGAAAACTTGCGACCGGGGGGGGGGGGAGACTGGTAGATGATGGCTCGTATAGCGGTCTTCCTCAACAAAGTGAGGGGGAGGGGGAGGGGAAGGTGGGTCCATGCCTGAGACGGCCTAAATTTCGCATTAAAAAACGGCATTCTTCCCCCAAAAGGGGGTGGCCTGGACCCCCTGCCCCCACCCCTCCCCTCCTGCCCCACCCCTGGGTGCGCCCTTGACTTGTCACTTGTGTTTTGATTACCGACGTGAACAGCCGTTAAACGACATCAACTCGGATACCCCCTCTGAATCGCAAACCCCAAGAATTAGAGAGCAATATCGAATCTCAAATATTAGGACATTTAAAGCTGGGCGCGAAACAAATTGCTTATATTTACAGTAATGTATAAATGCTACACGTAATGATTCATCATGCCATTTAAATCACCCTTTATATACATTTATCAATAAATATCTCGTGTTACTTTTCTTGTATATGGTCTGAGAAAACATGACCCAGTTTCTGTCCTCAATATCGTTTTTATCACAGGCTAGGTTTGACTTACACGAATACCACAATAATGAATTACATGGAACCTCATTTATATGATGGACATGGAAAGCGTCAACTAGGAGTTTGTCACGACTGTCGAATATTTCGGATATCCTAAATTTTGAAGGAGATCTCCACAGAAATCGTCAATCTGCAAGAGTTGGTCGCGTGGAATGCCTTGCTTCCACCGTTCGGCCGTATCTTTGGCGTTTGCAACCCTGACCCCAAAATGACCAGTTTTGCCTCCATTTTGTGCATGCATAGACTTCTGCGCGAAAGTCCGCCAACTCGCGGGTGGACTTTTCCCGAAATGGCCGTAGATCTGCGACGCCGCGCCGACGGGGTCGCTCACCAGCAACTCGTAGCGCATGTGGAGAAACACATCCGGGTATTTCTTCTCCAGCCTTAGTTTCTGTTGCCAGTCGTCGCCCATCCGACTGCAGAGGAAGCGAGCTTCCCGCACAGGGCGACGGTCCGCCTTATCCCACATGAGGAAGCGGGTGTGTTCCCTCGAGTAGGAGATCGCTCGCGGATCCCGCGTGTAGTACACGACGTGTATGTCTGGATTAGCCAGGATGATGGGCTCCAAATCCTCGATCTTGATCCGGTTGACTTCAACGGGGATGACGGCGTCACGGTGGCATTTCTCCAAGGCCACGGGAAGGCAGGCGCCTACTTCGGACCGTATCTTCTCGACGCACTCCTGCCGCCGGAGGAACAACGCGGCGTTCTTCTCAAGCCCCAGCTTTCCATTGGACGGATCGAGTGACGTCAGCAGTGACGTCATGGCCGCTAGTCTCTCGACGTCCGTCTGGTGTGACTTCCATGCTTGGGCAGCCGCGTGTATCAGCAAGTGACAACCGTTTGTTTGAGACGTCTGGACCGTCTTACCGCATACGCTAGACACGAGGGAGTTGCAGCTATTTATCGATGTGTGTTTGTGCCGTCGGTAGCAAGCATTGAATGCCGCCATGCCGTGGGACTGGCTCAGAAAGTAGTGGCTCATGGCTTGCGGAGGCAAGTCGCCCAAGCGGCACTCGAAGATGGCAGTGAAGTAGGACTCCATCTTATCCCTCTCGATCTGATTTAACGCTCTGTCAAGAACAAAAAACCGAGTTAAAGTTACTCATATAGCAATACTTTCCCTGAGAAAAATGCTTTGAGTGGATATTATGTTTTTCAAAGGAATATGACTTCCTTCCATAGAAAGATTATCTGCACCTTATATTTCACGAGAAGACAAGCTAAGGGTATGATAATGATAATTATGAAAAGTAAGTAGTTTTTCGTTTGACTACGAGATAATAATGCAGCGCTTCTATTGCAGAATGCTGAAACTTGTCAGAAACTATTGTAGCTATAGATTGGTTCATGCCCCTTAACAAATTTGCACAGCGCACAAACATGTCTCAGTGACCTGAGAAAATTACTGACTTTAATATGGCACACTATGAGAGCATTTTTGGCGGGAAAATTGCCTTTAATTTCCATTACTTCCTAAAAGCACTATACACGTCATAAGTGGCTATTATGCGGGCATGGGCTAATTTGGAGGTCAAGACTACTACAGGTAGGTTAATTACGGTCATAAACCCTATTTTGAGCCGTTAAATATTGAGTCTAGAAATATATAATTCCGTTGCTGTAATGGACGCTGTCTAGTAATGTAGAATCCATCTGACACAAAGAATGACACGATCTAGCCACATTGTGATGTCACATCAGCACAAAGTAAACGTTGAAGGCAATCATATGGGCGTCAATACCTGCGTGTCATATTGTTGAGGTACAAATCAGTCTGCGGAATGTTCTCGATGCCGAGTCCGAAGTAAGCGCTGTAGAAGGCGTCGAGAGGCTCGTACCAGAGCAACGCCTGCTGATCCTGGTTGAACAACTCCCCGAGGATGCTGGAACCACCTCGCATGTACGACGCCAGGAAGACCTTAGCCGTCCCAGGGGCAGCCAGCAGCTTCTGTAAAAACCAGCACAACATTTAGTGTCTAGTGAGCCATATCGTAGGCAACTCATGAATGGTGCTGCCTTCTGGTGACGACCGTGAGAGATAGCAGAGGGGAATTGAGCGGACAGACGGAGAAATAGTAGGTTTATACGTTCTCAAATTTTATGAAAAACGTCCGGAACTGAACTATTATGATCGACGTTTGTTGATAGATGTGGGTGGTGGCTAACATATGATGTTCATTGTCAGTGTATAGGACAATGCCCGGTCATTGTTTAACTACGCGAACCCAACACTTGAGCAAAGTAATGCCACAGCCTTTACGTGTCCTTATACACTACGTTCTATATGACAAAATTTTGTCCGATTAGCTGTCAAACGTAAAGATATATTAAACATATTAAACATATTGAAATACCTGTCTGTCAGCTTTCCACTGGCGAAGCCGCTCATTCTCCGTATTTAGCGGTGCCTCCTGAAGGTTGTCAGTATCTGTTGACGGTATTTTGACGTTGGCTGACGCTGCCTCCTGAAGGTTGTCAGTATCTGTTGACGGTATTTTGACGTCTCTTGACGCTGCCTCCTGAAGGTTGTCAGTATCTGTTGACGGTATTTTGACGTTTGCTGATGCTGCCTCCTGAAGGTTGTCAGTATCTGTTGACGGTATTTTGACGTTTGCTGATGCTGCCTCCTGAAGGTTGTCAGTGTCTGTTGACGGTATTTTGACGTTGGCTGATGCTGCCCCCTGGTGGCTGTCATTATCTGTTGACGGTATTTTGACGTTTGCTGATGCTGCCTCCTGAAGGTTGTCAGTATCTGTTGACGGTATTTTGACGTTGGCTGATGCTGCCCCCTGGTGGCCGTCAGTATCTGTTGACGGTATTTTGACGTTTGCTGATGCTGCTTCCTGAAGGTTGTCAGTATCTGTTGACGGTATTTTGACGTTGGCTGATGCTGCCTCCTGGTGGCTGTCCGTATCTGTTGACGCTATTTTGACGTCTGTTTTTGCTGCCCCTTGGTGGTTGTCAGTATCTGTTAACGGTATGTTGACGTTTATTGATGTTGCCCCCTGAAGGTTGTCAGTAACTGTCAATGGTGCTTCCACATCTGCAACGTAAGATAGATACGATAATGCACATGGTTATGTCCAGCTATTTTGTAATCGTATAGTGATATTATTTAGATGGTGGATTAATTCTGGATGAAAAACTTTACAGTAAGTAGCTAGGCTACCGCGTGTGGGCATGAAATGCCTCCGTGGGAAGTGGAAGGGATATGCATACAGCCGTACGTATATCACAAGAACATGTTGTTCGCCTCTCCTTTTCCAGCTACACGTCAGCTATCATGTCCTACAATCAGACGGGCGTTCCTATTGTGTCCCACATAAAAGGAGTGTCTTTGTGTTTGGGGGGGTGGGTGGGGGGGGGGGTGAGGGGTGAAACGAAAATGGGAATGAAGTTTGCGACAGACGTTTACGTCTACGCTCGAAAAGGGGGGCTGGGTGCGGGGGAGGGGGGCTAGATGCCATCCTGGGTTCGCCAATGTGATATATGTCTATATTGGTCCCCATCTCGTTGCACATCTGGGTATTGTCATACGGCATGTTAACTCACTAGATGGTGGCCCAGTTCATCATTTGACAACGAAATGGCTCACTGGAGGTCGTAGCCTCGGGAGACCCACTCTGTTCCGCCGTTGGGTCTCGGTTCCAGCCTGGGTTTTGCACGGGGACTTTTAAACAAAATAGGCAATTCTCAATTATCTGGAGGCACGCTGGGGCTAAATATCATATTTTTTTATAGAATTATCTTTTAGCTAACAAATTCTTCCAAACAATCAAAAAGATTGATCATCTGTATCTGTGTCTGCAAAATGATTTACAAAGCACGAACGTCCGAACCGGGCGCCATACTTGTTTTTGGCGCGTGCTGGTGCCTGTGAATACAGCCTGGTTCCCAAACTTTGAATTATCTGTGAGAGAGGGCGCTGCTATTGTTCTTAACTGCAAAGTGCCCGTCTGACAGCGCCATCTAGCGAAGAGTCGTAGGTTGGGAACCAGCATTCACCAGGTACCAGCATGCGCCAAAACAAATATGGCGCCCTGTTCGGATGTTGGTGGTTCGTAAAACGTCTTGCAAACACACATACAGGTGATCAATCTTTTTGATTGTTTGGAAGAATTTAATAGCTAAGAGATTGATCTATACAAAAATGTGACATTTAACCCCAGTGTGCCTCCAGATAATTCAGAATTTCCAAATGCGCCTATTCTGCTTAAAAGTCCCCGTGCGAAACCCAGGCTGGAACCGAGACCCAACGGCGGAAGAGAGTGGGTCTCCCGAGGCTATGGAGGGCGACGCTATATGTGTGCTGGTCTGATGGGTATGGGCTGCCAGAAGTTGGAGACGGCAACAACCATCTCGCGTTAGCAAGCCGTCTACAAAACAGGCTATATATGTCTGCATCGGACGGTATCTTCTCGACACACTGTTACAACATTGCTACCAATGGCCCATTAGATGGCAGCACAATATGCACTATATGCGTGCTTAGCTGGCCAGTATGCCTACTTAATCAGATCAAAGACGAAGTATCGCCATCTGATCTGAATAGGGTTGCGTAGAGACCAACACATATCTGCAAATGAAAGACACTTAACTCCCTCGTCAAATTATACGCCCCCCCCCCCCAACTACAAGGAGACCAGATATGACACAATAATTGATTCAAGCGAATTTTCGCAAACTAAATTCACAGCCGTGAAGCCAACTGTGTACACGCTGTAGTTTACTGCTTTATGACCTTCAGTTTTTTGGAGTTCTTCGTGGCCCTTCATTATTCCCCAGTGATACATCCTCCACAGATAGGCTACGGGGATATATGTACATGCGTTCAACGCACGAAATAACCCGCCAACGCATTGCGACGATGACCCACCAACACATTGCGTTGGTGGGTCATCTCATGCGAACTTTGATACAGTCAGAAAAACGACTTTCAGGAAACCATTTATAGTATAGGGTCGTGTAGAAAAACATTATATCGGACATAAATGAACTAACTGCCTTACCTTGTGTGAGGTACGGGTGCAGGGCCAAGAGAGTGAACGTGGCGGCAATGGTAATCAGGATAAAGAGAACCACAGCCTTCTTTCTCCATCTCGCTTCTGTAACTTTCGTCTCCGTGTCCATCATAGGTGACTATCCAGGCTGCAAGGACAAACGGGAAATAGGTTTATATTGACATAGCAAGGGATATATAGCTCTTGAAATGTGTGTCCGAAATGTAGACCGTTTCAGGTGTGCAAATACCATGAGCATAAATGGGTATGTCATGGCTTATCTTATCTGAGCGACCTTGAACAAAAACTGACGAGAAAAAAGTTGTGTCGGTTATATCAACTGTTTGGCTGGGACTGTATGCCCGGTGCCACTTGGTCATATATTAATTTCACCTGGTATTTTACAGTGGGGGTGGACGTTAATGGGGGTTGGCTTGGTGCGCGAGACACCCTGGGGGGGGGGCAGTGTTATACGAATCTGGTGGTGGGTGTGGGTGGGGGGGGGGGGGTTCGGCGGGTGCCTCATGATGCCCGAGGGAGCGTACATTTGTGATGAAAAAGATATCCCTATAGAGCCTGAAAATGTGCGTTCATAGCGTAAAAACGGATCCGAGCCGATTTTGGTCGTACATGTTGGCGGTGCAAAAGCAGGGGATTCACCGCGGACCCTCCCCCCCCCCGCCCAGACGGGCTCAAAAATGCCAGAGGTGCTTGTTGTCCGACCTCAATTGTCCTCGTAAACGTCTGAAAGTTGATATCGCATAACATTCTCATCGCGAGTAGCAGTTACCGCAATACCGACTGCACCAAAACAGATATGGCGCTCGGAATGGGCTCCGTAAAATGTTTTGCAAACACAGATACAAGTGATAAATCTGCTTGATTGTTCGGAAGAATTGGATCGATAAAAGATTAATCTAGAAAAAAATTTGATATTTAGCCCCTAGTGTGCCTCCAGCTAATTTCGAATTTCTAAAGGCGCTTATTCGTTTTGAAGTTATGGGGTAGAGGGGCGCTCATAGGAAAATGTGTCCCTCACGCTGGCTCTTGCCCCTTGTTGGCAGTCACTTGTACCTGTTAAAGTAGTTGGCCGTCGAATGCTATGAAACCCTACTTTCCTTGGTCGCAACAGTCATCGGGCGGAACATACAGTGTCGGGGTCTCCTGTAAGACAGGGGGCGGGGCCTTGGAACTGGAATAGAAAGTCGACGATAATCCCGACCCCTCCCACTAGAAACATATATAGGCTCCGACAGACTATTGCCCCCCGCCCCTTCCATAAAAATATGGCAAAGGGGACGAAGTGAATCTGACCTGGAATGTCACCCTCACGTACTCTACGTACCCGGCTAATGAAGTGTCCTAATTGCCCGGGTGTGTATCTCAAATAATTGACTGCTGGGGACATGCCGCTGGAAAGGGTGTATTTTTGGTGCATTTTGGTACGCCGATGGGTCATAGATTTTAATTTACTACAGGGCGTACATATATCTAATCATCAATAACGTCATGCCTTAAAACCATTCTCCGTTCCTTGATACCTGGACCGGTAAGTTCGAAACGGCTGGCGGCAAATATTTCGCTCTCGACTACGATATTAGCATGGCCGGAGCTGGGCGAAATATTGTGCCCGGCCGTTTAGAACTTACGGGCACTGAAAATCTTGAACAGTCTAACCAACACGACCTCTTTACCGTCTTAACTGACGCATGGGTAATGGAGGCAGGCGCGAAGCCAGTCGCATTTTTGCACAGCCAGATTTAACCAAAGTCGTGCACTTTTCTCAGTCAGCTGGCAGACCTACGTGTGTGCGCTCCAGGTTTGACGTAGTGCAATGCCACATCCTGGAGCGCACATACGTGCATGCGATGTGGATGCGGTTTATACAGCTTTTTAAGTACTTGGATGGATACGATTTTGGGACTCCCAGAGACACCTCCATATATATTTTTTGTATCTAGTTACCCCCCCCCCCCCACGGGCTTAATTGGCGTCCCCCCCCCCTCCCCCCTCCGCCCCGCGGGGCACGTGGACATATGGCTCCTCTCTACCTTGCCCCTTTCCTGTTGCCACGCTACGGTCGACCTAGCATCCATTCATGGTCGGTCGCCGGTGCGAATACCGAAGACACCATGCACCCTGAACTCTTGCCGTTGGCTACGCTTTCGTGATAGGGCATGCAAGTGAATCTCGTTTTATGTGTGCGATACCTCACGAGATCAGATTTTGGTGACAACGACCCTATATGCGACCTTAATGTTTCACTGCGCAGCTCACTCGCTCCCTGCTTGACGAATCGAAACGCCGTCATTCTAGTCACGATTTGGGGCGTGGAACCAGGCAACATGCGCGGCGGGCTCGGCGAGAAGAGGGTGGGTCCCTTCTGGACCTCTACATAAGTTAAATAAACATCTGTTAACTATCTATTGACAATATATTGTTGAACGACACTTTTAACTTGTATTTTGCCGTATCAATAACTACGGTCAGTAAACTTGGCGCACTACAGCCCGCTGAAGACCCAAGATTTGCCGACGGCCGAATGACAGATGACAAGCGGAATAAACCATAATTCGCGAAAATAGTGAGACGCCTATTGTTTCGACATATCGATTTATATTTTTCAAAGTAGGTAATTGACGAACACATATCGAATGTTTCTTATAATCATACTGCTGACGCATATGGATGATTTTATGAGCAGATATGATAGAGCCACTTGAGCTCAATAATACTTATAATTGTTATTTTACCGCAAATGATTTTATTACAGTTTTGTCCAAACCAAGAAATCAATCCTGAAGGTTTTGACAAATTATAACTAACCTTTATTTAAATAAAGCTTTGATTTTGAATGGGAATAACATTATGAAATTTAAGAAACACTTGACTGTATTACATTAAATATTGTGACATTATAAAAATCCTCAATCATGCCCTTTGTATTTAGCAAATATTTGCTGTCAAATAATATGTACAATGTACCTACATTTTTGTCAGATATATATTACACATAGATATAGATCTAAGAATATGGGATATGATATGTCCTTACATACGTTTTTATCTTTGATTAATTTTTCTTCAATTTGTCAAATGTTAGTTTCAAGTGAACATACCAATACAACATTGCAAAGTATGTAAATATAAATTTGTACAAGAGTACAAAGTATGTGGATGCAAATGTCAACTAAATCTATGAAGAAATGTAAAAGTTCACAGCCTGCATAAAACTCCATTTAAAGAAAATTGATGAATTTGCCAATGTCATGAATAATGTTTGTCACAGAAAGCAGAAAGTTGATTATTATAGCCTACTGAACTGTAATGTCTAGTTATATTTTAAATGTTGTAAACTGGTCTTTTCAAATAATGGAACACATTATAATATATACTATAGCCACCGAGCAGAAGTCTGAAAAAGTGATTATACGACACCAGTTTATATATTACAACACACAGGATTTAGTAGCAAAGCAATATCTTGGTTCTCTTGTCACAACTGTACCTAAATGTTAGAGAAAAGAATGAAAGTAACAACATGTTCCATATTTATTGTTGATTAGTATCATTTTATTGTTATTTGTGATGTTTATATATGCTGGTTAAATGAAAATATATATATATAAACCTGCCAAAAATGTTTAATGTTACTCGTGTCCATATGTGCTACTTGTTATTATGGATATTTTTCTTAGTTTGTAGTTTTCTTGTTTTATTAATATATATCATATATATAGACCTTAGGACAACAGTACCAGAAAGGTGTAATTTAATCAAAATTAGGTCGGACAATCTAAAAAGGACGTCTTATCATTACAGAGTTATGCATCATTAATTCCACTGTAGACGTCAGTGCATTGCAGGTGAAAAGGTCACTTAATATATCTTTGAACAAAATAAAAAAGTCTACAGACTGCATTACAACCCTAACAGAAGCACCATTTAATTAAAATTGTCTCAAGTTGCAAATGTCATGAACAATATTTGTCACCCAGGGCTGACATAATGTAGAACAAAGTTGATGATTATTATATCCTATTAAACCATATAATGTCCCATTTTATTTTTAAGTCACAATTTTTTTTTTTACATTCTAATTGATGGAACACAATTTAATACAATATACCTGTATCAATTGAGAGGTTTGAAAAAGCTTATATGTTATATTTATTATGGTACTCAGGATCTATTAACCAAGGAATGTGCCCTTGTCATCACTGTAGTTGAATGCAAGAGAAATAAGAGATGAAATTGATCTAACAAAATGTAACATAAATATTGATGATCCCTTTATTGGGATTTTTTATGTTTATGGTGGTTAAATAGAAATGTCTCTATATATAAACCAGCCACAATTTCATTATATTATTGAATTTCTTATGGGTTTAGTGCTATCAATATTTTTAATAGTTTGTTGTTCTCTTGTTTCTTTATTATATGTTTCATGTATAGACATCAGGACAAAAGTAGCTATGAAAGGTGTAATGTGGACAACCTTAAAAGGAAATGTTATGAATTTGATGAAGTGCCGGTATGAAAAAGATATACTTATATATATAAGGGTGTCTTATGTTTTGTATCTCAACTTAGTTTTTGTACTGCTACATTTGAAATACCTGCAGATTTTATGTTATACCATATGTTGTTAACCCAATTAAACTGATATGATAGAAGCAAACCCAATGCAAAAAGACAAATAGAAACTTGGATTTATTATCATTATGTTTATGCAATGTATGAGAAAAAAGTAGTGAATCATGAAGGTTATACACTGAATTATTATTGATTCTGTATGTTTTACATTGCAGAATCTTGATGAAAATCTTCATATATTTAAAGATGCCACAATTTTAAAATAGTAGCAAAAGAAAGGGTAATTTAATTAATCAAAATTGAAAGGAAATGTTAAAAAGGAAATTAAAGATTTATGCAGAAGTAAAGCTATCAGTAAGCTGAACGTAGACACATCAGCTATACAAATTAATATTTTTCATCAACACAAGTGTCTACCTATAAACATCTAAAAACTTTTTGTTTTATAAATTAAGGCTTAATTCCATCAATCCCATATAGAGGAAGCAAAGATTATCTATTTTTGCTAGCTTATGTGAAAGGACCCGTTAAAATGAGGTATGACTGTATAGTCAACTACATACATGTATATACGGTACTTCTTGGATAGTAAGTTTGGCGCACCAGGTTAACTTAGAAATGCTACACAATCTATCTGATCCAAAGCATTATACCGGCAAGCCGCTAAGTACATGTAAGCTGGCTCACTCTGTGGAAATGGAAAAGTGACAGTACTGCTCTATGTGGTGGTTCTCATGAAACCGTTTGTCAAAATACCCATCACAACTATGAATGTAACAGAACTGAAGCAATTTAGAAAGATAATGTTAGCACAGTAAATTTACAACATTGTTCCTTTGAAACTTGCAAATTTGCCTATTTAAATGGTAGTTGCATTCAGGATAGAAAAAAACTGTAATTTTGACGGCAAAGGCTGTCCCTACCTGTCACCCGATCACTCCAGATCAGTATAAACATTGGGAAATCATCTACCTGTTGTGCGCCTAGTTTGCTGAATGTGGCCAGTATTATGAAAAATGACATGCTCAAAGTGTCATCTGCCAACATATCGACACGAAAAAGTTAACAGTTCCTTATATAAGTCGCACGAAAGACGAATTGCGACCCACCCCTTGTTTGCCTCGCCGGCCGCGCACCTTGCCTGGTTCCACGTCTTCTGTCGTAACTAGTATGACAGCCCTCTGCGCGCGGTATCCATTGTTACGCAGGGGGCGAGTCAGGCTGCGCACTGAACAAAAAGCACGTGTTCGTTTGTTTGTCACCAAACTGCCAGGCCGGAAGTAGAACCCGCGAGAACTGACATGCCCTATTACTGTACTGGGTGTAAGCATGCATGGTAAGTGCATGAGGTTAGTGAACAGCCTTAACGTAGGCTACGATATTCAACACGGGAAAAAATACTTCCGGGCTTGCTTGCTTGCTTCTTTTTGGATCTTCAGTTAAATGTCTCACTCGACCGTTTACACATAGATACACACCAAATTGCGCCTTGTAACTCATAGATATACCACAGAATGTTATATAGGCCTACGTTGTGCTACCTAATATACATACCGGTGAGTGTCTTTATAACCAGTTGTCGATCTGTGTCCAGCTCTTCACCGCCATGCACAACGCAGCTATACAAGCTATATTCACCGACCTCAAGGTGCATCGATCAAACGTACATAGCAAGTTTCCAAGTCCCGTGCACAACCTTCATCCACCACGCGGGCCAGTGTGGTCCCACATTGTTTTGTTCAAAGGAAGGTCGCCACCAGCCATGGTTTAACCCGCCACAACCGGCTCGAGTGGCTGCCCGGCTAAACTGATAAACCTCAGCACGTCCAATGTCTGTGACTAGCACGGTAGCCTGGGGGGCCCCCGAGTGCTTTGGCTTGTATGGGCGCCTTGTGGAGTGCGTCTGCCTGTGGTGTGGCGAGCCGGCTTGTGTGGCGGGCCACTTGTGTGGCGAAGCACACACTACAGTGTGGCCGCTTGACCAGTGAACGCCCACTAGCTGTGTGGCCTATCGACATATTTCCGTCAGCGAAGTGATGGGCGCGCCGGTGGTAGTTTGACAGATTTGATAAGGCCTAGAAGTTATGTCGATTATTGATAACTGAGCATCTAGTGGGAGAGTTAGATAATGTTGGGGGAAGGGCCGTGGGGGGGGGGGGGCGTATGGACCGGGGGGATGTGGGGGGGGGGGGTCATAACGCTAATTGAATGACGGACTCACTGGATATATAACGCGTTGATTATGCATGGTGATCATCGAGATCCTGTCCATACGTCGATCAGTGCGAAACCAATTAAGCAAGGCCTGTACACGGCATCCGGACGCACATCAGAGTTCATTACACTCGAAAGCTTAATTAACTAAATATAATTCTAAATATGATATGGATCGGTACCCCGCAGTTTAATTATAAATCCCGATACACTGACAACTCGATTAGACCATTTTGCGGCCTGCCTTGATAATAATATCACATTTTCCTATGCCAGGGGCGGATCCCTTTTTGGAGAAAGAATGCCTTTTTTCAATGCAAAATCCCCCCCCCCCCCCTCCCCCGAGCCGCCGTACGTTTCCCTCAACGTGACTGTTATATCAATCATTATAGCTGGAAAAATGACTGAACACGTCAATTAAATGGGTTACTGGGTCCTATAACTATAATTGTCCAATTGAGGATGCAGCAACTTGATTGGCAGGATATTATTGATTACACGTTTGCCGCGGTTATATAACCATGGCTCTGCCCGTCCCGATTCGAACAAAATATTTGTTTACGCAGCTTTCGGTCTAGCCTCGGGAGAGTTGAATAAAAAAAGAAAGATTCATTCCGATAAAACGTCTTCATCGTACGATATATATAGGCTTAGCTAAATATGAAATGCCGTAGAATGCGCATGGTAACGAAGATATAATTAAATATATGGCCGTCTTGTTCAGTAAATAGATAACCAATTAATAAGACTTAATGGATCGCCAGCTTGCACCGAGCGATGGAGCTGCACCGGCCCCGTTTGAACGGCTAGCTAGGGTAGTTTACCCGGCGACGATTTTTACATGCAACTCAATCAAAACAAACATGTTTGACTCTCTGGTAACAAGATCACTGTGGCTGTTATGGGTGTTTTTTGTAACAGAGAGTGTGGGTAATCGCCTGAAGCTAGCACACGTGGTGAGTACAATAACTGAAGACCATGCTATCATCCCCGCCTCCCTTATAAGCATCGCTTTGAAGCTATAATCATGAAGGTTTAGTTCACCCTGATTTGGCGGACCGATTTAGCATGGCCATGGGCTGATGGGGGACATGAGGCCAGTCGTGAAATTCGCGGCCCCCCCCCCCCCACTGTCACTGAACTGAAGTTCAACGGCCTGAAAATCCGAGGGATCGACATTAACTTTACTGGAATGTTTATCCCTTAGACCTGTAGACACAACATTAACGTCTGCTAAATGAACCTGCTAAATTGCATCATGCTGTCATGTGACACAAGTCACAAGACTCTTTGTCTTTGGCCTGGTCATGACCAGCTAGCCCTGTTGTATGCGCCTCCCTGGCTTATCCTCTCTGAGGAGTGGGCTGCTCAATTTGAATATTTACTTCATGGCCCTCCGGCCATTCCTAAGGGTGGATAAGCCAGGAAGGGATATGCAACACTGCTAATGGCCAGCATGGTGTATTAAAATTTACATGGCTTCCTTGTGTCAAACAGCTTAGTAATGGTATCTTGGTATCTTATCATAACTTATATTATGGCTCTCATGAATTTCTCATTTTTGTTTTCACCAGAGTATAAAATGTAATTAAATGTAATGGCAAATTGGTGCTGTAGCTGGCAGGAAAGCTGTGGTAAAAGGCAGTAGGTTAAAATATAGGAAACAGCTAGAAATGGTGGGGGGTAGCAAAGTCAGACCATATAAAATATATAAGATATATTGATACTTTAAAGTCACTAAAGTCAAATTCACAATTGCTATTTCAGCCGATATTTTTATGTCATGAAAGTAAAATGAAGTTTAAAAGCCTTAGGACAAAAATAATGTGGTCTTACATACATTCCTTGCTTTGTACAACTGTAAATCAGAATAAACTGCAAGTAATTGTGAAGTTGACTATTTATTTGATATAATGCCATCTGTACAAATATCGCCTTAATGACAGAATACCAGTATATCTATATCTAGGTTGATGGAGCCTCAGCAGGTAACTAGCAATGTCATTTTAAGAAGAATTAGTTGACAAAATAGAAATACCTTTTGAGTTTTGCTGCTAAATATTTTACTAGATAGAGGTGTAATTCCCCTAATCTAGTCACTGTAATCTATTTATCTTCATTTGCACAGGTATATATATAGATTCAACTTTTTCAAACATTTATCATACTGAAATAACTATTTCACCATGTCCTGGTATTTATTGCTCAGCAAATATACTTCTACACAAAGAACCAAAAGACGTTATTTCCATTCAAAATATATTTCAGATGAAAAATATTGCTGTATGAGTACTAGGGTAATTTGAATGTATTATACTCCATACAAATTTGTTGTTATGTTTAATCTATTTTAAATGATAATATGAATAAAGGGTAAAGGTTGTTATCCATGGATGATATAGGAAGTTTTATTCACTGTCGTTTTTCAGGAATATTAAAATAAAATCACATTCAGTGAATTTGTTTGCATTTATTATTACCTTTTTTATTTATTTATGTAATGATCCAAAGTACTTTTTTATTTATATCGCTGCTACCTGTATACTGTTTGCCTTATTATGGAACGTCTTAGTTAAATGGTGAAGAATGCATATATCAAGGTATAAATTGTAACAAATGTGATAATGTATATATGCATGTAGATATATTTCTATACTGTATCCACCGATGTGACAATTTAAAGAATAAAAATGACAAAAAAAAAAGCTACCGGTAATGTTCATCCTTCATTTGTGTGACACATGCCTCATTGTCTATTAAATCAAGTGTATGCATAACAAAGGTACAAGCTAAGCCAGTTAAGTTTGATCCACAGATTGAGGATTGAGAGGGAGAGCAGGGAGAGCTAACTTCTTCATATTGTCCCCTATGAGGGGTTGAACTTTGTATTTTTATTATATTAGGTTTGTTCAGGCTTCCTGAATGGTCTGGTGGTTAACGAACTGGACTTTGCTAACCCAACCCATCATGCCAGTTCGGGGATTCGAAAAAAATATAACAAATAGCGAGAGTTAGCGGGGTATGAGGCAATTATGTCGGCCCGACATCAAGCTGTAGCAACCCGCCAATTTTCGCGGCCTCGGGCGGATAATGAAAAAGCAAAACTCGCGCTATTACTATTATTACGGGCCTATATCTATATTATTAGCATATCTGGATCCGACCCTGAAATCGGCCCCCTGGGATTTTTTGGATCCGCCCCTGTAGGTCCGCTCTACCTATAAACCTTCCCCCTCCCCCCCCCCCCCCCCCATGGTTTGACAGGATATGACCTTCATAGGTTAAAAGGGGGCAAACCAAGTTTGGCTTTTGTGTTGCCGCGGTAAATCTAGGTGCACTGGAACATGCTGGGCTCCTTGCGCGCCCACATAATGTACCTGTAGGTTCTTTTATTTAAAAAAACAACGGAAAGTGGCGGGACAACGAGACCAGTGCGAAACAAGGACCCTTAATTAATATCCCAAACCGTTAAACCCGCTCATTGGGTAAATTTCCTGTTTGAAGCAAGCCGAGCTTGGTTTCGTAAATTTCCGTGTCGCTTTTTGGCTAATTTCCGTGTCGCTTTTTGGCTAATTTCCGTGCCGCTTTTTGGCTATTTTTTCGTGTCGCTTTTTGGCTAATTTCCGTGTCGCTTTTTGGCTAAATTCCAGGTCGCTTTTTTAAATACTCAGCGTCGAAATTTGGGGGTAAATGTCGAATGACCATTTTTCAAATATGCCTGTATCGCGTGTCGTAATGCACCCCTTCCTCATATATTTGAAAAAGCGACATCGACACAGATAGTGACGTTTTAGAAAAGAGCGTCACTGAACGTCGTGAAAAATCGATATTCAACATTGATCGCGAGAATTGGGAAAATCGACACTGCATGGACCTCCCCTTCCCTTCCAGAGCCCTGCAACTGCATGGACGAAGACATATCACTGATACATTTTATACATAGACACCCCATCACACGGGGTAGTGCGTGTATGTCACTGTATATCACTGATTGAACCGTGGGAATTTAAAGACTCGCCTTCCACTGTTCGACTCAATCTTACCGTATTACATGTATCCGTAGATGACAATCTGATGAACGCCGCCAGCTAGATGCACGTCATCTGCTCTGCATCCTGCAATGGTTAGGTTAGCATCCACATCGACCGCATGTCACGCTTCCTACATCATCGGACTGTAATGCAAATATTCCTGGAGTTATCCGATCAATGGTAGCCATTGAATCCCACTGGGCCGGAGTATTGGAGTAAAACACCTGAGTGTATGGAATGCCTGCCATCCATGTTTATAATGTTTAGTTTTCAATAGTGAAAAATTACTTTGCAATATTGAAAAATTACTTTGCAATATTGAAAAATACTTTGTAATGTTGAACCGAATTTGTAATATTATAGAATGATATTCATATATTAAAAACATATTTCTTTTTCTATATTGCAAAAACATTTTTCGATAGCATTGAGAAATAAGTATTACAACATGGACGGCGTTCCATACGTTCGACGCGGTTCGAGTGAGACCACAAACCATTGTCGCCGACAATGACCGTGACGATATTGCACACGGTGCGTTGTAACACTGGACTGGGTCCGCCGTAAAACTTCCGTATATATTACACATCTAATCGATCGCCACGCTTGACGGCTCCAGCTGTTGGTGGCAGGTGTGGTGTAATGATCTGCTCAACATTCACCACTACACGCTGCTGTCCACGTCTGTACCAGTGAACCTATCGCTGGCCTGGTCCATTCAAACCCATTGAAACTGACGACTGAAAGGACACAAAGCAGTGGATGCACTGGAGAGGCGAAACAATTAAAGTAGTGGAAGCAAAATCCCAGCACTAGAAAAACTGACAGCCTTCTAAATATGTGATCTATGCAATTAATTACACCGCTTTAATAACATAATAACAGCTGTCTGTTATTAAAGCGGTGTACATTAGAGACATACGCATAGCAGGCTCGAACATTTAATTATATTCATGGCCTACATGAAAGCAGCGCGGGTTAGGAATATGTGTGTGTGAGAAAGGTGTGTGTGTGTGGGGGGGGGGGGGGGGTCCTTTCCGATCTCCACGATCGGTATACGGGAATTCTTGGAGATTCGCGAGTAGCTGTTGGCATTTTTTAGGGATCGTTATCCGTATAATTCCTGGTTCAACGCGAAGACCCTTTGCCTATTTAGCGCGATCCGTTGTAGCAGTCTGCGAATTCCTCGATATTGGCGATATCACCATTAAGGCGGTGTTTTTTTTGGCGCCCAGCTTTAAAATGTCCTAATCGTGAAGATTCGATATTGCTCCCCCTATTTCTTGGGGATGCGCGATTCAGAGCGGGTATTCCCCCTTCCACATGTCCTTTATACATGTTAAAAAAGAAACCAGAAATGGAAAATGTCGCACCAATTCGGACTGAGTACTGTCGCAATCCCGCCCCAATCATACGTTCAAAATGAATTAAGAGTTTATTGTTAGGCCGCTTTCGTGCATGCGGGTGCTAAACTGGGCCAAATGATGTGCCCAGGCCCAGTGCCCAGGAGCAGGGGAAAAATGGTGGGTTTCACCCCCCCCCCCCACCCACCACCCCGTTGGGGAACATGAGCACACATTGTAAAAGGCGGCTTTTCCGATGAGACACATCGCAAAGTGACATTTTGTAGATGCAACCCAGTGGCGGATCCGGGGGGGGGGGGTTCCCCCCAAGCAAAGCAATGTTTAGGACTGTTAATGTCGATTTTTTAATGACCCTTATTGAGGAAGAATGTGCCTCCCCCCCCGGTCGCAAGTTTTCAGAGAGCACCCCCCCACCTTTTCAAATTCCTAGATAGTTTGGCGGGGATGTCCCTCCCTGCCTGACCAGAAATCCCAACCGATACGGTCGGCGAAAAGATCACAGTAATGGAATGAGATGAGAACTGTTCGCCCCGACTCAGTGAAATTTAAAATCTACATCAACTATAATATTTGGGCGGCCGACGTGATCTGTAGCAGCGCATAGTGGTCGACAGCCGTGTCTTGATGAACCGGTGTGGTATGCGGGATCGCCCCAGCCTATGACAACCGCTTAGTTCATTGCCTAATAGTTGCTTCAAACATTTTATTTTGTTTGGCTTAACTGTTTGCAGAGAAATAATTACATGTGTAAGGCGACGAGGAGGGGGGTAGACATGGCGAAGAGTCGGGTACCAATAGATACCTGGAGAGTAAATCATTAAACCACAAGAACACCCCTGGACCAATCAATAGCTGAAGGCGCAGCGAGCGAGGCTCTATTTCCTATTGGTATCAGTTGATATACATGCTATGAGTGAGAACACAGACTCCCATGGCTATAGAACAGTTCACTCGTTGGTACATTTGCTCATTTATTTAAATGTTCAAATCTGTTTTGAAATGTTAAACAAATATAATGCTTTTATTGGACACGGTGTATTTAGGTTCTAAGTGTTCAAATAAACATATATTGTATGCAATACGTAAACCGGTATGTTGTCAAGCGACTTGTTAATTCGGCCAAAGGTAATCTCGTGTAAAAGTTTTTTTTTTCTACTACACCATCAAAATTCGGCCATCGTTGCCGTGTTTTGCCTTTTAACGTGATATATTTGATAATATATATGATGTTTCTGCAACAAATTCTGTAAATGATGAGGTGGGTGAGTCATTGCTGCCTGAGCAGCTTTTATTTCTTATTCATGTGTTGTGTTGCAAGTTGGCCAATTTGCTAACTCTGCTTATTTGACCGATATTCTAGTTATTCAGACATGGAGACAGAAGTCCAACGGCTTTGTTTCCAAATGACAACAATACGGAGGGGACATGGAGCCAGGGACTTGGGCAGCTGACATTGGTAAATAGAGGTTTCAAGATGTTTTTAGTAACCATGTCTCGATTTAGAGCAGTTTGACTTTAACAAGTTAGAAACCGAGCGTGGATTCTGACTACATTGCATCTTGTTGTCTTCATCTTGTTTGAACTGAGTTTCTTTCTATTATGAAGACAGTGGATAGGCTACAAGTTTTGCGCATACAATTGAGCTGCATGGTAATTTGTGCCGATCTGGCACTCATTTTCTCGAACGTTCGCTGTTTTTCAGTTTGGCAAGAAACAAGAATTCTGGCTGGGACAGTATATGAGAAAGCGCTACATGTTTGGTGAACAATTGCTGAACACGTCATATGATAGACATCAGGTTGGTTAGAGAGTTTTGATGTTTTTCTGGCAGTACTTTTAGCTGCGAAATGTGTTTGCTTTCGACTTTCGACCACGCTGCCAAGACTTGTCGTGAAACAAGCTCAAGGTTGCCTTCGTGTTCCAGACGTGCGCAGTGCAAGTGAAAATCTTGACGATGAGAATGCTACCATGTTTATTGACGCCTCAATATGTCAAAAAGAACTTCATCAAATCATATGCTTGTACCATATGTACCATACAGAACTGCTCGGTATGTTCACTAGCATAAGCATCATTGTTTTATTATAAATATTCTTGACTTTTAACTGTCCATATCTATAATGTGACACTTTCTTCTTCGTGCTCTTTCTTTCCTTTTTGAGGTGGGTTCCATGATAGCTACTTTCATGTCTTGATGAGACCAATGACACTTACTATAAGGATTTTATTATTTTTTTCTCATATATTCGTAAGTATTTGTTTTTGCTACCACGTGTTCGTTGTGTTAGCGGTAATGTTGGCCTATGTTATTAAACGAGATTATCTCTCTCTCTCTCTCCCTCTCTCTCTTCCTCTCTCTGTCTCTCCCTCTCAGATTGTCCTTGGGTAATTAAACGACACTCTCTGTCATCACTCGGGGCCGTCCCGGTAGCTCAGTGGGCTAGAGCGCTCGCCTTGAGTGCTCTGGTCATCTGAAAGCCTAACGGCACGTGGATCGATGGTTCGAGCCCCGCGGTGGCCATGTCTGTGCGGTCGCAGGATAAAGATCCCATGTCCTTATTCGTAAAGAGTAGGGAGTTACCCCCGGGGACATGGCTCCACTCTCCCTTCTCTCTCCCATTGACGCGATATGACCCAAAGTGGTTAAAGCGTCTTGAATATTCAACCAACCAACCCTATCAGCACTCTCCCACCGGTTGGCCTTGGTTAATCAAACGACATCCTCTCCCTCATCATTCCTCACAGGTGATGATGCAGAGCACCGACTTTGATCGGACTCTGATGAGTGCACAGTGCGTGATGGCGGCACTCTACCCACCTCAGGAGGGACAACTGTTTGATGAGACCATCCTGTGGCAGCCCCTCCCGATCCACACCACGCCCAAAAGTCGAGATTATGTATGTCAACTTAAATCAGCTGCAAATATATATGTGTCTTACTTATGTCTTTATGATATACATATTGATTCTGGTGGCGTCGTTTTCATTTGATTGTGACCATCCATCAGATGACAGCTTTATCCTGTAATTTCAAGCTTCTCAGGAACGAACTTAGTCGAGCATCTTGCCCCGGAAATGCTGGTGACCAGTCGTTGACGCGCACGATCTTCCGGTAGAGGGCGTTCCGCTTAAACTATAGTCCCTCTGTCCCACGTCAAATTTTACCATCAAAATTATCCGTCATACACGAAGATTGGAAGTGCATCTGATCGAAGATATTTTCACAGTTTGGCGTCAAACAGTATACCACTGTTGGCATTTGTTGTTCTGCGCAGTACCGCACCGGACGATTTCATTCTATTTTGATTAATTAGAAGCCATTTTAAGTATGTTTTCGAGTTCGATCGAGGTCAAAGGCGTGAAGGGCTTTGAACTTTTATCCCACGTTGATTTAAAATGTTGTTTCGCTTACCTCTTCCATTTTGATCGTACGACAACGGAATGTCTATAGTTTTCAAATTCTGCATCGAAAATACAAACTTCAACCTAAACAACCCTCTAAAAGCATTAGTGACCCCAGCACCGTTGAGGTTAACCTTGAGATGGGCGGTTACGTGGGGCAAAGGAGATGTGAGGAACGAGCTCCCTCTGCTGGCAGAGTGCGACGCGAACCGTCTTTCGGGGCTTAATATTGCATAATTTCGGCGAATGTAGCAGATTGATGTGATCAATGGTTAATGCTAACGAAATTCAAGACGTGTCGAACAATCCGCTTTAATGACCTTTACGCAAAACCTAGGAACTACCTCCGCGCCCTGGTAACCAATATCAACGAATATAAATAAATTGATATTAACATGGTTACCTTAACTTTGTTTTCTAGTTGCTAAACATGGAAGTGGAGTGTCACCGTTACGATGAAATCCTCAATCACGAGGCACTGGCGTCAACTGAATACCGAAAATACGTGGAAGACTCGACGGTAGGCTTACACATATGTATCACTGTGTTTGTGAGACAAGCTGAGCCGGGTTTTGAGTTCAGCGGGGTAATCGGGAAGCCTCTGTACCTCAGTTGGTAGAAAACTGAGCTTCAGACCACCGGGCCAGGGTTTGACCCTCTATCATATCATCTAAAACTGTGGCATTGTTTCACATTTGTCTCCGGAAGCTGTTTGAAAGTGAAATGACTGTGAAATCTTTCTGTTCGCAGGAATTCACTGCGAATGTATGTGAGAAGGCTGGCTACAACCAAAGTGACATCCAGAACGTATATACCGTGTACGATGCAATTGTTTGCGAGGTAATTAATCCTCTCTTTTGGGGACCTTTTCTTTACATGAACATGGAATTCGAACGTAACATAATGGATTACGATCACTTACGAGGATGTTATTATGAGAATATAGACTGAAGGAGTGTTTGTCGTTCGCCAACGCTAGAGACGCGAACGAATTGAAATTCCATAAATGAAAAGTCCTTTGGCGATAATTAATTCTTGGTGGCTGACTATTAAGTTACTATTATGTTATTGTGACTACGGGGTCACCGCGTGGCCAAGTAGGTGGTGTATTCCGCCATTGGTGAGTTAGAGTCTGCTCCAGTGGTCGGTTCGGGCTTCGAACACCACCGGTGCAAATGTCTATGTGTGCAGGATAAAGATTTCATGCCTTTCTTTAGACGTAGTGAGGGGATATACTTCCGGAGTTATGACTGGTCTCTAAATTGATCATTCTTACTGTCGCGATATGATATCCATAGGTTAAATGCGTCGTATGTAAACCTACAAACGACTTAAGCAATGACTCGTCTTGGCAGATATGGAATAACCGCTATATCCCATCCTGGGTGACCAGTTCTGTGGTCAACCAGCTCGGCTATATGAAGGGTCAGCAGATATACTTCTGGTTCTTCAATCTGGAAATGATGAAGATAAAGATAGGTAAGAAAGTATATCGTTACAGTCGCCATCTAACATTATTTGCAAAATTTTGTTTTAAAATCGTATTGATAAAATTAAATTTAGGTCACATATTGTGGATATTTTCCCATGGTGATCTACCGGGCAACAATATGTAAACATGTACTTGTATCTGACAAAGAGTTACCACTTAATTATTGCCATTCGAAGTTATTGTACATATATACCTTTTACTGCACAAGAACAAATATGTGCAATACTTTACAACACACTTTGGATTGAAGCTGTGTTTGTTGATATTAGTCCAGTACCGTAGTGCCGTAGTATTATATAGTTTAGCATCAGGCTATTAGTGACCATAATATTTATGTCTTTCATTTTAGGCCCTATGCTCAAGAAAATTACGGAACGTTTGAAATCTGTAGCGAGTGTTGAGGCCGGTGACGACCAGGGAAAACTGTTCCTCTATTCAGCGGTAAATGAATATATTAATCCCATTAGCCATACCGATGGCGATCCTTAATTTGAGATCAGTCGTCACGCGTGCTGTAAATGAGCCTTTGTTCAGAAAAGCTTTACCGCGACATCTAAATACGGCCAAGCATCGGTTGTCGGTGACAGACGAAAGTTTTACGGCGACATAGTACGTCTTCTCGCATATCTACGTCAAATTAAGTATATTATCTTCTGTGCCTAAATAGATCCTCAATCGGACCCCCGTACCCATACAGACTGTGCTCATGCTGTATTATATGCGAAAATATCACTTCTTCATTGTGATATCAAACACCTGAAGAGCCACTTTCACATTTATGTTTGCCTTTTCTTGAACTTTCAGACTAACATTTTTGTCTCTTGAATGGCACCAATTAGATTGAAGGTGCTGCTAATCCGAGTCAAATGAAACTTTAACTTTCCCTTGGTCCGTTTTCCATGTTAGGGCCAACCATTTGTTCAACATAGCTCACGTATGACTCACGCCTACCATTTACTACAATAATCAATTTGTAACATGGAAGATTGATCTTTTGCCCTTTTTCTAATGACACCATGTTGCCTTACGGACTGACAGCTTTATTCTTTTGAAACCAGCACGATACAACTGTAGCGGCGTTGCTTCATGCCCTGGGCCTGTGGGACAGGACAGTCCCTGGGTATGGTTCTGCGGTCTACGTGGAACTGTATGAGGACAAGAGACAGCAATATGCCGTCCAAATCTCCTACAGCAACGCCACATCCAACGACACATTCAGCGAACCCGTGGTGCTGAAATTAAACGGTAACGTCCTATAGCGATGATGGCTGTTCGGAGTACCTTTGCGCCATGGGTAGATCAGGTTTCAGCAACCAACCATGAGATGATTGCAAATTAAGACCCAAAGTAACATTTAATGTTGTCCATGTTATCTTAAGAGTCCATCTTAGCGTACATGAGTGCACCGACCAGAACTGATGCATACTTACATCTGACTGCGAGGAAGCCACCCTAGCCCAGTTGGCAGGCAGGCTGATCTGCGAATCAACAGGTCGTGGGTTCGAACCCTGGCAAATGGATCTGAGGGAAGCTTCATCCAAAGCCATTTCATTCGAGGTTTATGGCCGTGTTCACACAAGCGGCATAAAACACCAATACTTCATTGTTTGCATTATTAATCAGGCACTGTAAATCTGTAATTAAGGACACGGCGCTGGATTTGATAGTTTAATGCCCGCCGGAGAGATCCCGTAAATATATCGATGCTTAATAGTTATCTTTTACACTATTTAGATTGTGCTGATATTTCCAAAGTAAGCATATTATCCAGTGGATATCCCCGCAACAAAGGAAAATAGTTCGATGTGACCAATGTCGTTCCATAGCAAGTTCAGTATGGCCAACATTTTACGCGGCGGTTGACCATGATGCCGAACTCAGCCCCGGCGTCAGTAAGGAAACTGCATGATTAATGTAGATCACCATACACATGTAAGAGACCAGTGCGACGGCGCATAATGCAGTGAAATGGATTAGCGATATCCGATTTCCTAGCTTCCAATTTCGTATATTGTATACAAGTTGCGATGAAAACATGATGTAATTAATTTCACTTGCCAGTTTTGTGCTGATTGCCATGCTATTTAAAAAATTTATTGTGGCAGATTGCAAGGAGTTGTGTCCCCTGAGTCAATTTCTGCAAATTATCGAGCCCGTCGTCTTCGAGGGAGACTGGTTTGAATACTGTACACATTCACCCTACGATGGAGTGCAAATCAGTAAAGGTAAGTTACGCTGTTCAAACCATCAGTAAGCGAAAACGTGAATATACGTACATTATCACTAAACATAGGCTTTAGCATTTCCGTCAGTGTATGTTGAATAAAGTATGTCAATTCAGCTAAGTTTGCTAAATGGCTGTGTTTAACTGTAAGGACATCTATGTAATTTTGAACGCTGTTGAATTGTCCTCTAGAAGTTTGTCTCGTCAAGGTGCTTGTGTTGAATAAAGTATGTCAATTCAGCTAAGTTTGCTAAATGGCTGTGTTTAACTGTAAGGACATCTATGCAATTTTGAACGCTGTTGAATTGTCCTCTAGAAGTTTGTCTCGTCAAGGTGCTTGTCAATCGATCTCATCTCTTCCGCATGTTCAGCAGTGCTCACATTGCAATATCATAGGCTCATCTCTGCTTGGCATAATTTATAATTATAATGTTTCAATTAGACCGTGTATTGAAACATATATAAAGTCAAGAAGGCTTATCTGAAAAGTCTGTCGTCATATACTGTATGTTTCACTCAAATCACTATGTTGAATCCCAGTGAATTTGATGCCAATGGCTTTAAACATAATAGTTCCTACTTTCGCCGTTAGGGGGAGTCATCGCCGCCACTATCCTGGTTGCCATGGCATTGGTGGCACTCCTCGTGTTGGTCATCTGGTGCCATCGCCACAGTCGCGGGGACATCCACTACCAGACCGCCACATTCTCGTCTGCCCGTGAAAGATAACACGTGACCGTGTGGTGACAAGAGAGTGACTTGAATGATGTGAGCGCGAGGTTAAATGTGATCGATGACTTGCTTCCGGTATGCAGGGTTTATGACGTCATATCACGCACATGCAACGCAACAAATATGGGCCCGACTCCTGCAGTGACCAGGCGTGGCTTACGCATGATATTCCCAAGGTTCATTTCACAGCTACTGACGCACGGACAGCGCTTGCCTACGTTCCATTCCAATTAGATATGTTAGTATGTAGTAGCAATATTTACGGTATATACACTGGTTCCCACGTCAGTAACTGTTTAATATACCTGTCAAATTATATGCGTAAGCTGCGTGTGGTTGGATACGAGCTGTGGAAATCTTGTAATTTTAATGATTCATGGGATCCGTGCCGGCTTTTTCTAACACTTTTTTAAAATCCACACTTTATTACTGTCAATTTGCCGCCCTTCACGGGTTTCTTATATGACATGTTCAGAAAAAGATGCTGTTAATATTCGCTGCTGCTACTAAATCGCAGAAAGTTCTATTTTATGGAATGAAACGTTTTTATCTTTCATTTGTCTTCAAATTTGTGGGATTTCACTGATGATAAATTTACAATGCTTAAGTGCCAGTATGTATATAAAAAACCTGACTACTTTCTCTTTCCACAGAAGAATATTTAGCTGTAGAAGATGTATGGTATAATCTCCTGTATCTCCTTCTAAAACACATTCAGCCATTATAGTTACATCTTCATTTCCACGTTATATTGTTCACATGCCGCGATCACTTCATGTGTGTGTGATAGCAAGTGAGAGATAGGTATGGGAATGTCCGAGAAGACATATGGGTTTCCTAGGATGTCCGAGAAGACATATGGGTTCTTAGGATGTCCAAGAAGACATGGGTTCATAGGATGTCCAAGAAGACATGGGTTCATAGGATGTCCAAGAAGACATATGGGTTCTTAGGATGTCTGAGGAGACACATGGGTTCTGAGGATGTCCGAGAAGACATATGGGTTCTTAGGGTGTCCGAGATAACTTCTAGTTTTTTTTTCTGAATCGTCAGGAGGGCCGGGCAATAGCTTAGTAGGTTAGTTCTGGCCACCTGAGAGCCTAAAGACACGTGGATCGATGGTTCGAGCCCCGCTGTGGCCATGTCTGTGTGGTCGCAGGATAAAGATCCCATGTCCTTCTTCGCAATGAGTAGAGGGCTATCCCAGGGGACATGGCTCCACTCTTCCCTTCCTTCTGCCGTTGACGCGATATGACCAGAATTGGTTAAAGTGTCATGATTATACAACCATAATTGTTTAATCATACTTGTGGTCAATCCATGGTGAGTGAGTACTATAGCACTTTCAGTTCAGTTATATAGTACTTTCCGTTGTGGAACTCTTGTATATATGCAAGACGTATCACCTACCTCATGATTGTAATAGTTATTCAGTTTTTGCGCTCAGCGCATAGCCAATTGTTAAGGTGTAGAGGATGTATTTGTACCGTCAAACCGATCTAATCGTACGAAGACATAGTTTCTTCATGTCGATGGTGAACATGAGCACAGATTATTGTTTTCTTTAGATTTATCCCTGTGATAAAAATAGTCTTTAGGTCAGATTGACCGTGTAGTAAGAACTCTTAGCATAGCATCTGTGATAGTCAATGACAAGTTGAACTGTGTACGCCCCGGTAATTGTGACAAACAACTTAAATTAAATGTTCCACCTGTACATATAAAGTGTTTTGCATTGTGATACATGATGTATTTGTATACGGAAGTATTGGAAATTATTTGTATTCAAGCGACACATTTTTAATGAATGTTGTACCTGTGTTTAAGAAGTGGTTTAAATTGTATTTATATCGTTTTAATTGTCGCTGCATATGAAAGTCCCGTACACTTTTCGCCTACTTGTTAATGCTACATATGGCTTCAAAATGTCCAGATATTCAGAACTTAGTATTATGCAACGCCATCGAGACTAACTAAAGTTACTTTATAAATGTAACATTCTTTAAATATACTAAGTGTAAGTTGATTAACGATGACGTAGCTACATACTTTTGCTTTATATACATGCCTGCTGTTAAACAAATCTATAGGTTAATTATCGAGATCAGAAGGACGCCGTGTGTCCTACGCAAATTCGTGTTGCTCTTAAAGTTGCATGTGGAGCTCTTTCCCGCCAAAACTAAAGAGGTCAAACTACAAATAAGAATCAGTTCTTGAATCATTCAAGGTTGGTTTTGTCTATACTCCACCCATGCCACACTGCCAAATAGTGTCTTTTAGCCTTGCCCGTGATATCAATTTACCACAAATTTTCATTTCAGTGGTAAACGTCATCAGTTTGTGTGCTTCGCGATGCTTTGTTATAAGTAGCAGTGCCGCGACAGAGATATCGCAATCTAAATATTATATAAATAATATCATATAAATAATATATCAATAATATCATATAAATAATTTATAAATAATATTATATAAGTAATATATAAATAATATCAAATAAATAAATATCATTATATGTCGCAAGCTCGTCATTCGATCTATCATCCATGTTAACAAGAACTATTCTTGCAGTTGTGCTCTGTTTTTTGCGTTTTACTCATGAGCAACATTTGTTGCAGTAATCGATATCCAGCTTTTTAAGTTGGCAGACACCCCCTCGATCCCCCTTATCTTATCCTCTCTTATGAATAATTTACGTATTCTAGGACCTCAACCTGTATGGTTTGCGGTGAGAAGGACCCAAGATATCTAGTATAATAACCATGTTACATTGCTAGACTCGTACGCACAAGATGTAGAATATTTTGTTTTGAGATACAGAATAAACAGCGCCATTGTGTTTGATGAGAAGGAATATGTGTGGCGCAGACATGGGGTAATCATAATCAGTAATCGATTACATTTTTCAAGTAATCGATTACATTGCTAACAAAATGGGGTTTGGATTTCGACGTTTGTCGACGTTTGAAGAAAGAAAGCGGACGGATTCGTTCCCACAAAAATTATATTGTACTTAACAATGCTTCGATATATGCAAATTAAAAAAGACTATTGTTCGCAAAATAAAATTTAAGACTTCCAATGTGTTTTTTCGCATGTTTTTATGATAAGAGACATTATCTTTAATTTAAATTAGCAGGTAACTTTGTGAATCAATTCACGGTTTGTTTTATGCCATTATTGTGTACATATGGGTGCAAGTCAGCAAAGGAATGGATTTGACAAACAAATCCGGAGATTTGACAAACCAATCCGGAGATTTGACAAACAAATCCGAAGATTTAGATGCCAAAGCCAAGACTGTCGGTCTAGAGCACTGCTTGCTAAAAACTGAAATGAAATATTTGAGATTTTCTGACACTTTTGCGCCCGTAAAGGCTGAACTGTATCAAGAAACCTCCTGCAACAATGATCTGTAACTGAGCTTGCTAACAGGGAACTTACTGACAAAGAAATTGGCCGCCTTGAATAATATTTTGTCTGCAAAACCTAGTTGTTGTTTTTTGTTAGTCGAGAGACTAGAGTTAGAAGCATATTTAACTATCACTGAACGTGTATTTACAGGGCTGAAAAGCTTCGGTATTTGAGGCTTAACATCTGATGCACTCCGAAGGTAACATGTATCAAACTGTTTATCCATAAAACGCAGGTCCTTTCCTCTTCTAAATTAAACCAGCAAAAAGACGTACAGGACTAGTAATGAACCTGTAATTTCATGTATGAAAGCTATAAAAGCCTATACAAGAATCTGGAAAATATAACCTATTTTCACCAAGGTGAAAGTTCTTTACCCAACCAATGTTTGGATTCCTCAGTGTCGGACCAATATTTGAGCCACATCGGGCCATTCATATTTTGCATCAAGAACAATTGCGCCTGTGATACACAAAATGAAACAAAAACGAAAGACATCTTGTACCTAATTTATATTACTGGCCGGTCAACCTACATCGCGCAGAATAAAATGTCAAGAGGTGTATATACAATATTCATAATGCAAGCACGTAGTTAACATCTGTATCGTTCCACGACCTTTGAGCAGCTTGCCAACAATGGCAGTGTATTCCCTTCCTTGCTAAGTTAATTTACTACGATATATGTATCTTTATTGACTTGTTAACGTGTCATTATTTCAAGTGCGCTACCCTGACTACCAAATCATAAAAAAATATACTAAAATATAAAACTCACATATTTCATCCAGGAAATGACAGTATAAATAAAACAACCCAGTCACCGAAGAAGCTGTGGAACATGTGATTAAGAGCACTTAAATTTAAAGTAAAATTCATTGCGCACCTAGTTTGCCTGATAAACATAAACTACTACAGTCTTTCATCTCCTGAAAGATTTATTTTAAAAGCAACTCCGATATACGTTGCAGAAACCTAGACAGGAATGAAAATTGCATTTTTTTAAAACAGGACTCGCGAAGGAGAAACAAAAACTTACATTTTAAAAAACATACACAAATATAATGGAAGTATTTGCAACATTCGGTTTCTACGTTAACACCTTGCCCAATGATCAGTAAGTTAGATCTTGTATCTTCTAACGTTATCCATCCTACGCGTTAATGTAAATATACCTCGAGTACCATTTCCTTTCCTATAAGAATATTAACAACATGATAGTATTTTCAAGCGCTAAACTCCCTCGGACTTCAAGAAGAAAATACAAATACAGATACAGTTGAGTATAATTGAGCTGGTGGTTAGGAAGACCACGTCATCGCAGCGTATTGAGCACTATTTTACTCATGAGTCAACTGGACAACTAACTCTTTACTTCCAATACAATCAACTCACCAGGGCGGACCTTTACCCATATCCGACCTTCACCCAATCAGACCGACATTCAGCATGACCTTCAATCATGACCTTCAATCATTTGCTCAGCTTCAGCGCAACCTATCACCATGGTCACAAGCGTTCATCAAACGGTAACCTTGACCTTCGATCAACGCGAGGTTATGCTTTGACCTGCAGAGATTAAGTACGCATGATTCACGATATGGCTAAGCCTCGTCTTCTAGTCCCGTGTAGCGATAATAGGGGACATTACGCTTCTTGCGACAGACGACCACGGTGACGACGATCACTATGAGGAGGACGCCGGCCGAAGAGACGACAACGGCGATCAGCAGCTCTGGGGAGAGATGCAAAGGTCAAGGGTCAAATGTCCTGTACATGTACCTAAAGTGGCAACGACAACGGAAATGCACCCATTGTCACTAACTTTCAGCAATGTCAGAATCATATATATATAGCCGGAAAATATTATTAGTATTCCTGAGACAATCATTAACTGCATAAACTGTATAAATAATTGAACTGTATAACTGCTTTGAACTGTAAAAACTGTATAAACTGTATAACTGAATTGAACTGTATAAACTGTATAACTGGATTGAACTGTATAACTGAATTGAACTGTATAAACTGTATCACTGAATTGAACTGTATAAACTGTATAACTGTATAAACTGTATAACTGGATTGAACTGTATAACTAAATTGAACTGTATAAACTGTATCGCTGAATTGAACTGTATAAACTGTTTAACTCAATTGAAATGTATAAACTGGGCAAAAAATCTCCAGGAACAAATGAAATATGGTTGGATGAAACTTGCCGCAGATGCAGGTGCCAGTGACTTGTCGATCTGCAGCTTAGACTAGTTACCAATACACCGTTCCACACTCCGAGCTAAGCCCCGCCCACGCTTTAGTCCTTTTTCGTTAATCGTGAGCATGAAAATTGACAACCATAGCTGATGGTAGGTACAAGAGAAAAGTACTCCTGTCAAAAAGTGACAAGAACTAACATGCTGCTTTGTTTGTCGGCCATACCGCACACGGAAGACCTTTTTCTGCCCCCTGATTGGATGACAGCAATAGTGACGTCAATGAGTGATTGACAGCCTGGATCGGTGTATATTTAGGACGCTTTTTACCACGTTTGGTCATATCGCGTCAATGGGAGAGTGGAGTCATGTCCCAGGGGATAACCCCCTACTCTTTGCAAAGAAGGACCTGGGATCTTTATCCTGCGACCGCACATACATGGCCACAGCGGGGCGCGAATCACCGATCCACGTGCCATGAGGCTCTCAGGTGGCCAGAGCACTCAAGGCGAGCGCTTTGACCCACTGAGCTATTGAGCCGGCCCCGATCGGTCTATTGAGCTGGGGAGGATCCCCTCACGTCGTCGGCGTGTGACACACCTGATGAGATCCAACAGGGTGCGTGGGTGATACAATCTGGAGCATACGTGCGGATACCGACTTACCACGGTTGTCTGATGACACTTGGCATTCCGAGTCCAAGTCCTTGGGAATGACAGCAGCTGTCAGGGCCACAAATTTGTCCAGCGGGCAGAACTCCTCACAACCTGTAAGATCAAATTATCTTGATGTAATCGACATTGATATTATCAGTCGATAGTTTAGTGAAAGGGAGCGTACAGGCCAGCTGACTATGATAGAACCGCCGTTGGGTGTTGCAGGTATCCTACCGTTTGGCTATTTATAGAAACGCGTTAGCACGCGCTGGCGGTTCTACGGTACTCAGGCGGCCGGCCTCCCAGGGCCTGCAACTGCACACAGCGTTAACACGCAAGGGCGGCTGTGGGTTCACTCCGGTGGCCGGCCTCTCGGGGCCTACAAATCACTACGCATTGCAACGCAATGGCGGTTTCATTGATCTCGAATAAATGGGAGAGGCAAGTGAGAAAGGAGCCATGTCACCGGAATGACCGCCTTACTCTTTTCGACGAAGGACATGATATCTGCCCAAATGCATACATTGGCACTAGACGACTAAAATTACATGGTAGACGGATTACTTTGCGAAGGACCTTTGACCTTGTTCGCGCAAAAGGCACAAATAAGAAGGTTCGCCAGAAGCTTTAGAAAAAGACCCCCCATGTTTTTGCAGAATGATTACTGCATATGTATCTGATGCGAAACCCCGATTTCGATACGATGGCTAGCTCCGGCAGACATCATGCATTCGACACAACCGTACGGCTCGTAAATCCAGGTTGAACGGAAACCATTGCTTCAGCATAGCTCACGCATTACTCACACGTAGAAGTTACTTAACATACTTATTTAATGTCATTTTCGACTCAACAAGGGAGATGAACCGTCGAGGTCGGGGCATGCAGCTAATCACTAATATCTTAGGGTTACATGAACAATACTTCTCTTTGTTACTAATATTGTCTCTTCGTAATGTGGTGATACCTATACATACAACACAATAACTGGTAATACATATAACATATTTATCGCTACAAAAAAGTTACACAAAAAAAAACATTTATATACTTGGTAATATTAATATATACCTCGGAAATTACGGTATATATACTACTCACAATTTGCTACGGATCACCTCTATGCAAAGATATCTGAGTGCATAACAGGTGACTGTGTAATTCTACCATAATACAAAGACGTTTGCCTTTACCATGCATTGGATTGGACACAGATTGGGGAAGGTTTATCTGTATTATAGTATCATTACCTGTTATATATACATACATCGGGCGTACTTTGACATAATAAGACAAGCACAAAGCGACAGAGACTCCCACAATAACATGAAGTAATAGGCCCTAAAGGCTTCCAATATGGTTCATGAAGAGCGCGTTGACCTACCGGGCAGCGTAAGCACCGTGGCGTTGGCGTCGCTGGTGTTGTGGTAGAGGATACGCACGCTGTAGGCGCCAGCTGGCGCCGGAGACTGGTGCAGCTCGACCAAGATGGCGGAAGCGTAAGGTGGCGACTTTTTGTTGTAGACCTTCAGTGCACTGGCTAAGGCCACCAAGGTCGTGTCGTGCTGTAGATTCACGGAAATGCGCGTTAAAGCAGCCTAATTACATGCGCCATCTTACATTTTTTACATTTTCAGAATCAAGACTAAATGTATCTCAAAATTGTGAGGCATATATGTTTCATATCTCGTTGAGTCTGTAAAACACCAATTTCAACATAAACCGGCGCGGACTAGTTTATCGCGCGCGGACGTCCTAGCGAGCCGCGGTCGACATCACACAGGATACCGAACAGCGAACAAACGCGCAGGGATATAAAGCCGGCCAACTTCTGCTCCGGTGAACAAATTTGCTTCTCTCTTGATAGCCCACAGGCTTTCAGGATTTAAATGCAAGACAGAATATACTTATTTGACAATGAGAGATTGGTAATATAAAAATTACAAAACATATGGCTTTAAATCTGCTTATAAAGCAATTGTCCACCGATATTTCGACTTCTAAAACCTGTTAGATTAACGCGTTGGATGCAATGTCTGTGAGAATGTTACGCTGTACGAAATAGAGAGTTTTTGTCATCATATTTTCAAAGACAAAAATAACGGCTGCGAAGCCCGAATACTGATGACGTGGTACATATTACCCAAAACAAGTCGCACCAGTTTGGCAATACAAAGTGGCTTAGCAACATGCCTTGTTATTTACTGCGTACAATAAGTGCGCAGATACACTACAAACCTGAATACATCATTTCCATTCAAAGCATATTGGAAGCTCCGTAGGAAAATATTGCTGGATGAGTCTTTTTATGTCGCATATGATGCGTCTTTCTATGCTATACTTATACATCAAATGTATACTGTATTTTTCACGAAACCATATTGATATGCTTTTAAATATAACGTATTTGAAACCCGGGAAGGTCAAGGTAGAGAGGCGCTATATCTCCGGGAGTAACCCCCTACTCTTTGTGAAAGAGGGCCTGGGATGTTTATCCTGCACAAACATAAGGCTTTCACACCGGTGGATTTTGCCCCACGCACCGGCCGCTCGGGTCGGCCTTAGCAAAGCATATAGTAGCCTTCAATATGTACTCACGGCGGAATACATGAACATCTTCATCTCTGGTGGGTCGAGTGTTCCCTGGGCTTTGGCTTGCATATTCTTCACCATCTCTCCCACTAAGGTGCCTGGCATAAAACAGGAAATAAAAATGGTGTTGACATTTAAGACAACACTTAGACATCTCATACAGTCAGATCTCTGTTGTCGCCTACTTCCTTAATGCATTTTCACAAAGCCAACTCGTCACTACTTTCAATTCACCTTTTGGCCTGAGCCTAATAACACGCGGTATCAGGTGATGCAAAGAAAGAGTTCACTCTCAATTAGAACTTTTTCAAAGTGGTACAAAATATATTTTTCTTTATTTATTTCACAGAGTTCGTTATTTTTCTTATTCTAAAAAATCATAATGTTGTAAGAAATTACAGTTGATTTGACCGCTTTTCAAGATTCTGCAAATTTGCCCCCGGCCGACAGCAGAGGTAAAAGTAGAGTTTGCGTAGCGCCACCGTGTGGGGAGCTTGGTAAAGGAAGGCGGAGCTTGCGTAGCGCCACCGTGCGGGGAGCTTGGTAAAGGAAGGCGGAGCTTGCGTAGCGCCACCGTGCGGGGAGCTGCCGCAAACCTTGGACACCACACTACAGCACGTGCGCCGGATTTTTTTTGCGACTCGTCAGCGCATGATTAGATTAATGTTAAAGAGTATGTGAGAAATGGGGAGGGGGGGAGGGACACTTACCACCGCGGAGTCGGCTTTCAGCTTCCGTATCGAACTGCACGTCAAATTGTAAGGCTTCCAGTGCGCGCAGCTTCTCCAGAACAGTTTGATTGCCAAATGTGACATTCAACCATGCATAGGGTACGAATCCTAACTCTGGATGCTGCATCTATAGAACAGAAAAACTCGTAAGCGTTCAATCTGGCCAAAACCGGCCGGAAATTGATTGTTCTGGCGACCGATGTCTAACTATGCAAAGTAACACGACAACATATGATACAAGAAAATGTGTTACAACATCATTGAAGTCACAATCAACCATAATTTGATGAACACAAATTCTGGGCTATCTTGTCATTGTGAAAGTAATGTAACTTCATAAAAACTAGTGTTTTAGGTTCATGTACATGCAAACACTCGCAAGATGAGTATGGCATGTAATACAAAGGCAACAATGGAATATTGCTTCGCAAAGACAATTTTTCATCAAGGTGTATGTAGTAAGTGATTGAATAGTGTAAGATCAAACGCCTCCGACAAGTCTAAGAAATCAATATTTGATCTAGGAGAAATAATAGCTCAGCATCTTTAATACCATGTTTCGCTCTTTTTTCCAAACGTTAAAAAACGTTTAATCTTGACTTTCATTAATGTTATAAACATTTACAATGTAATATAAACACATTAATATAATACTGTCATACCTCGCAAAATATTGTGTCGTAAACCTTCCATATATCCTGAATAGATTCATTGGCAGCTCCTGTCTTGTTCGCCACAAATTGATAAAACTCCTTCAAAATGAAAGACAAAACATAAACGTGACAGTTTAGGCCTGTGGTTGTTGGTAATATCCAATTTGTTAAATTAATCACTTCAATACAAGTATCGGTATATGCGCTTCCCAGACAATGGCTATTTAACTATACGTACATGTGTATGCAACATAGTCAAATAATCGTACCTTGTTTGCGGCCTCTTCGGTTTTGATTCGATCACTTTTCAGCATATCTCGATAAAGCTGATCAGCTTTTGGGCATGGAAAGTTCATGTTCAGCAACTACAATGCAACAATGAGTGAAGTGAAGTGATGCATTTATTACACGGCCAGACAAGGTAAATCAGGTAACATTATATTCACGATTGCACTCGCTTATAGACCAGGTACATATTAGGACCATGTGTTGATACAGTGAAGAGACACAGATCAGTGAATTAACATATGTGCTATCTCTTAGCCCGGACTTTCGCGGATCCTCAGTAACTGACCCGGAAGGTTTGGCGCCTGCCATGGCTCGGAATCCAACCACCGACCGCCGACATTCCAGGACACGTTCGGAGCGAAACGTCAAACGCCAAAGGGATAATCCCTTCGACGACGGTAGTCACTGTGTTTCGCACCGCACCGCACCGGCACCGAGGTACTACATATAAAATGTCAGTAGTTTTAACAAAGCGAAGTGTCTTTATGCAACCACTAGCAACTTTCTTATACGGCATATCTGTAGCATACCTGGTCTGTCAGCTTGGGTACTGTGTGTACTGGGATGGGTTGCCACTCAATGCCGGCATGCCATTCTGTACCATTGACCGGTGGGAACATACCAGCCAAGTTACAATAGGCGCTCATCAAGGTTCTGTCATAGTCCGTACTTCGTGCGTGAATCTTCCATACGAAACAACATAGTAAGGAAACATAGTAAGAGAACTGTAAAAGAACTGCCCAAAACAAGAAGGAATATAGTAAGAGAACTGCCCAAAACAAGAAGGAACATTTTTTTTTTTTTTTTTTTATTGCTTTCAACAGAAATACACATCAATGAGCACAGAGAGATACATCAATCACACACACACATTCTTAATGTAAGTCTAGGGATTAAAAGAAAAAAAAAAAAAAAGCAAAAACAAAGTATAGTATCAGGGACTGTCGTCTGTCTCATTTGGTGGCGGTCGAGAAGAAATTTGTTCATTGAAGGCTTGCCATTCCCGTCTATTGTTACTATAAAGAACTTCTGCCATGTGCTCGCTGGCTACATGAGTTTTTAGGGTATTAACAAAAGACGTTGTGGATATAGTACTACAATTGTTAAGCATTAATCCATATAAAGACCATTTCCCTACTAATATAGTGAGGTTGATATACAATTGATCCGTCCGTTCTAACAACGGTACTCCAAAAATTATATTAGGTAGAGACAGCGGACTCTTAATTTGCACAAATCGTTCGATGTTTTCCCAAAACGGTCTGACCTTAATACAGTGATAGAACAAATGTTCTATTGTTTCCATGTTTCCACATAACCTACACTGTGCAGTATTGCTTAATTTCCATTTAGCCAGGTTATATCCGCAGGCAACAATTCTATTTAAAACCTTATATTGGAAGCTTTGCAATCTTGTGCTTCGAGTAATTTGCTGTGGTAGGGAAAAAATTGTTGCAAAGTCAGCATCATGAAGGTAAGGGAACTGTTCAATCCATTTCGCGATGGAGGAAGGAGGCTTCTGGAATCTCGCTATTAAACAGTCATACACCCACCGGTTTGATAACCCGGCTAGCAGTTGTCCATTACACATTATATTACCTCGTGGGATAGAAACTTTAATAACTAAGTTATTATTTTCCATTATATGGCGATATTTGTGAATCCAGATTTTTGGTATCGCGTGAATAATACTGTTATGGAGCATCACATCAATATAAATATTGTACCTATCCCGTAAATCAGATACACTAATTATTTCGCCTTCGACATTCCAAAGGTCGCCTACGGTTTTTATACCGGCATGTTCCCATTTCACATAAATACCATTATTGTGTTTGCTTGCAATATCCTTACCAATTAATATAAATTTGTTACGCCATAAATGCTCGTCCCGGATCGATTCCGCTTCAGGTTCGCGAGAGTGGAAAGAGTACCACTTTTCTAACATTTGCTCATAAAAAAGGCTTTTTGGTTTTGAAACAAATTTCATTGCCAACTTGCTGGTTAGTTCGTCTGGCGTCACTGTAAGAAGCTCGAAGGCTAACACATTACCAGTACAATTAGTCGTCAGCAATCTTTTTATCCACATTACCCTCTGGCTACATATAATAGATTCAAAGTGAGGCATCTTCAGGCCCCCGTACTTATAATCTGACACGATGGTACTTTTTTTCACTTTTGCTGGTTTCTTATTCCACAAGAAGCTTACAATCTCTTTATCTACTGCTTGAATAAAGCTCGATGGTACATATATCATTGAGGTTGCATACGTTAGCTGACTGATCGCCAAACTTTTCAAGACAGTAATTTTACCTCTCAGGGATAGTGATCTTGAAGACCATATTTGCAAGATTGTTTTAAATTTTCGAAACCTTTCGTCAAGATTCTTTGCAGACATTTCATGCAGATCTTTACAGAAGTATATACCAAGAGTTTTGAATGCTGGTCTAGCAGGTTGTATATCATACAAGTTCTGTGCCATAGGTTTGTGGTTTGTGTTACCATGGTAAAAAATACGTGTCTTGGTCCTGTTTAACTTTAAACCAGAGCACAAGGCAAATTTGTCTAAGATATGTAATGCAATGCTTAACGACTTTTGATCTTGCAGAAATAGGGTGGCGTCATCCGCAAGTTGGGTTATTTTAAATTCGGTATTCCGGATAGCAATACCGTGTATATCTTTGGTTTGTCTTATTTTTATAGCCAGTGTTTCGACAACTAAAATGAAGAGAAGAGCGCTTATGGGACAGCCTTGCCTTATGCCCCTCGTTACGGTAAAGAACGCCGTTGATATGTTATTATTCATGCAGCAGGAAGTTATGTTTGAGTATATAAGCTGATCCAAGTGCGATAATAAGGCCCAAAATTCATTTTTTCCAAAACTCTGTGTAAAAAGGGCCACGTTACCGTGTCGAATGCCTTTTCGAAATCGAGCATTACAAGTAGGCCTTCACGGTTTTCTAAACTGGTGTATTCCATGATATCTGCGATAGTCCTAATATTCCGTCCGATATATCGCCCCCTTATGTAACCGCATTGGTCCGTACTTACTACCTCTTGTATGACAACCTGGAGTTTCTCGGCTAAGGCTTTTGTTAAAATTTTATAATCCGTACTCAGCAGACTCAAAGGTCTCCAAGAAGTTACGTATCGTAAATCTTTTCCAGTTTTGGGGATCAATGTAAGGACACCTCTCCTTTGTTCTATGCTTAATGACTTTTTATCAAGGGCATACAAAAGGCTATCTAGTACAAGATCCTTGATTTCCGACCAAAAAAACTTATAGAATTCACATGATAATCCATCACTCCCTGGGCTTTTGTTATTTTTCATGTTTTGGAGAGCTTTTGCAAAGTCATTATATGTTAGGTCTTTATCGCAATGGTCTCGCGATTCTGGTGTTATTGTTGGTACATCGTGGCATAAGAAGAAGTCGGAATATGAGTCTATTTCATCTGGAGTTCTATTATCGGTATAGAGTTGCGAGTAGAATTTCAATTGCTCTTTCAGTATTAGTTCAGGTTCCGAAACTAGGCAATCGTTGCTATCAAAGAGGGCGGTAATATGTTTGAGAGTGCTTCTCTTCTTTTCCATATTTAAGAAGTATTTTGTGTTTCTTTCATCATTTTCAATTCGTACCGCTCTTGCCCTAACCAATGCACCCAGGGCTTCATACATTTGGAGATCTTCATACTGTCGTTGTAAGAGCATCATTTCATCGGTAGTTGCGCCCGTTTGATCCTGCTTTAACTCTAGGCTATTCAGTCGTTTTACTAACTCATCTTTTCTGTTACGTTCACTTTTGGTCTTAAACTTACTATAGCTGATACTTTTACTTCTGATTTCACACTTGATTACATCCCAAACCAATCCTTTATCATTAGTGCTGGCATAACGGATTTTGCACTCCGCTATACACCGTTTTATGGATTCAACATAGCTTTGATCACGCAGTAGAGAAACATTAAATTTCCAGAATCCTCGCCCTCTTTTTGGTACCCCGGTTGGACTTAATGATAACTGAATACTTGAATGATCTAAAAATGCTCTGGTTCGTATATCTACATCACTTATAAAATACCCCAGTTGGGCAGATGTGAGAAAATAATCAATTCTAGAGTACACCATCCCCAACTTCGTTTTTTGTTTATGGGTAAATCTTTTGGCAGTGGGATTTCGGACCCGCCAAATATCGTTCAATTCATAAACTTCCATCAAATTTAAGAGACACTTCGTGTATTCTGTGGGTTGTTCTATTTTACCACCGCGCTTGTCAACTTGCGGATTTAAACATATATTAAAATCTCCTCCAATTATTATATTTTGATCGCCATGGGTTACCATTAGATTTGATATTTCAGTTCCAAATTGAAGTTGCGATCTTGGATAATCTTTGGTGGGAGCGTAGATATTAAGCAAAAAATAAGTATCGCTACCAATGGTGACATTTACCCAGATGTATCTGCCATCGGTGTCAGACGCGCAACTATCTATATGAAACTGTAGATGATTAGGGAATAATATTGCGACACCTCGTCTCTGAGATGTCGCATGGGAGAAGAGTATTTCTCCATGCCACTCGTTTTTCCAGTCCTTCTCGGACTGTACATCACTATGTGTTTCTTGTAGGAATATTATTCCATTTTGTTGTTCAAAGAGATGCTGAAAGACGGCTTTTCTTTTTAATTTATCACGCAACCCCCTTGCATTAAAGCTTGTGATTTTTATCCCCATGTTTTATGATGATTTTTCATTTTAAGGTTATGTGCGTGACGTTCTGTGCTCATTGTGTCGTTCTGTGTTGAAGGCAGATTTAGTATCAATACATTGTACATCGCGTGAAAGCGTTTTCAATTGTGTATGGCTTGTTGGCTATAACGAGATATTACTCTGAAACTGACAGTGAACCTTTGGTGTGCTAATTTAAACCTCTGTGTCATAATGCTATGAGTAAGCCTGAATGTAATTGACTCAAGCGTGGCTATGAGTTGAATTGGACATGTAATATACATGGTAACCTTTGCTGTGTTAGGAAACAAATCACAAGTGCACTTTATCTTTAAGTAGAGCCACGTACTAATCAGTGCTCGACTCAGACACAGTTGCAAGCTGAGATGAATATGTAGATATATAGCGAAACGCGTTAATACATACGCCAAGTATACACCATGTTGGCTTCCGCGTTAATAAGGACATCGTTGTATGTAACTTATTAACGGCACCATTACTCTGATAATTTACTGCAACTTTTGGGTGCATAGCGAACACGATAGCACATTTAACTCTTACAACTATGCAAATGAACCAATGGTGCGTAGAGCATGATTAGGTAGGCCTATAATTCAAAACGTGGCTACAAGAAGGAACATACCGGTAGTAATAGAACTGCCCCAAACAAGAAATAACATAGTAAGAGAACTGCCCACAACAAAACAGCTGCAGTTAGGTGAGACCTAGAGGAGAACATTTGTTGTAAACCTCTTGAAATAAATAAAAGCTTATAAAAAAAACACAGCTGCAGTGCAAGTCATTAATTTTTTTATACAATCTCACTATATTCTAGTTTTGACAAGGTGAAATTTAAAATCAAGTGCTGTTGAGAAAACAAATTGGTGACAAACCTCGCTTCGCTTGTAGGCTGCTGCCAGCAATGAATATGGTTTTCCTTCGATGTACCTCTTTCGGAAGTATGAGCCTAGCTGATAATGCTGCTCCATTCCTTTCTAAAAAATATTGAGACATTGAACATTTTTAGACATACAAAAACACTTTAGACAAAGCATATTATACCATTGCAGTGACTTCCTATTACCAGCAACATGTGTGGAAACTCAGGATGTATCCTCTTTATTGCCATGATGCCTTAACATATAATGATATGCAAGGACAATTTAAACAATTTGTGGCATTAATATCTCCTGGTTATAACTTACCGGTAATTCAATGGAAATTAATGGAGTCACTTTGACAGAGTTTCTGTATATTTTCTTAAGATGTCTTTGCTGCCGGGTTATCACCAAGCTTTTACACGTTTAACCAGACAACACTGCTTGAATTAATTTAAGTTTAGATATATACCTTTGTTAGCTGACCAAATCCTTGAGGCCAAAAACTTTCTGTATATTTGTCAGTGGGAAATACACTGATAGCACTGCGGTCACCATGTCGGAAGACCTGTACAAGAAAAAGACATTTCTCCATTTAATATAGCACAAAGGAGTGAAACTGATTTAGAGAAATTATCAAATAAGTATAAAAAAACATTTACAAAAATTTATAGAATGTACATATCAGTAATACAGCAGTTCCTGCATTATACATTCCCTTCATTATATGACCAGCACCGTATAGCATCCCTCTGTTATACAGTCTTTTCGGGTTACCAGAACAGAAGTTATATAAGAAGGCACCACCATACACGTAGACAGGATGTACGTTTATATGGTAGAGAAAAATAGATGATAAATATAGATCAATCTATGCTTGAATCAGCATAAAAACTGCTAAAATAACTCTGCATCAGTCTTTATCGCTTTTGTCACACAATGCCTTGGAAAAGATCATCTTGTGACACATATTGTTGTTTTACAAAATGACAAATGTACTTGACTTTTGCTTCATGAATTGGATGTGCCAGGAAGTAAGCTTGGGTTATACAAACAAAATATATGTGTATTATAGCAACTCAGTTTCTAGTCGATTTTACCTCTTGTGCACTTGCAGCAGTCGCAACATAACATGTTTATTAGGCTAGAAACAAGCAAATACTGGTACTAAGTTAAATGGAGCCAAGCTAACCCTCGTAGGACCTACACCTGCATACAGGTAGCAAGGGTCATTGACTGACCTGCCATGGCTCAGAATAGAACTACCGACCTCTCACATTCCAAGATGTCCAGGTTACCTGTCAGTTAAGGTAGTCTTTGATCGTTGATCTTTGTACATCTCTAAACTAAAGATATTAAAGCTGTATACCACAGCAATCATTTGCATGAAAGGGGGGGGGGGGGAGGGTGGAATAGGAAAGGCCAATAGGATACCTCACCCAAAAGCCAGATTGACTGGTTTGAGATGCAATATTGTCAAATTGACAACATGGAATTGATATGGAAATATAAAGCAGTGGATGCATAGAATAGTACCCATATTTTCAATAAAAGACAAGTAACCACTAACCAAATCTAGACACAAGCAGTTGCAACAACAACTGGTACGGCAGCTTCTGTGTGGCCCAATTAGTCTAAGATGGCTGTATCAAGTTACACCATCCAATGCTGCTTCTTGAGCCATGCCATACTACCCTATAACTGAGATAGGTCAAAATTGGGCACCCTGTCAATGATGGATGACCCCTCACTCCACTCCCTCCCTAAAATGCCACACTTTCACTTGAAATGTTGTATTAAAGTCAATGGTTCTCCCAACCATGCTATGCATCAACCATCTATATAAACACAAATACAAACCGTAGTTGTTAGTTGCAGGGTATTAAGCCACTGCCTTTGAAAAAGCGTATACATCAAAAAAACATTAGCACAGGAAGCCACACAGTGCTTCAACGCATATGTGAATCTCACACCGACTGTGCAACTTATAAGTGTAAATTATATAAGGCCTAAGTCTAAATATTTCTTAAAATCAGTGGATGCAACTTATACACCAGTACAACTTATAACTTGGAAATGTTGGGTATTAATAGAGAGAGAGAGTGGCACTTGTTTAGTGAGATGGCTGCTAATAATGCATGCAGTATTATCAAAGTTGCCAGAGAATTTGGGAGTTTGTAAGCTAGATAGCTATTAATAATGCATGCACTATTATTGAACTATCACAGAGTAGAGCTACCCGCTCAGATGGCCTTTCTGTAGTGACACAGTATGATCATTTTAAAACTTTTTTTCAATCGTGCGCAATAAACTATTTCTATCATTTCTACATTTATTCTAAGTCAGCCAGGCAGATCAAAGGTATTGTTTTGGCGGCAAGAATATAGACTAATCTGGTAAATATGAAATCCTTAATTTTATCAATCTTTTAATAAAGGATAACTTATTGGGCAATATTCTTGAAATAATATGATATTGGATACTCAACGATTTAGTTCAGTTCAGTTTGCACCAAAATATCAAAGTTTGCATTTTCTAATAATGTGTGAACGGTTGACTGTATAACCTAGTCTAGAGGGATGTCTGCATTGATAATACAGTACACATTGTTACAGCAGCTGTCTAGCTGAATGGCCCACTCTGATTACTTCAATGGCACTGTATCATTGTACATGTTGTATGCATTGTTAACAGCCATCTGCTGGATAGTTGGGTGTTAGGTAGTCCCATATGAGACAGTTGTTGCACGGCACAACAGTCTCATGTCCTCATATAGAAAATGAGGGTGTAAGATTTGTTTTTGTGGGCGACTAAGTATTGTTAACAGCACGATCCATCAAACCCTTGCCATTTTGTACTCTGATACCTAAACTTTATATTTACCACAAAACCCACACGCATATGAACTAACAAAGTGTCGCATTACTATCAAGTCGGTTGAAATGAGACTTTCTTGTTTATCGCACCATTTCGTATTTGGTCATTCTTCACCAGCGGCTTTTGCCAGGTGGCATTTCGATTATTGCGTATCAATGGCTGGGTGTATGAAGCGCCACCAAGTGAATGGTGTGGTTTTAACGACATGCACGTACGCGTAGTTTCTCCACTGGGTGGGCAAGGTGGCTGTATCAAGTTACACCATCCAATGCTGCTTCTTGAGCCATGCCATACTACCCTATGACTGAGATAGGTCAAAATTGGGCACCCTGTCAATGATGGATGACCCCTCACTCCACTCCCCCCCTAAAATGCCACACTTTCACTTGAAATGTTGTATTAAAGTCAATGGTTCTCCCAACCATGCTATGCATCAACCATCTATATAAACACAAACACAAACCGTAGTTGTTAGTTGCAGGGTATTAAGCCACTGCCTTTGAAAAAGCGTATACATCAAAAAACATTAGCACAGGAAGCCACACAGTGCTTCAACGCATATGTGAATCTCACACCGACTGTGCAACTTATAAGTGTAACTTATATAAGGCCTAAGTCTAAATATTTCTTAAAATCAGTGGATGCAACTTATACACCAGTACAACTTATAACTTGGAAATGTTGGGTATTAATAAATAAAAGCTTATACTGTAGACAGACCGCTACTAAAGAGAGAATGGCAAGCTGAATATTGAATAATAAAATAATTTAGTACTATCTGTCAAGGAACATCAATTCATGACTGGTGCTCTTAGTGTCTTACTTCACAGCAGGGGCCTCACAATGGCAAATTATTTAGTTGTACACTGTCTATAAGTTTCTATAGTACTGACAGGAGCATATGACCATATACAATAATTTATACATACATATGCCTCTGGGAGATATCTGCTAACAATACATACAGTATTATTAATATTAATCATTACTAAGTTAGTCGGAGAGTGGCACTTGTTTAGTGAGATGGCTGCTAATAATGCATGCAGTATTATCAAAGTTGCCAGAGAATTTGGGAGTTTGTAAGCTAGATAGCTATTAATAATGCATGCACTATTATTGAACTATCACAGAGTAGAGCTACCCGCTCAGATGGCCTTTCTGTAGTGACACAGTATGATCATTTTAAAACTTTTTTTCAATCGTGCGCAATAAACTATTTCTATCATTTCTACATTTATTCTAAGTCAGCCAGGCAGATCAAAGGTATTGTTTTGGCGGCAAGAATATAGACTAATCTGGTAAATATGAAATCCTTAATTTTATCAATCTTTTAATAAAGGATAACTTATTGGGAAATATTCTTGAAATAATATGATATTGGATACTCAATGATTTAGTTCAGTTCAGTTTGCACCAAAATATCAAAGTTTGCATTTTCTAATAATGTGTGAACGGTTGACTGTATAACCTAGTCTAGAGGGCTGTCTGCATTGATAATACAGTACACATTGTTACAGCAGCTGTCTAGCTGAATGGCCCACTCTGATTACTTCAATGGCACTGTATCATTGTACATGTTGTATGCATTGTTAACAGCCATCTGCTGGATAGTTGGGTGTTAGGTAGTCCCATATGAGACAGTTGTTGCACGGCACAACAGTCTCATGTCCTCATATAGAAAATGAGGGTGTAAGATTTGTTTTTGTGGGCGACTAAGTATTGTTAACAGCACGATCCATCAAACCCTTGCCATTTTGTACTCTGATACCTAAACTTTATATTTACCACAAAACCTATACGCATATGAACTAACAAAGTGTCGCATTACTATCAAGTCGGTTGAAATGAGACTTTCTTGTTTATCGCACCATTTCGTATTTGGTCATTCTTCACCAGCGGCTTTTGCCAGGTGGCATTTCGATTATTGCGTATCAATGGCTGGGTGTATGAAGCGCCACCAAGTGAATGGTGTGGTTTTAACGACATGCACGTACGCGTAGTTTCTCCACTGGGTGGGCAAGGTGGCGGACAGAACTGAATTGTCTGCTGCTCGAAAAATCAACAGACGATATCATCGTAATCACAGAGACTTCAACCAAAATAACAAGATAAGTTGTAAGATGCATACTTTTAAAAACTATTGCCATACCCCAAAAAGTTCTCGCCATCAGCACCGCTTCTTGCCACGCGTGTTTGTAAAATGCCGTACAGGATTTGATAGACCGCACATGTGGCGTTGTTTCCCAACAACGTCATATGTTGGCGCAAGTGCCCCTAGGCAAGCCTGCTTCTCCAGGGGCACAACGATAACAATGTTAAAATCCTTCGACGTTAGTAGGGAATCAACTGTAGCTTTATCATAATGTGTGCTCCAACATGTCTTCGCGAAAATATTACTAAAACAACCTAGTGTCGACAAACTTCATTGATATCAGATGATAGAACAAGGTATATAGAATACGTAAACACTATGATTGTTCGAGCACACATGATAATAAAAGCTACAGTCGATTCCCTACTAACGTCGAAGGATTTTAACATTGTCACCGTTGTGTCCCTAGAGAAGCGGGCTTGCCTGGGGCCTGGGGGCACCTGCGCTAACGTCACATGGTGCTAGGTGTTAGGGGGTGGCCATCTCACTGGCGGTGGCGTCTTGTCATTTGTCAGTCTTGGGATGGTCAGTCTGTGTCAGACAGTCGCTTAATTAGTTAATTGACCAGTTCAAGTTGACTGGTAGTGGTAAGACTTACTACTGACCATAGTACTGTGTCTGTGGCTGTCTGTGGCAGTGCCAGTGGGCGATAAATACATAAGTCTAATAGAATCTAGATAATCAGATCATTGTCATGTAATAATATACTTGCCACTTGCAGAAGAATCACTTCGCTGTCAACTATGTCATCACTTATAGCTGGTATTGTGTTTACTACTAGAGTAAGTAAAGAAAAAAGTACAAATATATCAAGTCGAAATGGTAAAAACAACGCAAATCTCTCTCTCGTCTTCATCTTTTCTTCTGCTGGTGCTGGTGGCCAAGTTCACTCCCGTGTCATGTGACATTAAGGGGTGTCAACATTTTGAATTTGCATCGTCAATAAGTCTTGGATACCATTCAATACTGAGTTTTTTTTAAGAGTAACAAAACAAGTTTATATAGTGATTTCGGCCGATTTCGTTTCTTAGTATTCCGCCTCAAGTTATTGCTTGACACGACACCATGCTCAGTAGCTCAGTAGCTCAGACCTCCCTAGTCGGCTAGTGTATTATTGAACTCGCCCTGATTATGGTAGAGGTAACTAATATTGGTCCCATTTGACCGTTCATTCATCCCCGCTGTGGAAGGACTGAAAATGGTAATGAAACGGCCCGTAACTTATAATTAAGCTAGTAGCCCGGCAGTGTTGTGATTCTCAATTCTTGCCTGCCTTGTACTGTTGTAAATTCTGACTCGACCTATATTATACAGGTTGGCATCCGTCCGTCTGCGAAAGACTTTGTTTTGGTTTAAGTTATACTGACGATTTTTAACGCGGCATTACGCTTATATATGACTGAATAAGCCTATCTTGGACCGACATAGCTTACCGTTGGCGCAAGTGCCCCCAGGCAAGCCCGCTTTCTAGGGACACAACGGTGTCCATGCAGAGTTTTTAGACGCCAGTGGGGAATCGAATGTAGCTTTTATCATAATGTGTGCGCGTACAATCATAGTGTCTACGTATTCTATATAACTTGTTCTATCTTCTGACATCAAGAAAGTGTGTCAACACGAGGTTGTAACGGTTATATTTTCGCGAAGAAATATTGGAGCATAGTCTTTTACCGACTAACCGCCATGCGTATGCAGCGCCACCTGGCGAGTGCCGCCATCATTTGAACCATCTAAAGAACTTTGCATGGACACCGTTGTGCCCCTAGAAAGCGATCTTGCCTCGGTGACCTGTCGATCTGTCTTGTGTTTTGCTCGCTGGTGAGTGCCAACATTGGCGTCTCAAGGTGGTGGGGGGCAAGAGGTATTTCCGCATTTAATTCGTCGTGAAGTGGTGCCGAAAAATATCCACGGGCATGCCAGAATTTCCCCTACAACGGTCTATTCAAATTTACGCTTCTCCCTCTAGATTCGTTTTGATTTCCCACTTCCGGTTGTCTTGTGATGCGTTGACATTCGGCAACATGCTGACTGGATATCGCTTTAAACGCCTTATTACAGTTGTACATGGTCAATTTTCGAGTGCGTTCGTGTTGTTCTTAGTCGTGCAAAATGTAATAACTGGCGTTGTCGTCGTGTCAGGTGATTGTATCAAAGACAGTGCATGTAGCTGTCATGATCCGACAAGTGGCGTCAAAATTGACCTCACCGGTATTGTGAAGAATCTGCCTGCGAATAAGCCACTGTGAGTGAAATGTCTTCTGCCTGGTCAGAAACCTAACCCAGACCTAGCCCTGGTGCATGCCTCTCTGACCACGCCCGTAAACGGAGCTAGTGTGAGAGCCATGCCGCTGAAACGGCCGAAAACAAGAAATCGGCAGAAATCGCTGACCGGTGGCTCAAGTTGAAGTTCATAACAGAAAAAATATACAGTGCCTACCCGCCAATGTGCGCCACGACGTTCCTAAAGCTTTTTGGACTTTCGTCGCACTTTCATTTCTTTGCTTGGTAACGTATTTTCTTGTAATCCGGGCGATTTTTTTCACCTCTCGCTTCGTTTTGAATGTTCCGCCGCTCACCGGAAGTCAACAAACGCCGCCTGGCAGCGAGTGCTCACGCTAAGTTTGTTTACTTCGTCGTGGCGCACATTGGCGGGTAGGCACTGTATATTTTTTCTCTTATGAACTTCAACTTGAGCCACCGGTCCGCGATTTCTGCCGATTTCTTGTTTTCGGCCGTTTCAGCGGCATGGCTCTAACACTAGCTCCGTTTACGGGCGTGGTCAGAGAGGCATGTACCAGGGCTAACCCAGACCGATCTTATCATAACATTGTGATGAGGGATGAGGGAACTTGGCTGTGAATTCCCCAGTTAGCACACAAGCAAAGCTAAACCCCAACCATGTTTACTGTTTACTGTCCATGTTTCACCAATACCATGTTTCACAAGCCTGGCTAGCCTAGCCTGAAACAGACGTTAACTGGTTAATGTCGTTACAGTCTGAAGGATCGGCGGAAACCATAGGCCTTGGGCGCTGTTCACAAAACCTATTTGACCACCTTTACGGAAGCCCTCACTTTGCAGCTGCCAGGAAATCGATTTTTTGCCTTCTTCAATGTTAATGGGAGCTTGGAGAGATGAGATTCAAAGTTGTCCATGCAAGGTTACTTTGCCAAACCACTTTTTACACACCTCGCATTTCTTTTCGCAGTGTCAGCTGCCATTTTTTCTTGGCGGTGTGACTGGTGGTGACACATATCGCGTCGTTGCAAAATATTAATTAAAACCGGATGATAAATCCTCGGCCGAGCTGGAAATATGGACTATTACGTTATATGGACATATACGCTTGTCAGTCTTGCCCCCCCCCCCCCCACACCTGTGTCAGCCCCTGCTCTCCTTAATTTGTGGGCATTCGCGACATCAGGTATATTACCCTCCCTCAGGAAAGGGATAGGGAATTAATGGTTAAGATGAGCATCCACCTTTGGAAACTGCCAGAAAAGTAGCAATTGATCCCTCTCCGATCGTCAGCTACCTTTATTCCCGTGGGAGGTGGGGGGGGAAGGGTATTTCTCATCAAAATACACTTTCAGAAATAAAATATTCCTAAAAAAAGGTAAACCCACAAAATCCACATTTCATATGTAAACCAATCAGTTATGGCGAGTACACAATTTGTATGTTAGTACGCTCCGCTGGCCGGCAGGAAGTGCAACTGCAAACATGGCGGAGCTTGATTCGTTCTCAGTTGTTACTGGTGCAAAGTTGTTGTTTCTCACACTCCAGAATGCCTGACAACAATTCTACCATGCAAAATTAAACGCTAATACTTTTTCCTGCAAGTTATATTGGTAAGAGAGCACTGTACAATGTGTAGATTCACTTAAGCAATGCAAAACATCATGTGTATTGTCGTCGCTTCACTCTGCTAATGAACGGGTGCGCTTTGAAAGAAAGACCCTGTTGGTGGTAACCACAGTGACTTGCTTGCAGGACTAAGGCTAGCCTTGACACATGGCTCTCTTGACCTCGCACCTGAAGGAGATGGGAGAAGCTTGCTCCGCTGAGCGGATAAGCCAGGGAGGGGCATGCAACAGGGCTAGGCCCAGGCTAGCCTATAGTTCCATAGATGTAAGGTAGTCTGCTCCGACATGCCATATGGGTCCAGTCGCGGAAGCTGTTGGCGGTAGCCACAGCGCCTTGCTTGCCGGATTAAGGCTAGCCTTGTAACATGGCCCACCCGTCGCAGAGGGGACTGGAGGGCCATGGAGTACCGATCTCGGCCTGCCATCCGAGAGCAGGGGGTGGTGACAAAGATTTCTGGATTTCACAAAAATTTGATGAAGACGCCATATATATGTCACATATTCATGTCCAGGATACATTTATGAAGAGTTAGGCGTAAAGATTGAAGGCCCCAAGGGCGGCATGTGATAAAACATGATACGAGATACGAGATACGAACCCGGGTTTCACTAAAAGGAAGCACCTTAACACACCAAATAAAGCCGAATATGTTTTGACACTACAGGGCTAACAATTAATTTTTCTAGAAATACACACCATATCCAGAAAAAAACGAACCACCAAGTACATTTCTGGAAAAATTTGTAAGCAAAAAATCCAGTAGTTTCATTTTGGCATTTTAATTATTGTTATATCCAGACTTTAAAACAGGTCAGTATGACATTTGGAGGACTCGTCTAATCAGTCGAAATATTCTATACCACAACAAAGCACTTCCAACTAACACATGATACCACAAACTAAAATGGAAAATTTAACAAACTATAGCGCAAACTGGAAATGAGGAGATAGAAATTTCACTTTGTCACTTTAAACATGGGGTTGATGCATTGAACATCGTTAAATAAAGTTCCTTAAGATCACAGAGGCCCAAAAAAAGTAAGAAAGTCCTCCCGTATGCTTACAGCAAAACTTTTTTTCCGGTATCTTGTATCTGTATCTCGTATCTCATATCTGTATCTCGTATCTCGTATCATGTTTTATCACATGCCCCCAAGGGCTACTCACGAATTCATCAGCCCACAAAACATCCACCAAAACAAATATTGTGCCAAACCTTCTGCAATGTTTTTGAAATGGCGGTGAGTGGCAAAAGGTTTGTTTTGGTGGATATGAGATATGAGAGAAACTTGTGAGAAACAAGCTGACAGAGAAGCAGCTGATTGCCTGATTGCCACCTATTAAAAAAATCACCCTAATGACTGATAACCGTTTATCAACATCGCAGGGAATCTACTTAATCTGTGACTGAGTTGTCTCTGCACATCAATGACATCAAACCTCATGTCCATGAACATGATAAAAGCCAGTTTTACAGTTTTCACCACTTTTTTCAACTGATGTCAATTTGTCTTAATTGTGTGACTGTTTTACAGCATTAAAGATGTACCGAAGGGCGTTTATCAGTATAGCTACCTGCCGTGCAGAGCTTTCAGTGAGCCTAATTCTACCTTACGTTGCCAGGAAGTTGCGGTAAGGCTCAATTTGATTACAGGCAATGTTCATCGATTTTGAGAAATGTCTTCCTATATATACCGGTACATGAAGATGTGATATATTTATACATATGTCCATATGCAAAACATGTTAATATGTAACCTCTGTAATCACCAGATAAGGCCAGGAGATAGCATGTGTATCTTATTGTTTTATTGCCTTTCTGGTTAATGCTGTTTCTATTTACAGGAACATATGTTATTTTATAACATAAAGTAACTTGTACAGTATTAATTGCACATCAGTTTCCATTTTAGTGCTATCTGCTAATGCACTGATTGTCTTCATCATTTATTAAGCTGGTACTTTAACATGGTGGTGCATGTATGTGCATACATTTACGAAGACAAAATGTAAGGGCACATTGATGTTATATATTTTTTAAATGCTTTCTGCATGTAGGCATGTCAAAAGTCCCAAACAGATCCGGCCAACTACTTCAATATTGGAACTCAAGATTCTGCACAGTTCAAAGGAAAGCCAGGGACATCTGACTTTTCTATTCAATACAATTCAACAGGGACTACAACACGGTAAGTCTGTTGTATGCACATGTAACACTGTCTGAAGTATACAATGTACATTATTCAAATCGGTCGACGAAAAGCACAGTCAGTTTTCAACGTAAAGGCTAACTAACTGTATCAGATTACAAATGTTAAAATGTTTAAGCATAGAGACCAATTGGCAATGTTATGTTCTTTAATATTTATCGGCTAAGTTCGGAATCAGGATGTTGAAAAGCCTTTTTGGCAAGGGCTAAACTGGGCAAAGGAACCTTCCGGGACGATGACAGACGAATAGATCAAACATTCCCCAAATTAGCTAGGTGCCAGAGTCCGGCTTTGCACCCAGGACTTATTGATCTGCGATCTAGCGGAATAATCCCTACACCAGGGAGCCCCCCCCCCCCATACTAGAAGAGCGACGTCATCGAGGGGAGGCCACATTTCTGCCCGAAGAGTTAGTCAGTGCACGCTGTGCATAGTAAATCTGGCATTAATGCGGCGAGCAATTATCCGTTTTTTTAATTTGTGTGGTAAACGTTTAACAAGTAATTATTGTCGTATGAGCATATGTCCCATCGAGTCTGATGAGTAATTGTCCGATCAGCAATTACCCTGGGATCAATTGTAAACCCCGCCTACAATTTATAGCTTTAGTAAGGAGTAATCGTGGTAAACATATCAAATTTCGCTAAAAAAACATACCTTCTCAATATGCACTATAATGCCTCTATTTTACAAAGAGATGGCAAGGTTTAGACTATAGAATACTAGTTTTCCAAGCGTGGTTGGCAGGACGTCAAACTCATTCCGTGTTGTTCGTGGCTATGCGTGATCTGGTCCTTACTTAAATATGTTTCATATCACAGGGTGACGGTAGTGCATCTCAAATGCTCAAACGACTTTGGTGTTGTTGACGTGATGGGGGAGACGTCCTCTAGACATTATGTGAGTACCAGCCTGTGAATTTGGGAGCATAAAATCAATTTAATTCCAGTTAATATGTAAGCTGCGTACCGTTGCCACTACATATATGATCTACATAACATGCCCCTACATCAATGATAAATGTTTCCTATGTGAATCATCGTAATGTAATCTATTAATGTAATGTTTTTTCTTGACCAGATCGACCGAAGCGCTTATCAATGATTTCACTCGGATTACTTAGTAGATACTGTGTTCAGCAGGCTTGATTCTTTTCTTAGGAATTCACCTTATCGACAAAGTATGCCTGTGTTCCATCTGGTCTAACTCCTGGGTCCATTATGCTGATCATGTAAGTGCCACTTTGCGATGCATATCCTCGCTCATGTCTTATACAATATACTACAGTGTTGCCTGTCTACTAAGATTCCCTCACTATACGGGTCTTCACCGTGCACTTTTGCTATGTATAGGTAGTACAGTTGATTCTTGGTAAGATTAAATTAGTCACCACATGACATGACGTAAGGAAATATCTACGAATTTAGCGTCTTTTTGAGATAGTAAAATCCGTAAGTTGCGTGATTTATGTGTTTCATAGATTTCAGTTGTCCACTTTATTATAAGCAGAGCACTGATGCACACTTGTTCGTGTTTATTTACAGACTTGTCGTCCTCATTGTCGTTTACTTGGTTGGAGGCTTTCTCATCATGCGCTTCGGCCGAGGGGCTCGGGGGCTGGAGCAAATACCTAACCTCGAATTCTGGACAGAACTGCCTTCTCTGATTCGAGTGAGTGAGATTCATTTTATAAAAAATAGAGTAGCGCTTAAACCAGTTGTTTATTTCCAATGAGCGCTTTAAACTGTTATGTTTAATGTACATCTCATGGCTCGGTACTGCTTAAGTCCGATACTAGTTTGCTTGACATGGTGGATTAATGTCCATTAGCAAAGTGGTGAATGAGATCCATGAGTAAAGTGGTGAATGAGATCCATGAGTAAAGTGGTGAATGAGATCCATGAGTAAAGTGGTGAATGAGATCCATGGGTAAAGTGGTGAATGAGATCTATGAGTAAAGTGGTGAAAAAGATCCATTAGTAAAGTGGTGAATGAGATCCATAGGTAAAGTGGTGAATGAGATCCATAGGTAAAGTGGTGAATGAGATCCATTAGTAAAGTGTTGAATGAGATCCATTAAAGCGGATTTCCAGCCAAATTTTAATCGCGATCTGCACCGAAAGTTTACATCTTAAAATTAAATTGGCGAGTACTAACGCCTCGTTACGGCCGACTGGTAAGGAGAATAAAAATAAGGCAACCCGCCCCCAGCAATGTCAAGCAGAGCGCCATTTTGTGGGGTGCAAAGACGCGTATTGTGACTATTCATGTGGCACCGCCTTATGTTATCACTCGCGGACAGAGAGATCAGGGCCGCGATTTACAGATGAACAGCGGCAGCTCCAAGCCGCGCAGTAGACCATAATCTTAGCGTTTCATGGAAAAGTACCATCCAAACAAATTGATATACGTCTTGCAACGATTGACTCCGCAACAATGCCATGATTGGAGTTAGAATCGCATCTTTTTATATTAGCGATGATGACGCGCTCTTGTTTTGCTCACACAATTGGCGTAATTTCCGGTTTGAATAAATTAGAGTATCGCCTCCTGATTGGTCAATCGCGGACACGCCTCCAAAAAAGGCTGCCGCTTGGGTAGGCGGCGAAATCGTGCCCGGCGATCACTTCTAAATTTTATTGTGAGCTATAGATAGGACGAAAATTTCTGTAATTTAGAGGATAGACAACTGGGTAATATATGAATCGGAGAAAGCAGCGTTAGAGGGCAGGCTGGCGGTTCCCTTTACGTGGCGAATGAGATCCAGGAGTAAAGTGGCGAATGAGATCCATGAGTAAAGTGGTGAATGAGATCCATTAGTAGAGTGGTGAATGAGATCCATGAGTAAAGTGGTGAATGAGATCCATTAGTAAAGCGGTGAATGAGATCCATGAGTAAAGTGGTGAATGAGATCCATTTGTAAAGTGGTGAATGAGATCCTTGAGTAAAGTGGTGAATGAGATCCATGAGTAAAGTTGTAAATGAGATCCATGGGTAAAGTGGTGAATGAGATCCATGGGTAAAATTGTAAATGAGATCCATTAGTAAAGTGGTGAATGAGATCCATGAGTAAAGTGGTGAATGAGATCCATGGGTAAAGTGGTGCATGAGATCCATGGGTAAAGTGGTGAATGAGATCCATTAGTAAAGTGGTGAATGAGATCCATGAGTAAAGTGGTGAATGAGATCCTTGAGTAAAGTGGTGAATGAGATCCATGGGTAAAGTGGTGAATGAGATCCATTAGTAAAGTGGTGAATGAGATCCATGAGTAAAGTGGTGAATGAGATCCATTTGTAAAGTGGTGAATGAGATCCATGAGTAAAGTGGTGAATGAGATCCATGGGTAAAGTGGTGAATGAGATCCATTAGTAAAGTGGTGAATGAGATCCATGAGTAAAGTGGTGAATGAGATCCATTTGTAAAGTGGTGAATGAGATCCTTGAGTAAAGTGGTGAATGAGATCCATGAGTAAAGTTGTAAATGAGATCCATGGGTAAAGTGGTGAATGAGATCCATGGGTAAAGTGGTGAATGAGATCCATTAGTAAAGTGGTGAATGAGATCCATGAGTAAAGTGGTGACTGAGATCCATTTGTAAAGTGGTGAATGAGATCCATTAGTAAAGTGGTGAATGAGATCCATGAGTAAAGTGGTGAATGAGATCCATTTGTAAAGTGGTGAATGAAATCCTTGAGTAAAGTGGTGAATGAGATCCATGAGTAAAGTTGTAAATGAGATCCATGGGTAAAGTGGTGAATGAGATCCATGGGTAAAATTGTAAATGAGATCCATTAGTAAAGTGGTGAATGAGATCCAGGAGTTAAGTGATATCCATTGCTTTGCATTGCATGATGACATTCGTAGTACGTAAGACGAGAAAACCATCATGTAGCAGTGCATTCGTTCGATGTTTGTCATTGTTGTCTTGCAGAGTCAGCGGCTTAATAGGCGATACTCTGATGAACCATCCAATATGTCCCTTACGCTGGCATTTTTAGTTATACAACAAGTCCACTGGACTTCTGATCGTTGAACAAACAAACGATCAGCGGCGACTACCGTGAAGCTATTCAAATTCCCATCGGGAATATGAGAGACAATATGATAAACTTGACAGCCAATAAACCGTATAGTAGCGGTTTGTTCTTCTTTATGTGGTGGATAGTCGCATTACTGCCTCTGTGCAGCTGTTCTAACCTCCAACGTACATTTTGTAGCATCTCGTTTTGCGCGGCGTTCTCGCCTAAGAGTTGCACGACGCTTCCGCCACCTTTGGTCATTGTGGAGTTGGTCGACGTGTCGTTATAAGTCGTTGTCCACCATGTCCAGTAGCTGTTTATGAATGCTGCCTTGTCCTGTTCGGAGCCGTTAGAGATCCCTGTTGTATGCTGAAATAACTCTTCGGTCAGAGCTATGGTTATCACATGTTTGCATTTATGTGCGACGACCTTCTCGGGATGTGTGGCCTTTTCCTTTTTTAAAGTTCCGTTTGGTGTGTTAGATTTCGGTTCCCTCTTGGTGCGATACGTCAACGCTTTTGAGTCAAAATTTGCGGATAAAATCCGATGTACGTGTGACGATGGACGGCTTGAGTTGTCGCATACATAGATATGATCCACGCCCAGATCGAACGTCCTCTGTAGCCACCTTTGGAGGTCAAGTGTCTTCAGCCTTGTCTGCCCAGATGCTATTGATGAGCTGTTCAGTTCAACGACTTCACAAAGCGAGTGAAGTTTACTATTGGCTGAATCGGCTGCTATTGGTGACAGCCACGTGGCATTTGAAACTGGAGTACGGCATTCCAGCGTTTGGGGCCCTTCCTTTGAGATGGACGCTGCGCCCAGCAATGGATTCGCTTTTTCGTACGCGGCTGAAGGCACAACTCTATGCCGCATCACATATTGCACTGGTGTCTGACGCATGGGAGTAAACATGAATCCAAAATGTCCTTCGCCCTCCTTCCTGAAATGTTCGCTGGGTGAACGATGACTTTGCTCATTAGTTGTATGGATCCAGATTGTATGTCTTGACACCACGACCAGGTGGTAAAGCCAAAAGACGGCCAAGAAGCTTGCTATAAGAACGCAGCGTTTCCGCCTAGAACCCAGCAGACGACACCGAGCGTTTCTCGTCATCTTGCACTGTCCGTTTGCACGATATCCTCAGGAACATGGATTCCATTAAATATTGACTGGCTACTAAGCGCTTATCCCATCGAAGTCTTATATGCCCGACACACAGGCAGTTTCTTGCGTTCCATTACCAGCAGTGCCTATGTTTTCCTTACTCACATATCACTACCGGCGAGACGTTTACGTGGGTTAGTCGACGCGGACGAACCGACTTACGGAGTTTGGTTGAGTTTGCTCACGGGCTTCCTACGTTCTTAGCTCAGTACTCGAGATTTAACATGTATCCCTCGTATGCCGAAAGCTTAGCCGTGTTTGTCCCGTCATGCCCCTCTAACCGCATATATATATATATATATATTAAGTAAATAAAACGTTCCGCTTCACTACACATCGTCCATGGGTGTCTGACGGCCGGATAGGACACTCGATGTTGAGCTGCGTGGCATATGAGTAAATATATTGATCGACTGGTGTGTCTCGCCCCCTTTCCTGCGAGATTAGACCAAACGAAAATTTCTATGAGATATAATAGGATATATATATTTAATACATGGTTTGGTAAGGTAAACTTTCAATCATCGCTTCACCTTTTTAAGAGAAATACTGAGGATAGTTTGTTGAAGAAAATCGATAGGAGTGATTTAATGTTAATGTTAATTTGATGTGTAACTGGCCACCTCAGTATAATCGTATCTGTTAATGTGTTAATAGAAAGAAAAAAGAAAGGAGGGTGGGTGGGGGGGGGGTAAATGCCGCGTAGCCATGACAAAAGATTAGACAACTGGTTGATCTTAGTGTTATACGGGTGAGGCCTGAACAATGTTGTTTCATTAGGTCATTTTGAACGAAGTTATCACAAGAAAGGCACTTTAGTGGTAGTCATTTTGAAATCTAGTCAAATAGTGACAAGATTTCATTCGCTGGAAATAAAATCAGCAGGGTCTGTACTAGCACTAATTGCATTGTAAAGTAAAGCATTGCAAAATGTTGCCCCAAAACCCCATTCTGCATACACGATCGGGTTAGGGTGGTTGGGGGGCAGGAAGGTTTTACTGTACTTGTGCAATGAGTGACACAATGAAGTTTATTGCCTAAGTACTTGTAGTGATGGTGACTTTCTGCTTACAGGATGGATCGGCTTTCGTGTTCAGTGGTTGCAAGAGAGATCAAACCTACCAAGAGATCTAGACATCTGTATATATGCCTCCTGTTGCCTGTGATAACAAGACAAGGGTAAGATACCGGCCGTAGTTTATCAATGTCAAATATTGTTTTCACTGCCACGGCTATGTTCTGGTACTTCCGTCTTATCAGGTTATTACCCGCAAGGTCTGACACACTAACATGAACACAGAGGTTCGTTTTTACATGGAAGAACGACCATGTACTTCATCCATGATTATCTGCCTCGCCGTTTTATTTCCCTGGCACTTAAGATTAAATAATGTCAGTTTAAAGTACCGGTAAGTTCATATATTTCATGGGTATAGCGTGTTCATTGTCATTGTCAAGTTATATAAACTTTGTCTATTCGTACATAACTGTCTGTTCTGTACCCCTTCTAACATGAAACTATCTTTATCAACAAATTTGCTGTTGTGTTTCACCCATTTTGGGGTAGTTTACTATGATTATGCCAATAAGTCTTTAATTTAGGTTTGTTTATTCTTTCCAGAAATTGCACTGAATTAACATGACACTAACTATAGATCCGTTTCGTTTCAGAATACATCATTCCAAATCACATCCGGTGGACGATTCACGGGAGCAAATCTAACTGAACTTTCTTCAAGATATAGAACAGTCGATGTAGGGAAGGACACAATACCCCCCCCCCCCCCACCCGCCATCTCAAGATAACACATAATTTTTGCCGCAGTTTTGGAACCTAAATATTCTGAATTTACTAACAGAGTTATATTATTATATCACAATGGTTCTTTAACTGAAGCAGGTTACAACGTTGTTATTATGGTAACTCACGCGCAGTGTATCGGTTTCAATCCCACACCTTTCCCTAACGTCGTGACAATTGGCTAATTTGGCAGAGGAGTTATTTGCTGCCTTTCCTACAGTACGTTGTCTTGCCTGGAGAGGAAGATCGCCGGGATATATAGCTGGGCGAATGACACCATCCTACCAATGTAATATAGTTTTATCTTGTTTTGGTTACTTTTATCTAAAGTTCACCAAAGGGCATTATAAATGCAAAACCAAAATGATAGCTCTTTGTGAACAAATTAAACCGTATGTTTCCGTTTTCTTCTTGTGCCTACCAGAATGCTTATGTTAACGCCCGAACTTGTCGAATGTAATAAAGAACAGGGGCACACCATCTCCTTCCAACTTGGCGTTAATAGAGTATGAAATACAATTTGCTTGCTGAATCAATAAGATAACGATACGAGACATACATCGTTTATGTATTTGTGCATGATATTTCTGTTTCAAGGGCTCGCTTTTGTCGTGATTAGTGCTATACTTTATAGTCGCTCTGGACAAGAATACTTTTTATAGGTGTCTCAATAGGTTATGAAAGCATCATAAATAACCTTAGGGGGAATTTTATTATCGCTAGGGTCCTAACACTAGAAGATAAGGTTCCTACCTCCTATTCGAACTTGGTCATCTACTGATTTCGTGTTCGAAGTCAAAACATCACTTTTTTTTCTCTGGTATTTCGCACTCACCCTTAATGTGATAGCCATGCATCGGCCATGAAACGCTTGTTTTACCACTCCACCATAGGGGTCGTTGCCTCTCGTTGTTTGGATCATTAGCCTAATAATGCCCTTGTACAAGTCCCTGTACGCAAACGGTGGCCCGTAACTGCAGATGATCACAATGTGACGGCGGTTTTTGTGTTCGGCTGTCTCCGGGAAACTCTGCCAGATCAGTCTTCGTGCCGGGAGTTCGGCAGTTCCTACCTTTCCCACGGGGCCGGCGCGATAGCTCAGTGGACTAGAGCGCTCCCATTGTGTGTTCTGGTCACCTGAGAGCCTAACGGCGCGTGGATCGATGGTTCGAGCCCTGCTGTGGCCATGTCTGTGTGGTCGCAGGATAAAGATTCCATGTCTTTCTTCGGAAAGAGTAGGGGGGTAACCCAAGAGACATGGCTCCTCCACTCTCCCTTCCTTCTCCCATTGACGCGATATGACCAAAAGTGGTTAAAGCGTCCTGAATAACCAACCTACCTGCCCTTCCCACTGTGCCAATATCTATATTTGTCATGTGCAACAAACAGATCCCATGTTCTAGTTGTACTAGATCAAAAAGGATTTTTTTCTCAATGCTACCAACACTTTGAGTAAGGCAGAGCCTGTATTACTGTCAATTATTTCGGTCCAAACTCTTTGGGGCCTTACATAGGTGTCTGTATGGCAGTCTATAGAAGTGGCTGTATACAGCTAGTTCTCTATTACGACAACATGGCGAAGGGTGACCCATGTTGAAGGATATTTATTAGTTCTGATGGTTTTGCATTGTGTAGAATCATCTAAGTATATTGATCGGAGAGACCTACTGTAGCTAGTAATAATGTTGCTATCTATGTTGCAAAAGCTAGCCATACTGAAATAATGTTATTTGTCTGGTATATATATAAAAGTATGCATATATATGGAAGAATTTAATTCCATTTCCTGGTTGGTTTCTACTTTATTGTACGGAGTGCACTTTAACGTAATAGACGATTACGGCCAACGTAATAGACAATACAGGTTGTCGTTTGGTTTTGTTTACAGACGTTCATGCATACCTTGTCTTGCTATCCATGTCATGCTAGATTTGTTTCCTCGCTTTTGGTCGTTCGTCCATGTCGGCATGAAACATTACAATGCATTTCCGCATTATACACGTATACTCGCATAATACAATGATAGACTTCGTGGGCCGTGGAAGGTCGGTTCTGCTCGTCGGGGTGAAGAAATATGTTGATATTTGTTTATTGTTCAAGGTCCATACTCCCCAGTATGGACAGTATTCACAGTATGCGACGTTGTGGTTTATTCAGTATGTACATGTAAAGGTGTGATATTAATTATTCAAGATGATGTGTATTTTTTGAAGAAAGAAAATGTTTCCTATTATTCACTATGCCTACTGAGAGAACAATAATTATGTATATTGCTTTGATAACTAAAACTTGATGTTTTCTAATCGCAAGCAATTGAAGTAGTCAATTACCGTTTTTGTATGCATATGTATAACGCAATTGGAGAGAATTTAATAATTGGGTCGCAATTATGATTTTGTTGTACAGCTAAACGATATCGTACTTTTATCCTAAAAGTGCTTTCTGGCGTTCACGTGTTGCCCTTACGTTTATAAACGATTTATTGCGATTTAAACGATTTATTGCCCTTTTCGATTATAAACGAAAATAACCACACTAGATTTAATCCCAGCTGGTAGTAGATGGTATTTTCTTGGTATGGCATCCTTTGTTCTTTTCATTTATGTTGAACTGACTTCATTGTCCTTGCCTAATGCTTAGGGTTATTTAACACAAAATAAAGTTATTTTTCTCACAAGTTTGTTATTTTTTGCCGATGTGTATCGCACAGTTCGAAAATGTATGGATTATTCAAATACGAATACATGTCGGGTAACTTTAGGAGCCAATTTAAACAGTGGGTGACACGCCAAAACATGTTTCTCTTGTGCTTACCCACTTAATTCGAGTTATAAAACCCAAAAACTAAGTTATAACATTTTGAGGTGATTTCACAGCTTTCAAGCTGAATTGTAAGACTACGAAAAATTACGCCATAGAGAAACAAAGATTTTACTTTCATACTGACAATTGATGGCCAGTTTTATTGGCTTGAACAAGACACCATAAATATAATGCACCTCCTCGTCAACAAATTCCTGTGTGCATCTTCGAATCTAGCAATCAATGCCAATCTTGTGATATCATAATTTTCAAATAGCGTTCATATGCATTGCTCCTAAATAAACCGATCGGACCTCAGTTTTACTACTTTGATGAATGGTGATCAGTCGCAATCAATTGAGTAGTATGTGCACCCTTCTCGTTACTGATTGCAAGAAGGAACGTATGTAGACTTTCCTCAAAATAATTTATTTACACCAGTTTTTGTTCAATCTCAGGAAAATATATTGCACATCAAAGAGCAAAACAAACGACATTTTCTAAAATACGACACTACACATAATAAACCGGCAGCTGCTAAGAAAATGTTGTTCTTGAGAGAAAAACCCGTTAGATTTTACCAACAAATGATAGTGACATTTTGAAAAACGAAATCTTTCAATTTCATGTTCATATAGCGCTCCTGCACAACGCGTATTTCAACACGACGTAAACCGTTGTATACATTTACAGTAAATAATTCCTATTTAAACGATTTTAGCTGCCTATTTTACATGTTATACTTGATGGAAGACCCTACATATAGCTGCATAACACATAAGCAAATACACTTCCCCCAACAGTCGAAACAGATATCCCTAGATCTTCCACTATAGGTTCTATTTCGTCATTGATGTCCCCATTCAGTTTTAAAGTAGCAACGTCTGACGTGCTTATCTGCAGAAATTAAAGACTTAGAGAGAAACATATTGAACAAAGTCCACGTGTTGTTTGACGGAGTCCAGACATTGGATGGGGTTGGCCAGATGCATCAGCGCCCAGTTTTTGGAGTTTGTCGATGCCGAGGCGGAGAAGGACAACACCTGGTTGCTGGCAGCGGTCAGCGCAGCTGCAACGAAGCAAAACACACATTGTGAATGACATGAGAGTGACGCAGCACTGACGGAAGTAAAATGAAATGAAATTTTGGGCGCTTTTTTGCACATGAAGGTTAAGTGGGCAAAAAAACCTTCCAGGGCAAAGATGGGGTTGGGTGAAACTTGCTCCAGATGCTGATAGTAACCACGAACTGTTACTCCGCAGCTCAGACTGAGTAAGGTGCTCCCGAAGTAAAGCAAAAGTGACTGATCACGGGAGGTTGAGGGGGAGTGGTCATTTCCAAAAGTTGGGGGCCTCAGAAAGTATGTGGGTGTGGGGGGGAATTGATGACTTGGGTAGGTTGGGTTAACTCTAAACCAATTTTAACCAGTAATATGTACCGTTAACAATCCGAGAAAAAGCTGATGTATGTCAATATTTTACCTCTCAGATAACCCTGGACCCCCTGAGACAACCACACAACCAGTTCAAAACAATATTTTAATATACCAACCTGCCACCGCAGCAAGTGTGCTTCCATTTCCTTGAGAGCAATAAAGCAGTACATTTCCGCGCAGACTGACTCCTTGGGCGAACTGCGCTCCGTTGATACCCGTCAACAAGGGTTGATCGGCTCCAACTTCGCCGCTGAGCTGTATTGCAGCGCCACCTGACGATGTCACGACGACCGAGAGTGAATCGCTGGCTCCCTCAGTGTATTCAGCCGCCACCTGTACAGAAGAAAACGACTTTCTATGTCAGCAAATGGAGCCGATGATGTAAGTTTTTTCTTCAGTTTTCTGTGGATTCTATATATATAAAAAAATATCAATAACAAAACAGTCGTCTTAATTTCTTCATTTGGCAACCATCAACCTTTTATTGGTAAATAAAATAATAAAAAAATATTCGTGAAATCTATGTGCATGGATATATATCATCAGTTCCATTATTTTCGTTGTTTATCGGTGGATAATAGCTGTTTGAGCAGCTGTAAGAGCTAGCGTATGCACTAATGAATGCCACCCTGTCACCCGTATAATAGGAAGAAGGACTGACTCGAGATCGTCAGGTCTAACTCGACACCGAGATCGAATCCAACCAGTGACCAAACTTTACTCCGCCATGATATATAATTACCTGGATGCCAAGTTCTTTGCCGAGAGCGGGTGCGCTGACCAGGTTAAGTCCGTTCTCAGTTTGAGCCTTCAACATCCCCATGAGAGCTGCAGCGCTGAGGTACGAACCTGCCTTCTTCATGCTGGGGCCTGGGAGGTCACAAATACATCTAATATACATACACGTAGATAGTCAATGCACGATTAACAGTTATATGAAGCTCTAACACATTAAGCATATGCAAAAACAGGTGCTTATAACAAAGCAATTAGTTATCTATCAATATTATACATGTCTATACAAAAAACTAAATTATATAGAAAAAGCACAATAAGGTGCTTGTTATATATAGGGATCTGTGTCGGTCCGAATCAAAAACAAATATTTAAATATTACCGAGGTACCTATAAAACTCACCTTGCGTGTTGACCTTGATTTGACTTTCTTTCGTGACCTTTCCCCCCATGATGACCGCCAGCTTGCCGAGGGCACAGCCGAGATCAACCCAAGGTCGTGTATCCGGACTCAAAGCATTGGAGAGAGCCTGTGCATTCAACTGAAATTCGAGAAAAACGAATAAAAAAGAAAAAAATATATATAATTAATCTTTGATGCCAACATAATTACATGTACGCACATTGTACGCATCAATGACGCATTCCATAAGGGGATCGGACGTGTGCACCAAATGGACCAATCACGAGCCGGCACTATTTGAATCCCGCGGCTGTGATTGGCTCAGTACATAGAGGACAACAGGTATCGGCAATGGACCCCTCCCCAGCCGCTATTCATGGAATCCCTTACGTCTGATTGGCTCATTACATGACATTCGACAATGACAATATACCAAATTGAAAAAAATACTGAAGCCCATTGTTCCTCATGCCAGAAGGTGATACAAAGACCCATATACAGTTACACGTGTTGGCGTAGGCATCAGTAAAGGACCTCCATCCTTAGAAAAGAGTAGGGCGTTACCCCCCAGAGACATATCTCCACTGCATCCATGCATGTCATCCCAGATTACGCGAAATGACCGTGAAGCTTAAGGTGTCAAGCCAAAAAACGAGCACAACTTTGACCCTGTAACAACATGCTTACCGCGCCGAAGAGACTCTTGCCATCACGAGCATCCACAAACTGCTCGGCGATTTCCTCCGCAACCCTGGACTGTGCCTCAATGGTGCTGGCGCCCAAGTGGGGAGTGCTGGTCACCAGGGGGTGTTGCACCAGGGACAAGTTGGTCGGTGGTTCCTGCGTCACGGAAGGAGGCAAAGAAGACATTAGTACAAAATAAACAGTTAGAGTTAAAGATATTGCGTTAAGGTTACTTGCAAGTGAATAATTATAATAATACACCTAGCTCTATATCATGGCAGTCCAGAGATTGATATTCTACCACAGAAACATGCATACACACGGTCTATATCACGATATATTATCACGATAACAGACCATATGTCAGGACTCGCTTGTCATTACCACTCCTCTCCATAATATTATGCATTGCGACATGCGCTGTAAAGACATGCAATCATTTAAAGAGACATATGGGGCAGGCGCGTCATAGGATGTTGAAACCGGGGTATATAGGGTCCACTTTGGGTAACTTTGAAACTCTGACGACCAGGGGTGGGGGGTGGGGGGGGGCTGAACCCGAAAAAGGATGGGGTCGACCCACAACCAATATGGGATTGGAGTACAAACAGCGGGGGAAGGGGGCACGCCTAAGATGGCGCACAGTTTGCTTTGAAAAAGGGCATTCTCGCAATCAAAACGGGTATGAGGGATGATTGGGGTGATGGGGTCCCGACCCTCGGGACTCTCCCTCCCTGGATCCGCCTTTGTCAGGGGACGGCCCGGTAGTTCAGTGGGCTAGAACACTAGCATTGAGAGCTCTGGTCACCTGGGAGCCTAACGGCACGTGGAGTCGAGCCATGTCCCCTGGGGAACCCCCAGGGGACATGGCTCGACTCGCCCTTCCTTCTCCCATCAAGTTGACGCGATATGACCAAAAGTGGTTAAAGTCCTGAATATACAACCAACCAACCGCCCCTGCCAGTGCCTCTGATGCGTATCTCGTTTGACCTCTCACTCACCTCGAGGAAGACATCGAGCCCGGCTCCGCCGCACTGACCCGACTGCAGCGCCCTCAGGAGGGCATCCTCGTCAATAATACCGCCACGTGCACAGTTGATGACGCGCACGCCCTTCTTACACTTGGCAAACGTCTCGTCGCAGAGCAGATCTGAAATAACGTGTATATTAGATTAGTCCATGCACACTTTAAGGAAGAAAAACAATTCCCGAGATCCATAGATGAGATGAACAGCATACATTTGGTTTAAGAATATACTACACCTTCTGGCAAATTATGCCAAGGAAAATGATATGAAATAACTTTTCTAAGTGAGGTTACTTGGCTAAATATTCCATATGTAAAAAAAACAGTTAATTGGCACATATTATTGTTTATTATACACAAGGAATACATCATACTCGGTAAGTTTCTTGGTCGAGTGACATATAATCCAATAGTTACTCATTTTGGATTTTAAAAGATCTCATCCATATTATCATCAAAAAAATAAAGATATGTTTAAAATATTAAGACTAACAACTAGAAACACGAACTTTTTGTTTGTGGAATAAGTGGCGTGTGGACTGTGATATAATCCGCCCTTTTCCACACCTCATCCAGAGGCATCCATTCGACGCCAAACTCGGCGCTGACAGACCCGGGGATGATAGGATCGAAGCCAATTGTCTTTAGAAACAGGACATACCAAATTATAATCATAGCACCGATTTCAAAGCGATATGATCCCGGATGGAGTGGCGAATACCCTCTTAATAATTCGATCTTCATCACGTGAAGTGTCATAAAGATGTACAACATATGTTAGTGAAATAGTGTTAAAAGGTGCATTGCAGATTAAGACTGCGGTTGTTTATTTGATAAATTGGGCTCCTTTACAACAATTATGCGATTTGTTTTGGAAACTGCTTCATCAATCACATGTTGATATTAACTATTAATTATCATAAGTAGTTATAATTATCAAACCAATACGATGTTATATGTTTAAAGTCCGATCATTGTGTAAATTAAGTCCATCTCCTATAGGTTCTATGTTACTTTGGAAATATTTGATACATTTGCACTACATAATTAACGACATCCAATATGCACTGAAATTATACGCTAACAATATTAGCCATTTTATAGTAGACCTATCTAGTAAAGTAAAAGATATTTTATTGATTTTCATGCATTTCTGTAAGTGACTTAGTGACAAATCTTCCCCCAGGAGATTGACTTTGACATAAAATATATAACATATGCTTCATATATATGCGTACTAAAGCCGTTCCCGACACAATCGTTTATTTCAGCAGTAACTCACCGTCATCCCAAATGCCTGCATCCGGGTCGCCACTTCCTTGCCAATCCTGCCCAGACCGATGATGGCCAAAGTCTTTCCCAGGACCTCATTTCCCATGAACTTCTTCCGGTCCCAGCGTCCCGCGCGTAAGGACTCAGTTCCACTTGACACGTGTCTGCAACAACAGTGAAGTAATATTAAGGGGACTACAAGTGACCGATGTAGAAGAGATTAACCACGCATTATAATTTTACCATGTTTACTGGTCTAAATATATACATCTTTCAATCGATACGATTTAACAATGGATACATATCCAACTAAAGATGTTATACCATGCCAAGGGGAACGTTAATTGTTGCAACGTTACGTTTTGGTCCAAATATAACATTAACGTCGACATTCTTTGTTAAGGCTAAACCGGATTACCAGTATTTGGTTGTTCTCTTTTAATTTAAAAAAACTGAAATGAATAGGCTTGTGTGCACACAAGGGTTAAACTGGACAAAAGAACATCCTGCCGCGATGAAGGATAAATGGATTAAACCTGCCCCAAGTTAGGTACCTGCGTGGGCCCGGGTTCGAACCCAGGACCTATATGGATATGCAGTCTGGAGCGCTATCCCACAAGGAACACCCACCTAATTAATCGAGCGGACCAACACGAATAATATTAATATGATTCGTCTGGGCCGACTTGTACTATCTGAGATCATCCTGGAAAGGAGAATAATATCCTCAAAACAGCCAAACACCATGGACTAATTTCCTTCGTCTTTCCCAATGGTGTAACGGCGATAATTGTCTGGATATCGTGTGGGGATGAGATAATCCTGGACGTCATTCCGTTAATCCATCTGAGTAAAGTGCAATTTCCGTGTGCAATCATCTTATCCCATAGTTGGGAATTAAGTGATCTTTGATAGTAAAAGTGGGGCCTGGTGATTATTAATTGCGACGTCGATTGCCGTACGTGACGTCATTGGTTAGTTACCTGGACATGGCCAGTAGCATGGTACATGTGTGTTCGGCCGCACTCATCGTGTTTCCTCCGGGAGTGCTGATGAAAAAGGCAAATTTTCACAATTAAAATCAATGCATTAGTACTAAACTTTAGTTTAAAACGTCCGAAAACCATGATGACATTGCAATTGCATTATCGACAGAAGAGTAATACATATTATAGTATAATTTTAATTAATTTGTATTGCGATAAATATTAACGCTCTCCAGTTGAACTTTAGGCTACACATTTCGTTGATAAGAACAGTTCTTTTAAACAATCTTTTATCAAGATAAATAATATGATATTCTCCATTAATTCGACTCCGATCTAATTAAGTGGCACGATAAATTGAGACATTCATTAAGATATTCTTATAAATTGATATAAGTTGAACGCCAATCATATTTGTAACGACTTATCTTGAAACTGTTGTTTCGAACTCTCTCTGTCTCCATTATATGTCAGGGGCGGATCCAGAGGCGGGGGGGGGGCCTTTTCAGGGCCGAAATTGATACCATTTAACATATGAAAACCGAAACCGGCCCCCTCTATCCAGATTTTCTGGATCCGCCCCTGTATGTCGAGTGACTTACTTCATCACAATGACGCCTTTCTTGGTTGCAGCATCGAAGTCGATGTTGTCGACCCCGGTGCCAGCGCGGCCAATGATCTTCAGATTGGTGGCTGCGTTGATAATATCGGCAGTGACTCTGGTGGCTGAGCGTACAATCAAGCCATCGTATTTCTGTAACATAAAGACATCACGCCATTAAAGGATTAATCGTTTTTAAGGCACTTTTTCACTATCTGGATGCTGTATTAGATGTGGTAGCTTAACCGGTATCAAGCCTAGTCATTTAGTTGCAATCATTGGGTCGTAATTAAGTGAGGTCATTGGTTCAAGTAAGACGCTTTTAAGACCCACCCACCCCTAGCCTGTGGCCGGTGGCCCATGTACAGGGCTACCCCTGTTGTATAACCTCTGTAGGTCATATTGCGACAATGGTAGGGAACAAGGTAGATATCGAGGAACCCTGAGGTATCTGGGATTAAGTAACCCCCTACTCTTCGCGAAGACATACATCCATGGGATCTTTAAGCTGCACAAACATATACACTGTACATGTGCATCGGATTAGTTTGGCATATATCAGAAGGGCTACACCCACTCCGACACCCACGCTTGAGTCCTTTTTCCTTGAGTATGACACTGACATTCGTAACTGAAGGTGCAAGTGAGAAGTACTCATCTCTAAAACTGACAACAAAGTGACATGCTGCTTTGTTTGTCCGACTTGTTTGTCCGACATAACGCACGTGAAATATTTTTTTCCATCACATGTTTGGATAAAAGCGAAAGTGACGTCAGTCAATGATTGTCAGCCTAGATCGGTCTATTAGTGTGGTCGTTGGTCGGTTCAAGTATGACGCTTTTAAGACCCCCGAACCCCGCACCGGCCGATTGGTCTGGCATATATCAGAACGCGCTCGACAATTCACCGTTCCACGCTGCGACACAAGTCCCACCCACTCTTGAGTCCTTTTTCGTTAATCGTGAGTATGAAACTGACAAGAAAGTGACATCGATGCTGATTTGTTTGTCGGATTTGTTTGTCGGACATAACGCACGTGATAGAGCTTTTTTCGCCACATGATTGGATAAAAGGAACAATGACGTAAATGAATGATTGACAGTCTGGATCAGTCTATAGCCGAACGCGCTACCGATCAGGCCATGTTTCCTTACAGTTAGGCTGACCATAGCGGGCGAAAACATTGTCACTAGTCGAGGACGGGTACATTACTAGCGCATTATGAACCACATGCGCCTGACTATCTGATATCTGAGAGATTTGGGGCGGTGTGTATATATGTGTGTGTGTGTGGGGGGGGGGGGGGAGGGTCATTAGAAGCGATCGGCTTATTGACCGCATATAGCTAGGGGCTACTGAAGTCTGAGTGCGCAGTGTGCACCGGAACTGCCACTTTTTCACCTGTTAACACCCCTGTTCCAAGAGGAGTAATTAACATATCGTGACCATCTGAGATAGGCCATAGGCCTACATGTATTTTTGCTCTAGCTGGAGGGCACGTGGTGGGAAAATGTGGCTGAGACAGAGCAGGATTAAATGCAACTCTCAAACCGCCACTCTCTGCCTTCGACGCAAATTGATAGGAACAATCAGTGTTCGCCGCAGAGCGCGGCCTTGCGCCATTGTCCCCCTAATAAAGCAAATGTCCCGTAAAAATGCGACACGTGCGTTCCTGTGTCCGGCTCCGGTTAAGCGGTCAATGGAATTTTCAACTGTAGGGGCCTTTGCAGGCTTTGGTGACAGCCTTATATTGTAAATTTTTTAGTGTATGTATTATGAGAACGTAATATTTCCTCTGAGCTAGCGGAGGGAGTCTGCCGCTAACGTCATGGCTTGAACGCAGTGCGTGATACTTGCAGTCCGGCCTAATATGTGCCGCTCTCTATCGCGGCTTTCTCGCCTGTGACAAAACAGGGGCGAGAACGCCAGAATGCGCGTACGCGAGGGCGAAAACGCAAGGTGGGATTCACCGTTGCATTATCGAGTTCTCGCCCTCGTGTTCTCGCGTTCCCGGTTCCCGACACTCAAGGCGCCGGACTATTGCTCCGTGCGCCGGACTATTGCTCCGTGCGCCGGGATATGGCTCCGATCACGGGCAATTAATGGCTCTGGTCACGGGCAATGGCTCCGTGCGCTGGACTATGGCTTCGTGCGCTAGACTATGGCTCCGGTCGCGGACTATGGCTTCGGTCTCGGACTACGGCTCCGGTCGCGGACTATGGCTCCGTGCGCTGGACTATAGCTCCCGTCGCGGACCATGGCTCCGTGCGCTGGACTATGGCTCCGGTCGCGGGCTATGGCTCCGATCAGGGGCAATTAATGACCGACTGGTTACGGACAATGACTCCGTTTTCTGGACTATGGCTCTGTGCGCTGGACTATGGCCCCGCGCTAGACTATGGCCCCGCGCTGGACTATGGCTCCGGTCGCGGGATATGGCTCCGGTCGTGGGCTAGGGACCCGATCGTGAGCTATGGTTCAGTGTGCGGGCTATGGCTCAGTGCACGGGCTATGGCTCCGTGCACTGGACTATGGCTCCGTGCGCTGGACTATTGCTCCGGTCGTGTGCTATGGCTGCGATCGTGGGCGATGGCTCCAGTCGTTGGCCGCTATGGCTCCAGTCACGGACTATGGCTCCAGTCACGGACTATGGCTCCAGTCACTAACTATGGTTTCAGTCGTGGACTATGGCTGCGTCCGCTGGACTACAGTTGCATGAGCCTGTTGTAAACAGCACTTTAACAGCCATATGACCGCTATACGAACGGCCGACGGCCATCCGAACTGACAGGTCCCCCTATGATCCAAAATGACCCCCAAAATTTTATAGTGTGGGACACGTTGTCCCCTATTTAAAGTTTTTCAGGGCAATCACTGGAATAATGCGCCGCGCATTTCTACAAATTGATGCCGGGGACCCCGCCCAATCACACACGGTAACCGGCGTTGAAAAGAAAGAGTTCAGTCACAATTATAACTTTTTCAAAGGGGTACATGTTTTTTGCTGTAACAAATCCATAGAGCTCGTTATTGTTATGTTTTATTCTTGAAAATTATAACGTTGCAAGACATTACAACTGATTTGGCCGTTTTTTAAGAATTTAGAAATTTGCCCTCGGCCGACAGCAGCGGTAAAAGCTGAGCTTGCGTAGCGCCACCGTGCGGGAAGCTTGGTAAAAGCGGAGCTTGCGCAGCGCCACCGTGCGGGGAACTTGTCAGACCGCTTCTAAATCCAGGGTGAAGGTCGATCACCGCAGGCGTATAAGCGGGTTTACAAAGCTCCCCGCACTTTCCAATCAGCCCCTTCTTATCACGCCCGTAAAGGACCTCCACCCCCCCGTAAACCAATCTAATATGTTGTAGGTAAAACCTAGAAGGCGAGCGTAGCCTTTGACTTTGTTGTGAAGCAATTTTTTGGACCCCCACTGATGATAACTGGGCTAAACCGTTTCTCATAACCTTATGACTTGTTCTTTTTAAAGGTGAAGTTTTACATATTATGCTGTTTTGTATATTTAATATCAAAGTTTTGGCACTAAAAAAAGTAGATCTAGTAGTCTAGTAGTACATTTGATTTGTAGTCAAGTGACCTGCCCCTGACAAAATCTGTCATGATTTAGGTTCCTATTAGATCTACCCTAGGTTGCTTTATTTGTGATTTGCAAAGTTTTGTTCGAGAAAAATTGCCATCTAAAAATAGGCTAAGGCAATGAAAAAAATTGACTGACCGAAAATGTTCGTTCTCAAAGTTTAAAAGTGCCGTGTTTTATGGGGAGGGTTCATTGCATCGTGTAGGTGGAGTGCCATGGTCAGATAGATGTGGCCGGCAATAATTATGTTCCTGCCTTCCTGCTCCCTGATTTGGATTTGTAACTTCACGACTCAGCTCAAGTAATGAGCGTGAGTAATTATGCTCAAGATCTCTAGAATTTGAAACTGGGCGACTGGTTGACTGGGTTGTGTTACGGTTACCCAGTGTGAAGCACTGTGAATACTTTTTTATGTATATGTGGTCCGCCATTATTCAATGCAGGAAAACCAGCAAGAAGTAGTCTACGATAGACAGAGATCCCTAAATGACACGCTGAGGTCATAGAAGCTTTTAGTTTTGAAGTGTATGTACTAAAGAAGGGGAGCACAACTTGTTTTGATTTGATATTTGGACTACTGTACTACTTTTTAAATATAATAAAGAATGCTAATGGATAGATGTTCGAAGATCTTGATAACTTATCTCTAGATGTAGATCTAGGCTAATCTTGAGTGAAGGGTTTGTTATAAACCAAAAAAAAAATGTTTGCGCCAAATTCTTTAAAGCTTGGATCCAGCTTTGTACATTACCTTCTAGCTGAATCTATATTAGAAGTAAAGTTATTTCAAGGATCCTACACGGATGCCTGATGAACTTTCAAACAGCCCACTTGAATGAACACAGATGTTGCTTTGATTCGATAATCAGAGTAAGGTTACTTTTTAAAGTAAGCTTATTAAAGAATGCCAATGGATAGATGTTCGAAGGTCTTAATAGATCTAACTTATCTCTAGATGTAGAGTAAGCTTAATTAAAAGTTTTGTTCAAAATCAGTTAACAACAGCAATTTTTGCCTCATTTTTTTTAAAGCTTAGATCCAGATAGATCTGTATTAGAAGTCTATTTTAATGAAAGGCTAAAAGACGGTTGTCCCAATCAAATGGTTCCTTTAGCTTGTCCAGGAACCAGTCAAAATTTCTTGACGGATCCTGCACGGACGCCTGATGAACTGTCAAATAACCCAGTTAATTAAATGTGACAAAAGTAAGTGGTTAAACTCATATGTTTTAAATGTGACATTAGATCTAGCACTTTTTTGGGCCAAATTCTTCAAAACTTGGATCCAGCTTTGTACATTACCTTCTAAAGAGCTGAATCTATATTAGAAGTTAAAGTTATTTGACGGATCCTACACGGATGCCTGATGAACTTTCAAACCGCCCACTTGAATGAACACAGATGTTGCTTTGATTCGATAATTCGAGTAAGGTTACTTTTTAAAGTTAGCTTATTAAAGAATGCCAATGGATAGATGTTCGAAGGTCTTAGGCCTAATAGATCTATAGTCAAATTCATTAATGCCGTTCACACTCCTTTTGGCCGATATCTTCATGAATATTAGAGTAATCACCGAGATATTTTCTGACTTCTAAGCTTAGCACTTAACTAGATCTAAGACCCAACAGATTTAGACTTACTTTCCTCTCTTTGCGAATTATTTCTTTCTGGGTTATCCAAAGAAATATTCCATATGATGAAGCTCCATTGACTACAAACGTCAGCCATTTAACAAACTAAAGGTTTGCTCGAGTTTAAAACTAAACTCTAGGCTAGATCTAAATATTACACAAATAAGTTACCTTAGCACTTTAATGTAGATCTATCACCAACCTTGATAAAAATTTACAAAAGCTAGACTAGACGTTAACAATGTTGTAACATCAACAAAGCCTGTTAAACTGCTGACAGATCTGAAACTGTCTTCTGCGCGTTCGACTTGTGCTGCCACCAAGCGAATGCATCGCGCGCGCGTGTTGAGCGCCCTCTGTCAGGAGAGTGGAAACATGCATGTTGTCGCTATGATCAGCGTTTCATCAGTTGGAATTATGTTTTTGTATGTGAATTATCTACCAATTACGTACATTCTTTTGTGAATGTGCGGGTTTGGGCTGCATATAAGTGTTGACAAAAAAATAAACATGACATTTCCCAGAATGCATTTAAACGCATGCGCAAACATGTTACACTGGGGGTCGACTTCCTGTTCATTTCTTTTCGCTCTTTACAGTATGGGATGAAGAGACAGATTTTGTCAGTTTTTTACGTGTGTGTAATCTAGACTAAAGTCTAGTAAAGAGCTCGCTACGCTCGCTAATAATGTTGCTGACGATTTCAACCATATGCCTCCCTAATCTGATATAAATATGGAACGTGACATTTTAATACTTTGTGACTAAATTGCATGTGTGGTTGTGTGATAAAAAACTTTGATAACGCACGCTCAGGCACAGGCGCTCAGATCAGTTGATACGAAGCCCGCCCGCCACATTTATTTACTTGTGGCGGGCGGGCTTCGTATCAACTGATCTGAGCGCCTGTGCGCTCAGGCCTACTGCGTGTAGCACGTGCGGACTGTTTACTCACAATTGGGTCAAGCCTCGTTCTGATTCGGCCGAGCGACTTTTTATATGGCAAAGTGGAAACCCGTGTATTCAGGTTATTGCGAAAGCGGCTCTCGATCCTAGCCACGCGTCCGTTTAACATAAGACAAACAGACAGACCTGCCGCAACTCGGAACTTTTCCATCATGCTTGCGGTTGAAGCGACCTTTTGGTACGGCACGTGTTCGCTATATATTCGGGTGCAGGCAGTCGGGCCAGATGCTCAGCAGCCAGATATCCAAGGCCGTTACCGGTCTACTAGGCCTACACAGTGCTGGGCTGCATGGGCTGGTATTAAAAAAACAGCAGAGGTGTAACGCTTTTTATGTATACGCAAACAGCCAGCTCACCGGTCCTTATACATATACGTGTAGGCTACGTCAAGGGCAGATCCAGGGGGTGCCCCCCCCCCCCCCCTACATCTTCCCTTTTCTTAGGAAGAACGCCATCTAAGGCGGCGTGGCATATCTGAATCTTGAAACTTGCCCCCGGCCGACAGCAGCGGTAAAAGCGGAGCTTGCGTAGCGCCACCTAGCGAATGGGAGCTTGCTAAGGGGCGCACCATTTCATATCAGGGGGGGGGATGGGGTGGGGGCTAGAAAATATTTGAAAAAAAGTTCGTTGCGACTATTTGGGGGAAAATAAGTTTGCTTTTCAGATGCTACAAAAAAAATAACTTGCTTTGACAATTCAAAAAAAAAATGTCTTATAAAATTACCTTGTGGGTGTCTACAGAAATAAATAATTTGATGACAAAGATACAAACAAATAAATAAAATGTCAATAAATTTGTGGAAATTGAAAAAAATGCATGGTAATTTATTTTCTAGGCCCCCCTCCTGATATGAAATGGTGCGCCCCTAATTAACAAACATTAGGTCTTGTTTTGGCTCATACACCTATAATTATTCTCGTTGCAACCGCTAGATGCCAAACTGCCATATTATATATACATGTGTATGGATTGGTTGTTAATCATATGCAAATATAGTTACTGCCCGGTGAAGTCGCCGCCGGCAAAGCAATTGGCGAATGGCGCACGTACGCCCCGTGCATTTCACGTGCAAAGCCTCCCAACCCGTGCGCATGCAGGGTATGCCCTCATATCCAAGGCGGTTGCTGGGTGCTGCCGGACGAACACCCGTAGTATCCCTGATGGAAAGTTACAAGGCCAACAACAAAAGAAGGAGAAAAAAGAGTTCTAGCGTAAAACCATGCACTAAAAGCACTAACCACAGTGCGGCGCGACAAAGACGCCACGTGGAAAATCTCCATTCAGTTGGTATCTTCCCCTCCCTTAGCTCCCACCCGCCCTGAACCCCAGAGAGCTGGCTGGGGGTGTTGGGTCGATTCGGCCCGGGGTGACGTAGACCACTGGCTCGCCAGCGGCGTGGCTGGCTGGCGGCGTGGCTGGCCTAGTACAACAACTGATATGGCCTCAGCTCCCTTGACTCGGCTGAGGTAGGCGCCCTGCACTCAGGTGCGCTGGGTCAGCGGACGGACCGCACTTATTGAGGGCGCCGCCGCTTGTGGTTGCGTTGAATGAGGGGGGTTATCGCGACACAGATTTCAGTGGGGGAGATTTGTTTCGGTTTAAGTAGGACGTTTTAACCTCTGATCAGAAATGTCATATCGCGACAATGGGACGGGTCAAGGTCGACAGTAGCCATGTACCCGTGGGGTACCCCCGTACTTTTTGCGAATAAATAAAGGTTTGGTCGTGCATAAAGATCGATATTTACACATTTGGGATTCGAACCACGCACCGGCTGCTTGGGCTGGGGGAACAGAGCACAATGGACAGTAAGATAAGATGCTACTGGGGAGGGGGGGTGGGGAGAGAAATATAATAATGCCTCCGATAAAACGAGACTGCACTTAAAGCAATATGTTCTGTAATTTTTATATTGCCAATCTCTTCACCATTTCAAAGTATATACAAGTTTATCTGTCTTGAATTTAAATCCTGAAAAAAATGTTGTTTTACAGACTCAACGAGATATAAAACAAATATGCATCATAACTTTGAGGGACACTTAGTCTTGATTCTAACATGTAACAGATCTAAGATGGCGCATGTAAGTAGGCTGCTTTAATGGACAACGAAATCATTAGTTCCGTATCTGGTTCACGTACAGTACTAATATCGCAGTAACTAAGCCACAATCTCCATGCACAAGTCAACGATTTGCCCCAAACCCCGCGAAATGTTAATTCAGAGTCCTGCTACAGTGGCCCCCCTCGCGGTTTCGAGTGTGGGCTGGATATAACCCCGTTCCCAGCCCTCATCGGCCGGGTACCAGCTCAATACGGGACTAAAAATAGCATAGGATTCACATTTGACCCACTGCCCTGCATCACGTCTGTGAGTAGCACGGTTGTAACACGTGAGAGGTGGGCATCAGTGTGCGGGAGAGGGGGAATGGGAAGGGCGACGCAGGACTATCGCAGGACAGATCATTGACCTTCACCTTGGTACTCTTCGTGCACCGTGGCACCCTGGCGAGCGAGGGAAGCGAGAGAGTGGGAGTAAGGAGGACCGGCGGCACTCGGCCGACAGAAGGGGCGGGCGCTGGGGTCGGGTGAGAGCAGCGCAGAGGCGAAGGGGTGGGGGTGGGGTGATAGGGGATGTTCATTATGCGGGTAATTACTCCTGGCTGCTGGGGTGTGTGGATAGGGGAGGATGGGCTAGTGGATATTAGAAAACAATGTTGATGTTGCTGACAAATGCATTAATTTTTTATTATCTGGCTATAGAGACTCGGACAATATGAAACACGAACAACGTGAATATAAGTATTATTATATGGCGCGAGGGGAGGGGGGGGGGGCAGATAATTTGTTCACCAAATGCTGCTGTAGAAATCAGTGAATTTTTTAAATCTAAGATCTATCCATCGTAAGTTTCGCCCAGTATCCACATAATAGGGGGAGGGGCATAATAATTACCTTTAATCATTATTATGCCGTCAGTGTACCGATTATTGTATATAGCTGAGTTTACATTACATCAGCAAATGTAGGTATATCATACAACCCATAAATAAATGCCACCTACCGGTATTTCTGTAATCAGCTGTGGAATATCCTTGGCGAGTGCTGTATTTTTAACAACTTCCAGGCCGTTTCTTTCCAGTATATCCACGCACTTGGGGTCCACCTCGTCAGTGATGAGTATTTTTTTCAGATTCAAAGCCATTTTGTTGCTGTACGTGATGCCTTGCGCTGTTCAGCGGACGAGTTGTATGTGGTTGTGTTAGATCGGATCAAGACCGCAAGACCATTTGCGAGGCAGACCGAAAGCAGAGAGGCAGAAACCCGGGTTGAACCTGGTATTTATACCCCACGTGCGCAATGGGTGAACGCCATATTCAGTCTGCACCAATAAAAAGGGACTATCCTTGCTGACCAGCCAATCAGCACACTCCTGGGTAACCCGCGTCTATAAAAACAGCGGGTTGAGGGAGTGCCGTGGGTTATAGGCACGGCTAGGGTATAGGGTGGCGGGGGGTGGAGTGCAGGGATACCAGGTATGGGGGTTGGAATCGCAGCTGCTGCGCGTATCTGTCTAGACTCCAGTAGGGAAGTAAAGTGTGTAGGCAGGGAGGGGGGGGGGGGGGGGTGGCCGGAGAGTGAAATGCCACGGGTGGAGGTAAATATATATATATGATGTATAAATAGTTGCGGTGAACAAAGAAGAGAAGAAAATGATTGGTCGTTATACGGGTTTACATTTGATGCGTAAAGTACGGACAGGCGTCGCCGTGCATTATGAAGAGAGCCTGCGCGAGCTTTAAAGAAATATAAGATGACATATATAAGCTCACATAAGTGGCATTCGGAGTGAGGATCTTGCATGGGGGCTCATAAAATTGACAACCAGCTAGGTAATTAAGGCTATAGGGGTGGCTCATAAAAAAAACTGACGACAGGGGCCATATAGGAGACAAAAGGGGGGTGGGGGCATGACAGGGACATATGGGTTGACGTTGCTAATTGACCCTGCTTTCAAGCTTGTAAGCTGTCACCGAGCGATATTGACACAATAGATAATAATTAACTCGTTGGAAACGCGATAGATCAACCTGTTATATGCAGCGCCATGTTATGCAGGCTCTGAACGAAATTGCGACCGGGGGTCCACCATTTTTTTAACGACCCGTTGGGGGCACGCCACCTCACGGGATCCGGACCCCCATGGACACCCGGCTCCCCTGGATCTGACCTTGTGTCCTGTTAAACCTTAATTAGAATACACATATTCTGATTGTGTCTGAACGTGCCTGCCTTTTTTTATCCAGACACGGAACCCTGGACTATGCGCGTGTACATATCCACTAATTTACCACTCATTCAGCGGAAAAACACCCCTATATATTATCATTAGGTTTTGGCATAAAGCAACTTTGAGGAGTCGACTGAACCGTCTTCGGACAGGGGAAATCCATCACTTGAAAGGTGACTCGAGAGGGCAAATTGGTCGTACTCTTTCACAAATCGCTTAGCGTTATCGTCGCTTCGTTCATGAATGGCCCGCCACTCTACGGGCAAAATTGGGCACCCTGCCAACAATGACGATGGACCCATGACTCCACTCCCACACGGGCCCCAACCGCCCCCCACCCCCTCCCTTCAAATGCAACACGGCTGCATTGAACAAGAGATGCGTCGTCAACGACCTGTAGGCATATAAACAATGCCTAATCCGCCATCGTCAACCCTACAGGTTCAAACTGGTCCCTGATTACATAATCAGTCGGTGTAAATTCGATGTTTACTTCAACGTCTTCGTTCCACTCGCCAGAAGTTATTATAGCTACCGGTGGTAGTAGTCGTCTAAGCCTACTGGTCGCTTCATCGCCGGTGACGTCATAATCAGTGCACTGAGGCGGGTGCCCATGGCAAGTTGGGTGGTCTTGCAAAAGTGCTTGGAACTTCACTAATGTATGATTAAAAAACTATATATTCCGTGAAATCTTCCATTCCCTATAGTTTAACTGGAAATGTAAATGATATGGGCCCGGCATTTCCCTATAACGTCCGATATCGGGGTTTCCTGGTCGACACCACTCTCTGCCTTCGACTCACTCCGCTAGGGCTCCATTATCTCTGTTGTCGCCTACGTCCTCAAAGCATTTTCACACTCGCTCGCCAGGGCGGCGCTGCGCAGACTGATGGGAAAAATGCGTCGCGCATTTCTACAAATTAGTGCTGGGACCCAGCCTAAGCCTAATAACGCCTGAAATCAGGTGATGAAAAGAAAGAGTTCTGTCACAATTATAACTTTTTCGAAAGGGTACAAGATGTGTTTTGCTGTATTAAATACGCATGCTCGTTATTTTTATGTTTGATTGTTGAAAACTATAATGTTGCAGAAAATCACAGCTGATTTGACCGTTTTTCAAGAATCTTGAAATTTGCCCCCGGCCAGCGGCAGCGGTAAAAACGGAGCTTGCGTAGCGCCACCGTGCGTCTAGCAACATTTGGGGCGCAAATCCACCGAGTACATGACGTCGGTTTCTCGTCACGTGCTCGCTGTGAAAACGACTTGGGTTTCTTGAATCCTACAAGACCGGAGTATATGCTTTAATAATCAGCGAAATGCAATAGCTGCGCCATCTATTTGGCTCCAATCACTGAAAACGCATGATTACGCACCAACACAACATGCGTCGATCTAATGATGGCGGATTATGGACGAAAATCTGACGGGTTTGCTACGTCATATTTTTGACGTGGGAACGAATGGCCCTTCCACGTCGTTTATTCGTCGGTTTGACGTCTTATGACGTCTTGATGTAAATGCGACGAGTTTACGACGTCGGTGTGCCCACTGGGGTGATTGCATCGACCACTGTTTTCCAGCAAAGCTGGACGGTCTAGTCCAAAACACAGAATGTGGGTTTTGATGTGGTTTTATGGTTTATGTAGGATTTGTCATGAATCGAAAGTGTATATACGTGCAGAAAACTTGTCCTGATGCGATGTCATTTTGTACCCGTGTCGGCTAATTATGTCCGGCTCTTGTTTCTGTGCCTAGCTACCCTAGATCCAGCAAAGGGGCACCCCCCCCCACAAAGTCTTTATCTCTCACTTGTCTTGTTCTGCTCCCGACCCGTCTCTCATTTCCTCCCAACTAACTATTCCACTGTAGTTATATCCTCTGTTGTTCCGAGTGTTATTGTAACTGTCACATAGATTCCGCCGACTAGAACAGCATATGACATGTAGCCTATGAATGAATTATATTGGATTACATTTTACCTGTAAATGAAGGTGCCACTTTAGATCAGCTCTGAAGTGTTGTTAAAACAAACAAGAAGTATAGGTAGGCTAACAATATCTGTTATGAAAGTGGATTTAAAAGTTGACCCCTAATATTAGCACTTGGCGCTGACCTCACGATTAACGCATGTACCCTCGACCTTTAACGCCTTAATTATGTGGAAGTGGCAATAGCTCCCCCCCCCCCCCACCTCCACGAAGTTGCAACTTTTTTAGTGGCGTGCATGTGGCATCTTCGCCCAAAGTGGGTTGTGTTTAAGAAGTCATTGTACGCAATAAAAAAAGGCGTACATGTTTTGGGCCAACTGGTGCATCATGTGGGGGAGATTGGAGCTTTCTTCTGTACTAAGTCATCACAAGTCTTTACGTATCCCCGCCTTCTTAACCCTAGCTTCGATCAGGGAATGGTCTCTGATCACTCTCTGCCTTCGACTTACTCCGCTAAGGCTGCATTATATCTCTGTTGTTGTCTACTTCCTCAATGCATTTCACTTTCGCTCGTCACGGCGGCGCTGCGCAAATTGATAATAAAAATGCCCGGTGCATTCGGGCATTTCTACAAATGAGGGTCGTTGCTCCATGTAAGGGCGAACCATTGTTTCAGCATATCTCACGTATTACTCACACCTAACGGTTACTACAATAATACAGTTTGTGGGTTCTTACATGGAAGATGGACCCAAAGTAGTGCCGGGACCCAGCCTAAGCCTAATAACACACGATGTCAGGTGATGAAAAGAAAATAGTTCATACACAATTATAACTTTTTTGAAAGGGTAAAATATGTTTTTTGCTATATTAGACACACAGAGCTCGTTATTTTTAAGTTTTATGTTTTGAAATTATAATGTTGCAAGAAATTACAGCTGATTTGACCTTTTTTCAAGAATGTTGAAATATGCCACCGGCCGACAGTAGCGGTAAAAGCGGAGCTTGGGTAGCGCCACCGTGCGGGGAGCTTGGCCTTATGATACGTGGGTGAGTTCGGATATGCGATCGGAGTAATCGGCGCGGATATTTGGAGCATGCGGACTCACTCTTTCCGCTAATAGGCGGATCAATATTAACCGAACGCAAAGTCCGCGGTCCGCGTGAATGTTGCACTTGGTGGACTGCACACATTTTGAAGATCGTTAAATAGCGCCATATAATTAACCAACGGATACGTAGTGTGTTCATTATCTTATTCTCGTTGTTATAATATTATTTACAGATTTTTTGCAGGTCGAAATACTACTATATATATATTAAATGTATTGTGCGGCCTGGACGCCATGTTGGAAATCCTCGTGATCCTCCTCTAGGTAGGGAGTAAGGTCTGGGAGTAAAATGTACCACGTGACCGCCCTATCGGACCACAATCTCCGCGTTCGGTTATGAACTCCGCGGAGTTCGACGTTCGGTTTCACTAAGATACGGAAAAGCGTAAAAGAAAAGGCATAGTGGTTGGTACACATTGAGTAACAATGGCGGGTTTATGGATAATCTACCTGGTGTGATCTTTGGCTTTATTCTGGCTATATAACTTACATGCGCGATTGTCTATTACTTGTAGTCTTGATGCTTGATGGCATGCAATCTGCCCTTATGGAACATAAAATAAATTACTTCAGGTATATGATACATCTCTTTATTATTTTCATAATACATAATCAATTTATATGGTTTAAAAATCACTTACTTTTTATACATATAAAAATAAACAGTATAGCATACAGAGCAATTTCGACAACACGCGTTTCGTGATAAGCGTCCTTGGATTCTATGCAGATGGGGATCGTTTATCCAGTGCAAGTTGCTGGATTCTCTGGCGGCGCCTTCAACAGCTAACCCGCGCAATATTGCAAATTATAGCAAAATAGTATAATACAAATCAATCACTGTGCGATAATAAAACTTGTCCAGATGAGGCCCAATTCAGGAACATACTTTAGCCGGCTACGCGGCTTTGTCGGCTAAAATCGCCCATCATTTACATGGTATCTTTAGTCGACGAAGCACGGTAGTCGTCTAGACTGTGTTCGTGAAATAAGCCATTGCATACCTTCTTCAACCCCTAAACAAACACATTGAAGTGTCCGTGAAAATCAGTCTCCATATTACATTTGGGCGATGCGACTAGTGCAAGTGACTGATTCAATGAGTATACAAGAAATATTAATATATATAAATACAGTGGATAATAGATAGAACCATAGCAATGTCATAGTATATATACCATATTTTGTGTTTATGGGGGGGGGGGGGGGGGGTTCACAAATCATACCATCCACACATATGTGTGTGTGGCCTTCCCCCGCCCGCTCCTCTCCTTGCTAAGCCCATGAGTCGCATAGTCCACGACAATGAAACGATTATTGTCATTTCGAACTGGTGTTAAAAAAAAAAAAAAAAAAAAAAAATGCGAAATGCAAGGCAAACACAAAGCTGGACTGATGGAACGACTATGGGTGTTTCAAGTAAGCTCATAGCCAGAGTCTTGACGAATGTCAAGCCACCACCATAGAGACTCATATGTTACACCGAACCAACAAATATTCGGTGATCATTAATACTGTTACCAGATCGTTTGTCATGTGACTCTGAACGTAAGGTTCCATATATCTAATTCAGCTAGTTCTCGCGTTTAGCATTGAGTATCATGCGCGAACCCCTGTAATCAAACATTGGATTGATTTGTGTACACACTCAGTCGTCTTAGCTACCGGTGGAGGGCGCCAGCACACGGCTAGGACTGAAAACTTCCAGAAGAATTCACGTCAAGCGAAACTAATAATACACGATCGAATTTGGTCAGATTTAGCTTATCACAAAATGCCGACTTTTTTAAAGATATGCATGGGCACAGTGGTCTGATTTGTAAGAAAATATACATATAATATACATGTATACATCTAATAAACATCCATACTATATACATGTATATATATTCCGTACATGTATATATATAATTATACATATAATAACATTGAATGCCACGATTGATTAATTCTCCCCGCCACTTCTTTAAGAGCACACCATGCAGCCAGGGCTTAGTCAAACAATTGCCAGCTCGATGGTAGGGGGGTTGGGCATTACCAGGTGGTGGAGGTTAAGCCCCACCGATTACAACCGCTGGATAGGCCAATGCCAGACACCGTCAAAATTTATCGCTTTGCCGTTGTGTATGTCGTAGAACTAAGTATCGGGCCCCATGAAGTGATATTAAGGTGAAGCTTGAACTCGCAATTGGTAAATCTGCAGTCGAGTACGCAACGCTACCTCGCGACCACTGTGACTCCCCCTACAACCAGATAACCATAATACTAATATCTTACCGGTGAGCAATTCAGTTTTGACCAATGCGACCAGTCATTCAAAGCCAGTGTGGTAATTAAGTGACTGTTACCCTTTAAAACAGGAATAATTGAAAACTGAAATTAAAATATATGCATACCATCTAATTACATGTAATTCCAAAATGATTTATGATATCATAACGGTAACTTCATGCCAAAACGTCATGTTGATAAACCCTTCTGGCACAAATATCTTACTAAAGTACATATATATAATAACTGGTCATTCCTGTCCCATGACCAAAACTGCTACTAATCTCAGTGGTAGGTCTTACCGACACAACGGTATCCTAAGACATAAGGGCGCCTTAAAACGTTAAAAACACTAAGACCTGGATTAAAAATATATTGTTCACGGAGCACGGTCAAACTTTTGAAATGGTTTCCTTCAGAGCTCTGAGAATATCCTGTCCAGTCTCCCACTCCACCACCTGTGCTGTCAGTTGATCTTGGTACTTGGGAAGTTTCTCCATCATTGGAAATCCAGAGCGTGGAAAGACCAGATCTTGCTTTCTCTTGAGCTTCAGCGCAGGGCATATGTCGTTAGTTCCGTCCCCGACATAAGCCACCAAGTCGAATTCTTTGCCCTCCTGCGCTTGGGTTAGCATGTGATCTTCCAATATTTGACCTTTGCAGAGGTTCACTGTGCTCAGATCACACCAGTCCTGCGTGTGGTAATACTCCAGGGTCAGGCAACCGTGGCTATTGAAGCTGGCAGGATTTGTGTACACTTTACTCACTACATGGTCCAAATCAGCTGCCTTTAGAATACTGTCGATAAACACTGAGTTGGCGTCGGATATGATGATCACATCAAAGCAGTCCTGCGAAAGGTATTGGAAGAGAGGATGCATTCCTTTCACAAACTCAATTTCCTTCATGCAGTCAATGATTTCAGTGGGTGTCGTACCATTACGATGTAGGTACTGAAAAATAGCTGCCATGTAGTCAGTCCATCCTTGAGCGGTGTACAGCTTCTTGATATCTGGTGGAATCTCTCCATTTGGAGCTAGTTTTCTCACATACAGATCACTGTTGTTATCAATGATTGTATGATCAAAGTCAAAGGCCACCAAAGCAGTTTTGTTTGACATCTGTAATGTAAAAAAAATGCATAAATTTTCATTACTATCTGCATTTGATGCAATGTTTAAAAGCATCAGTAAACATTTACATTGAAGTAACAGTAATATGGTGAAAGGTTGAATTACAGCAAATAAAAGGTTATTGAATTAGGCTTCTATTAGGCATGAGTCTTATATCTCAGCGTGCACAGGGTGATATACCACACAACTGATCCACCTGTGTTGTCTAAGCCAGGATACTTATTCAGAGCATTAGTTGAGAATAAACCAGCAAAAGCCAACAAAAAAAGGTGACCAAAGTTTGGAATACTTTTTCCTTGACAGCTAGCTCTTGTACTGTCAGATAAGTACAGGGAAGCAATTACTTATCAGACAGTGAATATTACCTTTCCCAGATATGTTTTAACGTTAAGCCCTGGAAGTATAGTAACACTTGTACATATTCTGTTAACTGCATGGTAGTTGTCATTGTAACCACAGACTATAGTCTCAACATTAATGTCCAGTGAATTTTTCTGTTTTATTGGAATAAGCTCATATACTTACTTTTAATACAAACAAAAAAAATCATGATGCAATAAGTATTCTTACTCAGATTTCTCTAATTGAAGTATGTGTATACTTTATACCTTATATTGCCTTAACATACTTTAAAATAACCAATCTACCCCATGGCACCATTAATTATTTCTTATCCCAAATTGACTGTTATAAGTATAGAAACTGGAACCCCCTTCTACAGTAGTTCTGTCTCTGAAACCTAGTGGCTCTGCAAGCTCTGCTATCTTGATCTTTCAGAGAAGGAACTACTTCCACAGCTGTTCTATGCCTTCTGCATGGCTTTCATTCTGACAACATGGCTACATAGTAAAATTTCAGCATGCACCTGTGCTGTGGTCAGTGTGGAATACATTGACGCATGCACGAGTAGGTACATAACGTATAGGTTTCAATATATGCTGGGCTGCGTACCGGAGACTGGTTGACTGCTACGAAAATTTCCACTAAATAATAGTCCTTAATTTGGAAAGAGCAGCAATCTAAATAGTGTAAAATACTGATGAATAATAATAGATAAAATTAAGCATCAATATATACTGGGTTATCTCCACTTAATACTTATTTGAGAAGAATCGTGATCCAGAGTTTAATATTATCATCACTCCTGGTTTAAAATTGTACGCATCTTCGACCAATCACCCAAGTTCAATTACCATAAACTGCCTATTAGAAGCCGCATACATATTAGAAGCCGCACCCCAACTTTGGCCTGAAAACCGGGTTGGCCGGCGCCCAGAACCATTTCCGGAAAACTACATATTATAAGCCGCACCCCAACTTTGGCCTTCGCCCCCCCCCCCCCCCCCCCCCCACCCACCGCCCCGCCCTCCGCCCTTTATTCCTGCTTATTCCATCCGGCCAACCAAGCCACTTAATTGTTTATACAAGCAGTCGCGACCACAAACAGCATTCACCTCTCCCTCTCTGATCGCACCTCTTATCAAGTGTCGCACCAGTGGCTGACTCTCCTGGACCTTACCAAACCAATTAATGGTTTATACAAGCAGTCGCGACTACTAAAAACATTCACCTCTCCCTCTCCGATCGCTGCTCTTATCAAGTGTCACACCAGTGGCTGGCTCCTACTGCATGTTTATGAATCCGGCAGCCGTATCAAGTTACACCACCTGAAACCTGGCCTCTGATCATTGGTCTACGATAGGTGTAGCTCATTGTTGGTCTTGATTGCCCCGGGTAACAAAATGCCTGGGAAAAGAACATCTTACGACGCAGCTTTCAAGTTGAAGGTTATTCAACATGCGACTGAGTCTCAGAGTAACAGAGCTACTGCTGAGCACTTTGGTCTCAATGAGAAACAAGTCCGAGAGTGGAAGAAAAAGCGATCTGAGATGGCTGTTAGACCGCACAGCTCGAAGAGGCTCCCTGGCGGTGGTAGACCTTTGATCGAGTCCAACCTTGATAACACTATGATTACATGGTTTTAAAGAGCAGAGGACTGATGGTATAGCTGTCTTTAGCAACATCGGTAATTTTCGCATTACTCCCCCCCCCCCCCCCCCCCGCCTGTCTTGCCACGCTCACTTGAAATCGGCAAAAGGCCCTATTTAAAGCCGCACCCTGACTTCCGACTAAAACCTGGGAATTTGACCCTCCAACTTCCTAATATAAGCCGCGGCTTCTAATAGGCAGTTTACGTACTTATTTGGGGTAGGCCTACCGCAAGGAGTGCGATCGCGATCGCTCGGTACGCAGCCAAGATGTCGCACTTCACTTAACTTGAGCCAAGGCAAGTCAAGTGTGGCGCAGGCGATATTGTTTAAGAGGTAAGCATGTAAGCATATAGCCTGAATGTTCAGACGTTACAGTCTTGACACTTGTTCTTGTTACAGTCACAAGAACAAGTGTCAAGACTGTAAGTGTAACGTCTGAACATTCAGGCTAGTAAGCATACAGTACTGTTTGGACGTTTTACACTCTATATTTGCCTGTCTGTCACCGAATGATTTGGTGACAGACAGGTCAAACTTACTGTCACACTAAAAACAGGACGCGGTCAGACTGTTGCAGAAGATCCAAGGTTATTTTAACACACAAACATTCTTGAAACAGATCGGCCTGCAAAACACAACATAGAAACTGGAGTGTACGGTCTCCCGACAGAGGGCGCTCGTTTAACTAGCGTGAATGTGAGAAACGAGCGACCTCTGCTGAGAGATTGCTGAATGTAATCTGACTAAAATGCGGAAGATATGTACACTCTTACATGAGGTGGCGCTAGCGCTACTATCTGGCCGTTTGATAAGGCTGTGGTGATCATACGTACAGCGGGAGGTTTCACGTGTTAAATTGTTATATATAGCTGGATTCAAGAGATATGATCAGGCAATGCTACAAGGGCGTCCCCATTCCCACGTCCTCTAGACTTCAAAATCAAGTTGCGCATGTTTGTCATGTGACACTGAAGGGTTCATAAAAATACCGGAACGGACCGAATCGCACCGACTAACCGACAGGAACGGACCGGAACGGAATTGAAAATTGTTGGTTCATATACTTGCAGGTTATTGTGTCCTACCGCCTACACAATATTGTATAGTGTGTCCTATACCGCCTTCTTGCTGAAGTTCGTGTTGCGCGTGCCAAATGACGTAAGCTGCAGCTAGGGTACTAGCCTTGCGCTAGACAGCATGCAGCACGTACCCTGGTATAACTGGAGATATAGCTTACCGGGCCCCCGGGGGCGGTAATCTATACACCGGCACGGTATCGTTTTCAAAGCATAAATGTCTGCTCCCTCAGGCATCAAGGGGCATCCGCGAAACCCCCCCACCAGCGCTCACTGCTCAGAATACAAAACGTCATCACAGTGACGACAACGTCATACCACACCGCCAGCGCCTCGATCGCAACTATTCAGTCAGTCATACATGTGCATATACAGGTGCTTTCATAAACGATGGAATATGGGATATCGTCCCCCCCCCCCCCTCCCCCCCGGACTATTCCTAAATCTGCTACTCCTAGAAACCTTAGATTTCCTTATTTTCAGTCATTATTCGGGAATTGCGGCTTCCAAGAGGTCACTATAATTTCCAATAAGGTCTGTAAGTGACATCACAGACAGCGCGCGCTCACCTCCAGCGAATCCGGTTTTGGGTACATGACGCTTCACCGCCCCATATACAAAGCATAGGGATCTCTTTGTAATGGCGTGAAACGCACAGAAAACCAGCGTCTTGCGATTTAAAACTAGTACAAGTATGAAGGTACACCCACAAACATTTATTCCATATGTTTTTCAAATCTAACATTGCATTCTTATCTCAAACATCACTGAGTCTAGTTTGAGGGCCATAGTAAAGTATAGGGACCCGCTGACGCGTTGTACCCAGAATAGTTGTTTCTAGAGGTGAGCGCGCGCTGTCGGTGACGTCACTTACATACCCTATAGGGCTGTACAGTTCTCGCGGGTTCTATTTCCAGTTTAGATCTTTTGGGGACCAACAAAAAACACGTGCTCTTAGAACGAGTGCGCATCACGCTGGTGCTTTGCTGCAACTGCGTGACGCGCACTCATTGTAGTCATGCAACGTTTGAGTGTTGGGAACCGGCCGGGTGCGTGGTTTGTGCTTGAAGAATAGAGTGGGTGTGAAACTATTTTTTGTTTGCTTTGGTCCTGGCATTGCTAACTATAAAATCATATTATAGTTAAAGATGAGGCATTTATCTCTCCATAATGCATGTGGTCCGTTCAACGAGACTGTTGGAAGCGTTGTATTTTGAGGCAAATCATCGATGTTTACATTTCTGCGACAATCTGAGCATTGTCTTCGCCTGGTTAGTCCATATAAGGAGCGTTGTTACGTAACCATATATACCGCGCCCAGACATGCGAGTCATGATAATCATTATGTCATGAGACATGGAAAATCCGCGCAGCACATCAGATCGCCTGACACTCTCAGTCACTTATGAAACAACCACATTCTGGTTTATCAACTGTCTAACCGCTAATATATTACATAAATATACTCGGAAGGTTATAATTCTGATATGCAGAAAACTTCAGTGGTTAGTTGTGCATCCAAGGACTGCGTTAGCCGATCTTGTGTGTGAAGCGCGTGAAGGCGAATAACCGGAAGGTAGGCAGCACGTACAGGCCGTTGATGCTACGCATTGACGTAGAGCATATATATGCCTGTCTCGTAGGGTCTCGATAAAATCCCGTAGTGGCTGCACAGCCCTATCAAACACTTCTTTAAAGTCCATCTCTTCACAGTGTCTCTTAGGCCATAAATAATAATATCTAAAGTCACCAAAATAAACTCAAGCAGCGAACGATCCGTTTCCAAACGCCCGCAAAGAGTAGAGATTTGTGACGTCACAAGATGAACCGGTTTGAGTGCGCCTCGCTCGCTTCGACTGCCCGCGCTGTTTGAATGTAGCCTACGTGCGGCAGGGAAGCTCTAACTCAGATGTTAATTTCGGTTAACATTAACTCATGATGAATATTTGCCACATGTAGACGTAGAAAACCTAAATCAATTACATTAGAGGTGTGTTCTTGTTGGTTAGAGCAACATTCGTGACACTGACAGAAAACAAGCAGCTGCAGTGGCCAAGTGCCACTGCCAGTGTGTTGCCAGCCCACTGGCTAGGCTGCATCCCCAAAATGAAAAGGGTCCGTCGGGCTAGGCAACAGTATAGTAGTGGACGGGCCGTCGCGGGGATGTTCGTCGAATCGTAGACATAGAATCTAGATTCAGGGTTAAATGAAATGTATGTACCAAAAGAAGTTGTTCATGCATGCACATCAGAAGGGACAGAAGGCGGCATTTATCGGCATAAAGCTTTAAAAGCACGCAGCGCACATCTCGTATGTGGGTTCGTATTTATAGTAATACTTGTGAACACACGAACGTTATGCATGGTGTCCGGTTGGGACTAACAACTATAAGTAGCTTTTCACCAATTTGTCTGCTGGCCGCCGAAGTATTCTTGTATATGATTACAAAGCATATTTGCAGTTTTTTTTTTATCTAGATCCCATGATATAATAAGCATCGCTTTTTATGAATGAAGCGTTCGCACTTGTTCCGAAAATACTGTTTTGCGGAGGGCGTTTCGAGGTTTTCAACGTCTACAGTCCCTTACCAATCTGTCTTCAGTCGAGGTGGCTCGAAGCGATAAGTACGGTGACACAATACATGCTCCGGTTGCCTGAATTACTCCACTTCTTCTTCCTCATGCATCCTCACTATGATTAATTCTAAATAATCGTGCGCGCATCGCTGCATCCCGATCGATGCGGAAGGACGCTGACCCCCCCTATATAGACGCCATGCTCAAAAGACGTGTTGCGCAAAACAAAACCTGTTCATCTTGTGACGTCACGAATCAATGAAAAAATTGCCCTTGTCTATTTTCTACTTTTTTGGGTATGTGATAAAATGGCCAATATTGTTAATATTGATGAAGAATAAATTCAGTGCGTATGGAATTTCGTTAATATAGTGCAAATGGATCAAATATATGCAAAGTAACATCGGACATATAAGAGCTAGATGGATCTTTAACTTGACCTCCGGGCCGTCAGAAACGTCACGCATGTGTACGTGTGTTAGGGCCCAAAACGTCATAGTGACGAAAACGTCAGACCACACGGTCTGAGCCGTCTAGGAGCAAATGTACAGTTTCACATTGTGCCTCGATCGCAGTGTCTGTTGATGGGGGCGATGAATATATGAGGCAGTAACTCTTCAGTTTCAGATATATTTAAATGCTTTTATAAAGGATAGAATATGGGTATCGCCCCCCGCCCCCCCCCCCCCCCCCTCCGGGTCCATCCCTTGAAACCTTCTATTGCAAGAAACCTTAGATTTCCTTATTTTCCTGCGCCTCAATACGCAAATTTCGGCCTGCAAGAGGTCTCTAATTGTCAATCAATTAATCCTTTAGCCCCGAGTGGCCCCGCCCTGTCTCCTTCAGAAACGCCACGCAGGGTTGTGTGAGCGATAACCGGGATGGTTGAAATTAAAGTTTAAACTGTATATTTCATTCTACCAAGGTATGACGTTTTGGTCACTATGACGTTTTGGGTTCTAACACACTTGTGTGGGCGATATAACCGGCCATGGATGGTTGAAATGAAACTTAAAAGTGTATTTCATTCTACTAAGGTCTGACGTTTTCGTCACTATGACGTTTTGGGTTCTAACACGCGTCCCCATATGATGTTGCCCGGGAAGGATAATGTATATGGTACAGACATTTTAATTACGCCAATAAACAAAATCTGTAAAGGATACTGAAATGAAAGGTCGGCATTAACTGTAATAACATTCGCTTCTTCTGGTAATTTAAACCTGCCGGAAAAAGTAAGAAAAAATTGCATGGCAGCTTACCGAAAATTCATTGAAAGCTACTTACTGCGTCACAGATTTGTGCGTAGCTCCCCGGTTCTTCAAACTACTTTAGGGATTTTGATCGAGAGGCCTCCATGCAGTCAATGAATTTCAGGGATAATTAAGCGATAAGAATTCATCGATCACATTTAAACTCTAGCTTGCACTGATTAATCAGGCCATAACTATATATGTATGTAGGCCTAAAACTTTTTAGGTTATATGTAGGCCTAACACTTTTAGGTCTTGGCGCACTGACTAATCAGGCCATAACTATATGTAGTCTAGGCCTAATTTTAACACTTTTAGGTCTTGGAGCAAGTGCCCCCAGGCAAGCCCGCTTCAGAGCGGGCTTGCCTGGGGCACTTATGGTTGCGCCAATTTTAGATCCTGACATGGTTTTGGCGGGAAACAACTGGCAACAAAATAGTTTTAAATTGACTGAGCAGATGGCAATTAATGACTTTCTGCTTTCTCTGTAGATAAAAAAGGCCCGTGTCGGCCTGTCTGTTTTAGGCCAATAAAATATTGCAAAACTGGATTGATTGAGTCGCCCACGATCTGACCCTGGCGAATATCTTTGGAACTACGTAGATGAACGTCCTAAATCCGCCATTTAGGATTTGAAGCGGCTTCCGCTGACGAAAAAAGAGGTGTCATTTTCGAAGCCGGGAAGTGAAGTTTATCAGATATCTAGTCAGGTAACTACGTCGCGATGTCCCTGGTGTATATTTTAGAAACGTCAGCGGAACTTGCAAATCGATTTCTCAGAACCACAGTCGCTCCTTGGCGCAAGTCAAGTGCAGGCTTAGCCATACATGACCATTACAAGCAGAGAGCCTGTGTACACAGCTCTCTGCTTGTAATGGTCATGTATGGCTAGTGCAGGCTAGGCCTAGTTCTAGTTCCGTCTCCGAAACCTAGGCTATAAGTTTACTATAGGCTATAAACTAAAGTCAAAGTCATAAATGCTGTAGCGTGTCGTTTCGGCCCATATTTTCCACGAATTTGTCGCGATCGCTCTAAAAATCACTGACTTCAGAAAGCAACACGTGCAATTTTAATGATACCAAACTTACGTGTGTACTGCGATGTTATCCTTTTTTAAGACACAAATAATATTTCTCCATGCTGACACTCCATTGGCAGCAAACGCAGTTCCACAAATATACAGATGACTGTCAGCTGATCCAGTGCCAATTATATAAGATTTGGTCACTCTATAGACTTTTAGTCAGCATGGAAAATATTTGCCGCTTCGTTTTCTAATTGGACACAAAATATTTTATTGACAAGTCTAACATCTGTTTTTATTTGTCAGCTTGAACCAAAGACCCAACAGAATTTGGCATACTCACAATCCTGTTGTCAATAGAATTTACATGATGCCAACATTATCAGTTTCATGTAAACAAAGCAGACAAGTTTTGCTATAGCTCTCTTTCTGTTTACCTTGTCATCTGTCAAGCTGGGCTCGCGCTAGGATATTTTTTTCATTAGCCAATTTGGCTAATTCCGTGGAAAAACATTAGCCAAATTAGCCAAATATATTGGTTATAAATTGGTTATAAATCTCCTAATTGGAGATGAATGTAGTAGATCTACCATGTAATGTGAACATGAATAAAAATGTGTTTGTAGTTGAAATTTTAAATTCGCCATTTTGGCGAGTGTCCAGGAAGTTCTTATCACCAAATCCCGAATTTTCTCGCCAAATGGCTATTGGCTAATGCTAACGCGAGCCCAGTCATGTCTGTGGGCAATAGTATTGCTGGTATTTTGGGCAGGGGGATTAGGTTGTATTAATGTCAAGCCGTAACTTCAATTAGGCTTACATGCATTTATATTTCCTCTCATATATATAAGTATTGAATCTAAAAACTTGTTCATTGCTTTTGCTTTGAGATGCTAAAATTACTATTAGTATCGGTATATATAAACTTTGCTTAGATACACTTTCAAGTAAGTTAAAATCATAAGGGTCTTGTTTAATGGAGGACATAGATACTTAAATTGGGGCTACAAATGGTGCATGGAAAAAAATATTTTCGAAAGTGAGGCAGCAGATATTAAACACGCCGACTATAGTGATAATTTCCTTCCCCCTAGTCCAGCCACACTAGACTCTGTTTAGTAGGTGCACAACATATCAAAGTTAGGAGCGGACCGCATTTAATTTGTTGAACTGTCCCCCCCCCCCCCCCCCACCCTCTCCTAATCTGTATCAATGTTCCCTTATACTATAAGCCCAAATGGCAAATAAAGCCAATTAGTCTGGGGCCAATTAAAGATACAATACAGTTTCCACTGTCTCAATTGCACTCAATGGCAACCATTGCTCTATAAGCTAGTTTATTTATTTGACGTTTGACACTTGTGGTCAATGGAGCTTCATCATGCATGTGCAGTATAGCCTTGGATATTATGGGACAAATCAATTGCCAAAGAAATGAAAGGATGATTGAATAGTTTTTATAAAGAAGCTTAGTATTTCAATTAAACTGGCCAGAAATACAATCATGACCTATCTGGTAAAATTTTAATCTGTTAAATATTAAAATTACTGATACATTTTGTTAACTATTAAAATTACTGATACATTTTCCCTCAGGAACTTTTTAAATGTTCTTAAGGAATAAGAATACACATATTGTTTGATAAAAATCACAGGGTATGATGTTAAACCACATTTGTGGCCAAACAGGTGCATCTTGTATGGGAAAGTATGGCGTTCTTGTGTACTACACATGCTACATGATCAAAATTCAGGTGTCACTGTTTTTTTTACCCTTTTAAATATGGTGATGTATATATGTTTTGAGTTAACATTCATACCGGTACAGTGAAATAATGTATTCTTTCATTTCTCTCTAAAAAAAAATCATAATGTAGCGGTAAGTTGAACATTGCTGTGAGCAGCTTTAAACTTATTCAGCTAATAACTAGCTTTAATAATAATAACTTGAAACATAGCTTTAATAGCAATCACGTATTTAGGTTCTTAGTGTATAAGTGTACATATATATATGACATGAAATAAATAACCAGGGAATGGTTAATGGGTACCCCCTCTCAATCGCGAATTCCAAAGAATTAGAGAGAGAATATCGGATCTCCAAGATAAGGACATTATAAAGCTCGGTGCGAATATAAACACATTAAAGGTAATATCGCGAATATCGAGGAATTCGCAGACTGCTTTTACCAGATAACGTATGATCGCGGTACGTAGACAAGGGGTCTTCCCATTGAACCAGGAATTGTACGAAGAACGAATGCCGAAACGTCTGATAGGTAGTCACTGCCCAGGAGGGCCGGCCAAAGCACCGCCATGGGTTGGACAATCACCGAAGTTATTATAATCAAAGTGGCAGCCTGGGTATAAGCCAACGCCCATTTAGAGGTAGTGCAAGCAAACAAGACGCCGAGGATCTAGTACATATATAGGGCTCCTGAGATGGGGGGAGGTGGGTAGCCATGTGGCATGTCGATTTTAAGAAGCTGTCCATGTGGCATGTCCATTTTAAGAAGATATCCATGTCGCATGTACATTTTCAGGAAGATGTCCCAGTCGCATGTCAATTTTTAAGAAGATGTCGATCTAGCATGTCGATTTAAAGAAGATGTCCATGTCGCATGCCTCATCGTCTCTATGTTTGCACGTTCGTTTTGGAGCTAACAGTGCCGCGCTGCTTGAACTTGGAACGCCACACGTTATGATCCACTCTCTGCCTTCGATTCACTTGGGCGGTTCGCTGGTTGCCCGGGCCGACGCTCCTAGAGTACATGCACAGGCCGGGGATCAAGAACGGGGGGGGGGGGGGGTGGGGCGGGGGTGGCAGAGACAGACATTAACTTGTCGCCTGTCCTGTCCGGCATGTGCATGTGGTGTGGCGATTTACATGTCCTATCAAACGGAGAACAACAGAGTTTACTATTTACAAGGCTTTCGACGATTTTAATGTGATGAATTGTAGTGATCAATTTGGTGTGCGTCTCAGTTAATGATGACGTAATGGCATAGGCTAGTGAAATTTGTGAAAGTGCAACGTCATGTTCCAAAAAGGTGAGCGATGGGCCTTACGTTGTGTTAATAAGGTGATAAGGCGACGATATCGTTTGTCAGAGTTGAGCTATATTAATAAGGTGATAAGGCGACGATGTCGTTTGTCAGAATTGAGCTATGTTGCTTGTTTTGCTATCGCATGGCGATTTTAACGCAGACCCAATGTCGCGTTGTCCATTTCAAAAGTCGCCATGTCAAAAAAGGCCCTCTGGGGCCCTATATGTATACGGCACTGTAAGCCCAGTTTCGACCCGCCGTTCCGTTGTCTCTACACACGAGGGGGGACGTTATGATAAATCCATGGGTCTGCAGTGGATCCATATAGCCTCTAACGTGCCGGGCGGATTTTGTCCCTTGTGTGCACAAAAGCGCCTAAACGCAGAACATTGTATTTCTGACGTGCAGTTTTGGAAGCAGTTTTCTGCACAATACTGGAGGTTCAGCTCTGCTCGGTGCAGCCATGCAGTGGTGCAGCAGACACATTACAGAAAACATGCGGATTTATCATTCCTCAGCATTCGCTAGAAATATAATATAATATCAGAAGATCCCTTGTGGCGAAAATGCAATGGCATGCGTGAACAATTGCTATTTATTACATAGCAACTTGTTGTTAAGATGGATCCGCCTAAGCAAGACCATGCTCGATTTGCAACGTTTATGCATAACCTTTATTACCCCTTTGAGAATAAAATGTTACTTCTCTGGGATGGTTGACATACTTTGTTTCTTTTTTGGCGCTTCTCATGTATTGAAGTTGGCGTTAAGGACCCTCATATTGCCTTTGCAAATATTCTTGACAGAGTCTCCAGTAGTTTTATTTGGGCCAAGTTCGCCATGAGGGTTTCTCTCTTGGGTGCATCTAGCGATTGTTTGGAAGTGCCCTAGTCAGCGCAGACTGGCTTAAATTAGTTCTGGAAGACTTTTTTTGGTGAAAACTGAGATCTCAGCGAGGCAGATGCCAAACCAACTTACCCTCTATTAACAAGTAGACATGCAGACAATGGCTCAGTCTCTTCCTCAGACATTCCTCATCTGACGACCTTTGTGGTTCTTTTAAATAAATGAACACGTGAGAGATTCTGTGGTATTTTCAAACCGGTTTATATTTCTGCCGACAAGGGGCTGAAATCGGCTCCGTTATGTGGCATATGTTAATAAAAGTGGAACAAATCTCGTTCCTTGGTATGGTTAATCAAGTGTCTGAACCTGGAGTGCCTCCATGAAAATGCCGACAAATACTCATATGCGACAAAGTGATCGGCCAAGAAACATGACACTTTTCTGCAGAGCTAAGTACTTTTTCCCCCGAGGTATGGCATATCAAGTACTAATGGATTGCGTAATAAATTAAATTACATCGCCGTCTTGACGTTGCACAAAGACAAAACTAACACCCAGAATGTATCGCCCATGCGGTGGCGCCTTGCAGTCTGGTAAACAAACTGATTTGCCATGTCGTCGCTCGTCGGTAACGACGGAAATAGGCCTACTAAGTTCGTTCATGACGGAACTAAGCCTACTAAGTTCGTTCACGACGCAAGCCTTAGGAGCTTAACCAGATAGAATTGAATCCACACCGAGTCAGCGCGTGGGTTAAAACTGTTTGTTATTGGTTTCAGTGGTATGTTAAACCATCCTCTCTGAGATAACTCGCCAATGGGAAGGGTCAAGGTAGATAGGAGCCATGCTCCGGGGGGCAGCCCCCTACCCTTTGCGAATATATGCGTTGAAGTAACTATACATGAAGACTCAAGGGAGTAGAGGACACAATGGAGGTGCATGGCGGAGGTGCTAACGGGCTCCGAACCCCACACCACCCTACCCAATTTTCGACCTCGGAGGCTCGTTTTAACTACCACTTTAGGTGTAGACGTCGTTCCCTTTCGCCCTTTTGTTGTGAACCCCTTTCATTTTTTCCCACCCCACCCCCCTCCACATAGTTTGGATACGACCCGGCCGCTCTTAGAGAGCTCAACCCACCTGAATTAGGGGAAAAATCAACACTGTTATGTATAGGTGATGATATTTACTCTAACTTATCCGCGGTATTTCAATTGTATTTGAGATTGTGAAATGGTTAAGTAAGGAGGTCGAAAGGATCTTCCAAATGTAAAGAGTAAAGCGGTAATTAAGAGGCAAATGGAAGAAAAATATTTATTCGACATTTATGGTCAGTTTTTGTTATGCAAGAGTAGCCCTAATTGAAGTAACTTAATGAATTGTGTTTATTTCTGTAAATGTACCTATTTTATGTACATATAGCGTGTATACCTGGCATGCATATATGGATCCAACAAATAAATAAACTATGTAAACAAAGTTATCGGCGGAACAGACTAATCATAAATGCAAGACTATCAGGGGCGTGTGCACGAAAGAAATAACAGTATGACAGTATTTTGTTTTATACGTCAAATAGTAGCAGGCAGCGACATAAATTGAGACGGGGAGCTACAGAATAACGGGACATATATGTTAAGGATATTTAAACCCTGTGCAATTGTTGTGCATCCAGTACAGAATACTCAAATTGCGGCTAAAGCACGATATAAACGAATATCAGTCCAGTAAAACTAAGGCCCAAGCTCATACATTGATTGAAAAAAAAGAAGGGTTGATTGAATTAAAAAAGGGGCTGTTTCCCGTCCGTTGTTTGTCATTTAACGTATTACTACTACCTTCAGTGGATAAAATCTGTCTGACGTCCTGGTTGGTCTATAGAATTGACGTGTAGACCGCTTAACTATACTGTAAAATTGGATCAAAGATCAAAAAGATCAAATCAATTCAAATAGGCATAGTTCCCCGGGCAGAGTTCGTTCTCTTGCTACTAATGGGAAGTTGTGGACGCGAGACAGTACGGGATTTGTTTGTTTTGATGACGGTTCGGGCGATAGGGCGTTGGGAGAAATATTATTACTGTTGGCACCAAGCCAGGTAGCCCGCCACAGGCATGGTCACCATCCGCGATAAGCACCCGAAAGCGATATTATGCCGCGGGATAAGGTGATAAGCACCCAGCGGTTGTGTTGACACATGCGATAGCTTTGACACATCTAAGAGCGACGGCTGGATATTAATAGGTTCAAGGCGGCTGCTGGCGCCAATGGGCTCTTGCATACCCCGGCATAGTGGGACAGACAGGGCATAGTGGGACAGACAGCTTCATTTTATTAGTATAGATAGATTTGCTTACCGCTGTCCTATTCTATGCTCTGTTTGCTTGTCGCCGTCCCAGTTTAAGTCCATTTCGGTCACTTATAGCGTCCTAAAATATGGATGCCCATAAAAAGCGACCCGCGCCGCACGTGCCAACCCTGTACTGAGCATGGACTTATTTGAAGACGTTGACATTACATGTGAAATTACATGTACGTGAAATTACATGTATACATGAAGGTTTGTAGATATTTGCAAATCACGTGACATATATTGTAACGTTGCTCTCGCATGGCCGTTTCGTTGTTGTTTCTTTTTTTTATAATCGACCATAACACATGTAAGTTCATTTTTGTCCTTTATTCCACCGTATATGATTACTTCTAAGCATGCGTATAACAGCGACTTATCCAATCAATCGACTCAACTCCAAATATGTAACTCCCTAACCAACAACCACCAACTAACCTAATCTATCCCAATTTCCCTGCCTTTTAATAGGTAATCCCCAAACTTCTCATCACCTCCTCCTTGACCACCCAAACTTCTCATCACCTCCTCCTTGACCACCCCAAACTTCTCATCACCTCCTCCTTGACCACCCCAAACTTCTCATCACCCCCTCCTTGACCACCCCAAACTTTTCACCACCCCTCCTTGACCACCCCAAACTTCTCGTTACCCCCTCATTAACCACCCCAAACTTCTCATTACCCCCTCCTTAACCACCCCAAACTTCTCATCACCCCCGCCTTGACCACCCCAAACTTCTCATCACCTTCTCCTTGACAAACCCAAACTTTTCATCACCCCCTCCTTGACCACCCCAAACTTTTCATCACCCCCTCCTTGACCACCCCAAACTTCTCATCACCCCCTCCTTGACCACCCCAAACTTCTCATCACCCCCTCCTTGACCACCCCAAACTTCTCATCACCCCCTCGTTGACCACCCCAAACTTTTCATCACCCCCTCCTTGACCACCTCAAACTTTTCATCACCCCCTCCTTGACCACCCCAAATTTCTCATCACCCCCTCCTTGACCACCCCAAACTTCTCACCACCCCCTCCTTGACCACCCTGAACTTCTCATCAGCCCCTCCTTGACCACCCCAAACTTTTCATCACCCCCTCCTTGACCACCCCAAACTTTTCCCCTCCCCTTCCTTGACCACCCGAAACTTCTCACTACACCCTCCTTGACCACCCCAAACTTTTCACCACCCCTTTCTTGACCACTCCCTCCTTGACCCCCCCAGAGTTGTCATCACCCCCTCCTTGACCACCCCAAACTTTTCATCACCTCCTTGACCGCCCCAAACTTCTCATCACCTCCTCCTTGACCACCCCAAACTTTTCACCACCCCTTCCTTGACCACCCCAAACTTCTCACTACCCCCTCCTAGACCACCCCGAACTTTTCATCAACCCCTCCTTGACCACCCCAAACTTCTCATCACCTCCTCCTTGACCACCCCAAACGTCTCACCACCCCCTCCTTGACCCCCCTTACACTTTCCATGACCTCCTCCTTGACCACCCAAAACTTCTCATCACCCCCTCCTTGACCACCCCAAACTTTTCACCACCCCAAACTTCTCATCACCCCCTCATTGACCACCCTAAACTTCTCATCACCTCCTCCTTGACCACCCCAAACTTCTCATCACCCCCTCCTTGACCACCCCAGACTTTTCTCCACCCCTTCCTTGACCACCCCAAACTTCTCATCACCCCCTCATGGACCACCCTAAACTTCTCATCACCTCCTCCTTGACCACCCCAAACTTCTCATCGCTCCCTCCTTGACCACCCCAACTTCTCATCGCTCCCTCCTTGACCACCCCAAACTTTTCCCCTCCCCTTCCTTGACCACCCGAAACTTCTCACTACACCCTCCTTGACCACCCCAAACTTTTCACCACCCCTTTCTTGACCACTCCCTCCTTGACCCCCCCAGAGTTGTCATCACCCCCTCCTTGACCACCCCAAACTTTTCATCACCTCCTTGACCGCCCCAAACTTCTCATCACCTCCTCCTTGACCACCCCAAACTTTTCACCACCCCTTCCTTGACCACCCCAAACTTCTCACTACCCCCTCCTAGACCACCCCAAACTTTTCATCAACCCCTCCTTGACCACCCCAAACTTCTCATCACCCCCTCATTGACCACCCTAAACTTCTCATCACCTCCTCCTTGACCACCCCAAACTTCTCATCACCCCCTCCTTGACCACCCCAGACTTTTCTCCACCCCTTCCTTGACCACCCCAAACTTCTCATCACCCCCTCATGGACCACCCTAAACTTCTCATCACCTCCTCCTTGACCACCCCAAACTTCTCATCACCCCCTCCTTGACCACCCCAGACTTTTCTCCACCCCTTCCTTGACCACCCCAAACTTCTCATCACCCCCTCATGGACCACCCTAAACTTCTCATCACCTCCTCCTTGACCACCCCAAACTTCTCATCGCTCCCTCCTTGACCACCCCAACTTCTCATCACCCCCTCCTTGACCACCCCAAACTTCGTACCATTCCCTCCTTGACCACCCGAGACTTTTCATCCCCCCATCCTTGACTACCCCAAACTTTTCATCACCTCCTACTTGACCACCCCAAATTTTTCATCACCCCCTCCTTGACCACCCTAAACTTATCATCACCCACTCCTTGACCACCCCAAACTTCTCATTACTGCCTCCTTGACCACCCCAAACTTCTCATCACCCCCTCCTTGACCACCCAAAACTTTTCATCACCTCCTCCTTGACTACCCTAAACTTTTCACCACCCCCTCCTTGACCACCCCAAACTTCTCATCACCCCCTCATTGACCACCCTAAACTTATCATCACCTCCTGCTTGACCACCCCAAACTTCTCATCACCCCCTCCTTGACCACCCCAGACTTTTCACCACCCCTTCCTTGACCACCCCAAACTTCTCATCACCCCCTCATGGACCACCCTAAACTTCTCATCACCTCCTCCTTGACCACCCCAAACTTCTCATCACCCCCTACTTGACCACCCCAAACTTCTCATCACCTCCTCCTTGACCACCCCAAACTTCGTACCATTCCCTCCTTGACCATCCGAAACTTATCACCCCCCTCTTCTTGACTACCCCAAACTTTTCATCACCTCCTACTTGACCACCGCAAATTTTTCATCACCTCCTCCTTGACCACCCTAAACTTCTCATCACCCCCTCCTTGACCACCCCAGACTTTTCTCCACCCCTTCCTTGACCACCCCAAACTTCTCATCACCCCGTCATTTACCACCTCAAACTTCTCATCACCTCCTCCTTGACCAGTTCAAAACTTCTCACTACCCCCTCCTTGACTACCCCAAACTTCTCATCACCTCCTTCTTGACTACCCCAAACTTCTCATCAGCGCCTCCTTGACCACCCCAAACTTCTCATCACCCCCTCCTTGACCACCCAAAACTTTTCATCACCTCCTCCTTGACTACCCTAAACTTTTCACCACCCCCTCCTTGACCACCCCAAACTTCTCATCACCCCCTCATTGACCACCCTAAACTTCTCATCACCTCCTGCTTGACCACCCCAAACTTCTCATCACCCCCTCCTTGACCACCCCAGACTTTTCACCACCCCTTCCTTGACCACCCCAAACTTCTCATCACCCTCTCATGGACCACCCTAAACTTCTCATCACCTCCTCCTTGACCACCCCAAACTTCTCGTCACCCCCTACTTGACCACCCCAAACTTCTCATCACCCCCTCCTTGACCACCCCAAACTTCGTACCATTCCCTCCTTGACCATCCGAAACTTATCATCCCCCTCTTCTTGACTACCCCAAACTTTTCATCACCTCCTACTTGACCACCGCAAATTTTTCATCACCTCCTCCTTGACCACCCTAAACTTCTCATCACCCCCTCCTTGACCACCCCAAACTTTTCTCCACCCCTTCCTTGACCACCCCAAACTTCTCATCACCCCGTCATTTACCACCTCAAACTTCTCATCACCTCCTCCTTGACCAGTTCAAAACTTCTCACTACCCCCTCCTTGACTACCCCAAACTTCTCATCACCTCCTTCTTGACTACCCCAAACTTCTCATCAGCGCCTCCTTGACCACCCCAAACTTCTCATCACCTCCTCCTTGACCACCCCAAACTTTTCATCACCCCCTCCTTGACCACCCCAAACTTCTCATCACCCCGTCATTGACCACCCCAAACTTTTCACCACCCCCTCCTTGACCACCACAAATTTCGTACCACCCCCTATTTGACCGCTTGAAACTTCTCACCACCCCCTCCTTGTGTTGCAGTTACTAGCGGCCGCGCCGCCACTTAACCAACTGCCCGGGCCCAAATATCTTGATTCATGCCAGACACCTACCGCGAACGCTGCTATATGATTGTTATAATACACGTAAAAACTAATCAGTAGACGTCATAATGCACGTAAAAACTAATCAGTAGACGTCATAATACACGTAAAAACTAATCAGTAGACGTCATAATACACGTAAAAACTAATCAGCAGACATTCTACAACTATATAAAGTTTTGTAGACACTATGTAACTGGGTAAACACTTGTAAATGACCCCCAAATTGATTGGTTGGTTGGTTGTATATTCAGGACGCTTTAATCACTTTTGGTTATTTCACGTCAATGGGAGAAGGAAGAGAGAGTGGAGCCATGTCCCCGGGGGGTAACCCCCTACTCTTTGCGAAGAAGGACATGGGATCTTTATCCTGCGACCACACAGATATGGCCACAGCGGGATTCGACACCCAAACTGAATAGATATATGTATGTGATAATCATGACAATATGTTAACTAGAGGGTCATTAAACCCATCGTGTGCCACACACAGAGGCCCACTGAGAGATCTATATGTTTTATGCCGCTTTTATGCCTAGGAATTTGCCCATTAAACCCATTGTGTGAATGAAATCGGGTACATCAGGATCACGCAGCAAGTGTCTGATTGATGCTCGATGACCTATGACACTGGCTACTGGCACAGAGATTCTGAAAAAGTAGAGTAGGGTATTATATGGTATTATAGGGTATTATAGTAGCAAATTGTATACTACGTACTCTGTGGTGTTGGAATGCTTGTTATCTGGCCTGGTCTCAAAGGGATAAATGATTTATCTTGTGGTAATTGTAAAAGTCATCTCGTTAAGTAAATATGCAGAAAAGGCGTAGTTAATTTTCATCAGAATGCCCTACTTTTTTTACCTGTAGTTCCTACTTTTCCCTACTTTTGCCCCTACTTTTCTGATACAAGTAGCTCTACTTTATCCCTATTTATTGTGAAGGGTCAATCACAGGCCTGATGTTTGTGTCATTCATATGTGTAATCTGCGTCACACAGAAACAAATAGAAATTCAGACCGAAGTGGAAGTTTAGGCGTTGTGGCAGTGTGAATAATTCAGGTGACCCGATGACGTTTCAGTCTCATGCTGTGTTGTCTCAATAGAACCAAAAAAACACGATGACGATGTTTTGTTTTGGTGCTCTGGCGTAAGGTCAAAAGTAGGGACGGGTACGGTCGAATGCCTCCCGCTCTTTAACCCATATACACATGTATCTATACAGCTTCCCGCCGTGACACTGGCGGCGTGACTTGCAAGTTTTGCTTTGCGTTTAGTCGCAGTCTCTATTTTCAGCGACCTACTTAGTACGAGAACCGTTAGCACGCCCGTTGGTAGGACATTCGTTGGTTAGATATTTATTGATTCTGAAAGGCATAGTTATCGCTATTGTAATAGGCTATTCAAACTACTTCCCCATGGAGATAAGATCGTGACAGTCTATCACGTAGGTGCAAGAATAATGTATTCTTGTCAGTGAATCTATTTCCTTGAAGCATCGGGAAATTCAAGGGACAACCCAGGTCAGCATGTAACATACTTACCACTGAGACGAGGACAACGAGTGAGGTTTTCCCCCAATCTGTCAGCAGAGGAAGCCTGAATTGTTCCTCACATCACCTCTGCTCTCTCATGTCAAATTTAACCATCAGAATTATCCTTCATTCGCGAAATAATGAAGATGCATGTGATTGAAGATACATTACAAGTTTATTATCAAATACGCCGTTTTTCGCGTTTTCTGTGCTCACTGTGCTACTGGTATCGGTTATTCCCGGAAATAGCGGATGAATTCCTCTCTGGGTCATGTGACGAAAGAGGGAATGACATCACACATGTAATTCATACCCTGTAAAGGCAGGCCGTTTAATATACCGTTTAATATATTGGAGCTAGGTGATGTCGTCTTTTTATTAATTTCTTAGCACGTGGGACTGGCATCACTACAGAACGTAAAGTGTTACAGCAAATGCTCTCTGGGTGCGGAGGTTGGCACTGGGCAAGGGTAGCTCCCAGGGGGGAGGGTGGGGGGGGGTTACCTCATACGTTGCTTCCGCGTCAAGCATGGAAGCTGCAAAGAAGAACCAGTTGGTACAGTTGACAACTGACAACTTGCTTTTCCTGTATACGGAAATAGGAAGGAATGGAATGTTGGTGTTTTAGGCCACTTTTGTGCACATACAGGCTAAATTGGGCCAAGGAACCTCCCGAGACGATGAAGGATGAAGGAATGAAACATGCCCCAGATTAGGTGCCCGAGCCCGGATTCGAACCCAGGACCTATTGATCTGCGGTCTAGTGCGCTAACCACTACACCAGGGAGGCCCCCATACGGAAATAGGACCGTCGCTGGTGATACGTCATAGTGACGTCACGACCTTGTGTTTGATTGATTCGTGGCATATAATCAGTAGTCGATATCGGTGCTACGCGAGTAAGTGCCATTAATTAAGCCCCAATCAAATGTTAAGTCCGTGCTACGTGATTGCCGTAAATAGTGGCTTTTATGGTTGGCGGGATTCTGGGTCGTGATATCGCATTATTTTGCAAAAGTATCGTTAAACCAATTTTAAGGCCTTACATGTCAAGCGGCCCGTGGTACCCTGATTGGATGCTTTAGCATTAGGACACTGTGCCTATGAATTGTTCCGATTCCATTCAGGGATCCCACCTGGGCCAATTATTCTGTCAGTGCAGGCTTAGACTGGCGCATCGCATATTTACTTATCGTTAGCCAACAGAATGGGATCTACGTATTCATTAGATGGCCTTTGACGTTGGTCATTTTCATGAATCCAGCAAGACGATGCTGTACAAGAATTGAAAGTGAGATTATGTTCAATATATGTATCAACTAGTACATGGACAACATTTGTGTGTTTCGGGGCACTTTCTGTTTGCTGTCATCTCAGTTTGCCATTTAAAGTGAAAATATGTGTCACAATGCATTACATTTAGAATGCAACATTAAGAACATCGGAAAAAAAGACTGAATTTCGTCATCTCAGTGGACGATACTGGTGCGTGAGAATCTGTAAAGAAATAAGGAAACGTTTGCAATACGCTTCTCGAGTGGCTACATTCATACATGACCTCAGCGGTCTGCTTTCACCAATGACCTCATCAGTCGGTGTACCAGGTGCGCGAGAGGCACGGCTCAACTTTCTGTCTGACTCACAACAGGCCCCAATCGGTATGGTGTGCAAATAGGCCAAGAAGGTGTGCTGCCTGTCCTCGGCCTGTGCTATACAGAAAGGCGACCGGTGCATAACCATGTTCGGCCTAGCTTATGACCTGGCAGCACTGACGCCTGTGTATAAATACTGACGTTATCGTAGGGGGCCTCCTCATACATCGTCCTTGCGTCAGCCAACGAGTCCGCCAGCCAGCCAGCCAGCCGATCGCTGCATATATTTTCATTGGCTCTATCGCGTCAAACCTGCTTTTGGTAAGTGTAGATGCACCGTCCGTCCCCCCGTTATAAGTAGACTGCCTTGGTATCGGTGGTGGCTCTGTGACTATAGCGTTGGCCCGCTGCCACAGGGTGGTCTGACTGGTCGTTACACCCCACTATATTAGATTGCCGGCAGTTTGCCGCCCGGTGTCGGCTCCGCTACCACAGGAATGACCGACCATCAGGGTAAGGTCGCTTATATATACGGAGATATCATGTTTTTAGGATACGCGTTTAGGTAGGACTGAGAGCCATTGCGAAAAGGAGACTTGGTTTTTTCCCGTGCCGTCAGTGTGTTTATTGTTCGCACCCTTACAGGCGTTGGAATATTGAAACCGGGATCTTAGCGTTACGGTGAGGTTTATATATATATATATATATATACATGTATATATTAAATGTTACGTTAACAGCCAACAATTGTTTTTCTAAAGAGAAATTTAAATAAACTTGATATACTTTTATACGCCATTTTCACATTTGTGCGCTTTTTTGGGTCTTTTAATTTTCGTGCTCTTGTGCTATTTGCCAATATATTGTCACTGTTTTAACAACATCTACGCTCCCATTATGTGACGTTATTAGTCAGGATCTTGTACACAAAACTGACTTCATGACCTCGTCTATAGCCTTCATCACACGCGTACGGTGTGGATGTTTCAGACAATAATATTCATTGTTTGCCCAATATTAGTGTCCGTGACCAATGCTTCAGTTAATGGTGTAGATGCAGGGACGACATTGATGTGATTGTCTATCAATAGTGCATTGGAAGGCTAGCATTGTGGTAGCTGAGTCATCATTCATGCCCTTCCCCCCCACAGTCTGTCTCTGCCCCATAAATGATCATTAATTCCTGATTAGGTAAGAGAATGATTACTATTGGCGCATGCCAAAATGTTGCTGGCGGATGCACACGTGATTAGCGCTAAAAGTTGTCCGGTCCACTACTAGTATATGACGTCAGATGTTGACTAAAACTGTTATTGATTCCCCATTTACTACCTGTATAAATATATATATATACATGACAAGCCATATTATACATGGCTGCTAACATGTTTTTATGGTATATCCGCTGGCTACCCGACAAAAGACTGATTAAGCGTTCCAATGAACATTTATAAATGCCGATCTCCTGTGCCTGTGCCTGTGGTGCGACTGAGCTTTAGATGAACTGAGTTGGGTTCGATAATCGGTGAACCTTCGTAGTTCACTTGGTAACAGGCCAAGCGAGCCTGTATGTGCAATGTACATAAGTTACCTGAAACATGTTGCAACACAAGCGCTCGGCCCGTGCAGCCGAGGAATTTTATGGGGACATGCAAAATCGTTTCATCTCATAGTGCCATGAGGTGTTATTTAACTTCTATGTGCACCAAAGTGCCCATAAACACCACTGCGACTTTGCCGTCCATTATCATCATCGATCATTGATTATATAAACGACAAGTCACTGTCGTAAATTCGTTCTAACGTTTGATGTCTTGCTCTCAAGACATTGAAGTACGCTTGAGACGTGGGTCTAATACATGTCCATGTTATGACCGTACTAACCTCCCGCCACACATAAAGCAAAACATAAACTTGTTACTATAACTTTACATGTCCTCTATGTCTGACCATCATCATTTTACATGTCCTTTATGTCTGACCATCATAACTTTACATGCCCTCTATATCTAACCATCATAATTTTACATGACCTCTATGTCTGACCTTCATAACATTACATGCCTTTTATGTTTGACCTTCAGAATACTGGTCTACGTATGTAAAAGTTTGTGAGCGCTACTTTAAGACTTCATACACCCTGAGAAAGACCGAACGCCGTCACAGCTGACCGAATTAACGGGGGTAAGAACTGCGTTCCAGTTAAAATTCATGCGCTCGGCCCAGTCGACAGCACTCAACATCGTCTTGCCTCTGGTAAACACCTTGTGCAATGATATGGGGTGACCAACATGGATGTCTTTTAGTGCGCGCGTTACGAAGTAAAACGTATGAGAACCTGACGGGCCACGAGTGAAAAAGTAGACCGACCAGACCTATGCTTTGTGTGGGAGAAAATCTTGGCCCGGGAGTTTTGAACACGTAATTTTGCTGAATCATTCTGGAAAGATGCTATTCTTCCATCGCAGTATTTGATTGTTACATCGGGAAAGGGAAGCCTCTAGTGTACGTTGAGGGCTGAACAAGTGGCTTATCGACTGGAAGTTTGATGTTATTACGATAGCATGGAATGCTTTATTTGACTGGCATGAAAAGCCACATTAAGGCTGAAGCGAATCAAGTGTAATCAACGCCAATAACGATGCTTGGTCCTACTCTTCTATATTATCGTCGAAGTAACTTCCATAATAATATGGATGGTATAGTTCTTTACACTGTATCTTATGTAAATATATATGCATCGTCTGGACAAACAAGGCAGATAAAAGTACATGTAATAACTATAGGTATTAACGCCATGTTGGAAAGACAGGGCTCATATGCTCATATAAACATAATAACTTTAAAGAATTATTTTTAATGCAATGAAGCTATACTGCAAAATGTGGACTTTTGCGAATGTACGAATATTCATATTTGTGTTTCTGTTTTACTTGTAGGCAAGACAAAATGACAGACAACGAATATAAGCCCCCGCCCGACGATGGCACTATAGATCTAGACATTGATGAAGCGGAAGCAGCCAATGAAGTGATCGATAACAATACGGCAGCAGCCAATGGGGCCATATATATCAATACGGCAGAAGCCAATGGGGCCATAGATAACAATACGGCAGCAGCCAATGGGGCCATAGATAACAATACGGCAGCAGCCAATGGGGCCATATATATCAATACGGCAGCAGCCAATGCGGCCATAGATAACAATGAGGACACTCCGGTGGCGGCTGTTGATATCGCAGTAACCATAGCACCCGATAACGACGAGAAGGTGCGACACGCGGCAGAGAATATCGCCTCACAACAGAATGGTGACGTCAGCATACCCACCGAAAAAGCAGCCAATGACAAGGTAGCAGGGAAGGAAATGGACGATGGAGATTTGAAGGACAAAAAAGATGAGTAAGTATTGCGAGGCCTGCTTAATTTACAAGTGTCTCCTTAGAGATTTGGCGCTCAACTGTTATCGTTTTGGTTTTGACCTTGTATTACGTGTTGTGCTTCCGTTTGGAGATCGTGTACAGAAACGAATGTACGTAATGTTAAATTTCAACCAATTTGGCGGGGGAGGATGCCGTCTGATCGGAGGGAGGTGCCTTCGATGTTAGAACAGCAGCAAACACTATACAACACTCTCCCGAAATGATGTTTACAGTCGGTTAATATACGGCGAGAAGTTGTTGCGATGGTTCGAGCCCCGCTGTGGCCATGTATCTGTGGTCGCAGTGTGAAGACCCCATGTCTTCCTTCGCACAGGATAAGGGGTTACCCCCGGCTCCAATCTCCCTTCATTCCCCCATTGACGCGATACGACCAAAAGTGGTTAAATCGTCCTGAGTATACAACCAACCAACCACGAGAAAGTGTCTTTTTCATTGTGCTTGGTGGAGTCACCTTCCTAGGTCCGTTGGTAGAACTGGTCAAAGAAATGCTTTATCCAATTTCATTTCATTATCCTTCGAAGTTTCTTGGCACAGTTTAGTCAGCGTATCCGTCAAAAAAATGGCACGAACACTAACGTTTCATATCAGTTTCCTTCCGCTTAGCTATTTTTCTTGGTAATATGGTGATAAGCCTAACACGTAACCAGAAAATGTAGGAGATGTGAGTCGAATTTGACTTTTTTTTCAATAATTTCCCTAGACTATATTTCCAACCAATCTGGACTTGTGATCTCGATTTGAACAGTGCATCTTAAATTTAAAAAGGGTTGCGTGCGACCTACCCATGGAAGTGACCCCGTGGCTTGTCTTTGAGTTTCTATTCTGATTAATACCAAGAGTATGTTACTTATAATATAAACAAATTATAGTGAATTCATTTGTGTCATTTAAAGCTAATTGAACAGTCGTGCCTGACCCAATTTATGCTAGGATCTAAAATTGTTACATTTTAAGGCCCGATTATTGCAAGATATTCTTATCACTTAGTTATAACAAAAACGTTTTGCTTGTGGCCTGCTAAGCATCTCTACAGTAGTGTAATACACCGGTGAAGTACGCACAAATCTGTGACGTAGTTCACATATCTTACAACTTACGGTCAGATCTCAAGCAAAAAATACCTTTTCTGCTACTTTTACTATTACATTTTTAAGCAAATGTTTTTTTTTTATTCAATGTGAATGCTAATCTTTTACTCCAATGTACAGTACATGTTCTTTTAGATTGGCGGGAAACAACGTTTCTAATAGCTTTAAGAGTCATTGCTTGCATTTTACTTTATATATGCCTTTGTCTATGTCAGCCTGGAAGACACACCCACCGTGAAGACCAAGACACGTGGAATCGGATTCTTTTCACTGGTAGGTCGTTTGATATCATCGCTCTAACATGTAACTGCTCTAACATGTAACTGCTCTAACATGTAACTGTACACCCAATGCTCTACCCCTATAGACTATGAGCCTAGATCCCTGTGTGCGGACATATGACACGTTGCACACAATTCTGATACTGCTGCCGTTTCTTGCCCTTCAAGACGATACTGAATTTACTAACGCCCGTCGATACTGATACTACTCAGAAGATTATAATACTCGGATTATACAATATAGTCAATTTTTATATACAAGTTAATAGTCGAATGTACAGGTGGCAAGTTACTCCGTCCGCAGGTTTACGCGCATTCGTCCTTTTTGTACTTTTTCGATGCTAATAGGTTGCCATATAGGTATGGCTCCGCCCCCTGGTGTGGTTGCTCTCCCAGCTAACAAAATAACGTTCCTTGAACATTAGGCGAACGTTTGCCGAGAGCTAAGAGAACGTTCGGAGGACGTTATATAGGAAAGTTCCTGATGTGATGTAAATGTTAGCAGATAACGTTATGGCTAACGTTCTAATAACGTTCAAGGAACATTCCTGTAATGCGTTCTTGTTACCATCAAATTGCGCCATCTTCCTATAGCGTTTTCGGAAGGTTACATAGTACTCTTAAAATGATCTAAAGTTCCAAGAACGTGTTTACAACGTTCCAAGAACAAGGTTACCGGTATGTTATGGCAACAACGAAAGAATAGCCTTCAAGTAACGGTACCGGAACGTTTGGTGCTAGCTGGGTCGTACCTCGTTCATATGTTGATTGTACCACATTGTTTTTCTCGTTGTCAGTTCCGCTACTCTGACCGCGTGGACAAAGTACTGATGCTGATGGGCGTGCTGGGGTCGGCGGGTATGGGGTGCGCCACCCCCCTCAACCTGTTTGTCTACGGCAACGTCATCGACTTGCTCATCGACAACGGCCGGGCCATCCAAATGTAAGTTAGCGCAATGCGGCGTAGACGCTTGGTATGAATGGATGATGGATGTCGAGATGGTGAATTATAGACGTTACAGTGTAATTGTCGACATTACAATGAGATTGTCGACATTACAATGTAATTGTCGACATTACAATGTAATTGTTCTTATCACAAGGTAATTGTTGACGTTACAATGTAATTGTTGACGTTGCAATGTAATTGGGGACGTTACAATGTAATTGGGGACGTTACAATGTAATTGTGGACGTTACTGTGTAATTGTCGACATTACAATGTAATTGTTGACATCACGAGGTAATAGCACGGTGATTATAGACATTAAAGTGTAATTGTTGACGTTGCAATGTAATTGTTGACATTACAATGTAATTGTGGACGTTACAATGTAATTGTGGACGTTACTGTGTAATTGTCGACATTACAATGTAATTGTGTACATCACGGGGTAATAGCACGGTGATTATAGACATTACAGTGTAATTGTTGACGTTACAATGTAATTGTACACATTACAGTGAAATTGTTGGCATTATAGGATTAAATGTTGACATTGTAGTGTAATTGTGGGCATTGTAGTGTAATTGTGGGCATTAGGATGTTGTTGTTGTCAATACAGTGTAATTGATGTGATTACAGTGTAATTGTTTACAGTACAGTGCAATTGTTTACAGTTCAGTGCAATTGTTTACTTGACTGTAATTATGGGGTATGGGAAAGGTTTAAATTCCTGTGTAATTGTGGTGGATGATAGACGATTCCAGTGTAGATGTATGTCGTGTATGTCAGTGTATGTGATAAATTGATCACTTTTTTTCATGTAAGATACACACGATGAGATATAATGTGACATTATACTCAACCGAAAACGACCGTATTCCCGTAAATATAGCCAGGGCGCTTTTACAGTAATCACGGGTACATCGCATAAACGCTATTGTACATTATGAAATAGAACATTTACGGCACGACTATACTGTCGAATATGCTCCATTTTTATTGCCAAGGACATTTGGCGCCATGTTACACGGCTAATCCTTTTTATGTTATCATTGCGAAGGAACGGGACATTTCCCACGAACGGCACACTGTTTGAAGACGTCAATTCATACATCAAGTGGTTCTGTGTCATCGGTGCCTGCGCCATAGTGGTGGGATTCATACAGGTTAGTTACCATTCTTAATAAAAGCTATTACTGAACATTCAAATGCTAAATCCGTCTATTGCGGAGAAATAAATATAAGCAATAAATGACTAATAGTTCAGGGACCGTATTAATTAACCACACGTGGCTTATGCACGAAAAGTCCAGTTTCGTCGTAGCCTTACCAGCAGGTTGTGTTGGTCAAGAGATCGTATTAAATATAATTTACACCCTTTCTTAATTCCGAAAATAGGTCAGTTGTTTTCTCTTTTGAAGAGATATTTACACGACAAATGTTCCACCCTTGATTTTGAGTTTTATTTGATCTTTATTTCCCATCAAAGTGAGGAGTATACAACAGGTCACTTAAATAAATTAAGACTCAGGAGCTTCAACTGAAGCGAACAAACGATCACATATATACATATCAAGGTATTGAAATTGAAATTGAAGGCACTGATGATATGTCATTTGTCTAATATTTCTTAGTAAAGGACCGAAATGTTCCGAAACAAACAGTATAATACTTTCTTGCACTAGATCGCAAACAAGTTGAAATGGTGCTCCCAGTAGGAATGCACACAGTTGAGTTTCTGCGTATGACAACAATGAAGTAAATTCTGGTACGGAGATTAGTCTAAGTATGTCCACCCACATTTTGAAACGTGTACACATTAGTACTGGACAGTAAATTATTAAATGGCATTGAATGTTACACACTGTTTCACAACAAAAAGGGCAAGCAAGGAGGTCTGTATCTGGTATTGTCAGCAACCAAATTGAGAACATTTTGTCGGTGAGAGCCGTGATTCTGTGAAATACGATACAATTTATTCATATAAATTCAGGTCAGTTTCTGGGTCTGGTCGGCCGAGCGCCAAACTCGGCGCATACGGAGACTCTTCTTCCACGCCCTGATGCAGAAGAACATCGGCTGGTTCGACAAGGAGCAGATCGGAGACCTCACCAGCAGATTATCCGAGTAAATATTACATGCAGTTCTTACTTTCTGTGAAGTGTACATGCTGATTTATGAGTATCGTTAGCTGCACACGATACTAGATTTGTATCGCTGTTGTATCGCTTTTTCAATATGACGTCATCTAGAATGACACCGACAAGAATTAAAGTCAGTGTGGGATTGTACAATTCTTACTTTCTGTGAAGTGTACATTCATGAGTATCGTTATCTGCACGCGATACAAGGTCTGTATCGTTTCCAATATGACGTCATCTAGAATTACACCGACAATAATTAAAGTGCGTGTGGAATTTGTAGCTAAATTCCAAATTGTTAAATTGTCGTTGATGTCATCTGAAAAGCGACGTCAACACGCCGTCAGTTCCAATTTTTCAAGTTCTGAGTTCAAAAACTATTACAACAGTAAGCAATAATATTAAACAGTGCTGAGCTGGATGTGCTGCGTATGCCGTTCAAACATTATGCACGCCGTTCAAACATTATGCACGCATGCGCCTCACGTATTCTTACTCTTATTCGAATATTTTCTATACGACCTGAAGCCAAATCAATAATCAGACCAGGGATAATATTTGTTCTTTACCCACTCTCCCCCCCCCCCTCCTCAATCAAACAGCGATATCCACCATATCTACAATGGCATGGGTGACAAGTTCGCTAAGACTGTCGAATGGTTTGTCACCTTCCTGGCGGGTTACACCCTGGGGTTCGCCCAGGGTTGGAAGCTGACCCTAGTCATCCTGGCCGTCATGCCTCTCCTCGCCATCTTAGCCAGCGGCTTCACCAGGGTAAGTTTGCAAACGAAGACATCGCCAATACTGTCATAATGTGACTTAAGTCTTCTCGCGCTCACTTGGTGAGTACGGAGTACTTTCGAAAAGCTTCGATTTGTCACCTCTGAGACATTTCTTCTGGTACAAGATGGGTTTATTTCAGCACAAATGTCTTATCCTATGTTCGCATAAAGGCTCAGAGAGGACATGCTAAGATAAACCCATCTCGCAGTCGAATCAATGCCGTCTTCGATAGGATTGAACTGCCAAGGTAGAATTGAGAAGTGAGAGATAAATCGTCATATGGTGGCTTTACCAGATCTATAATATTTTAACCGCTCCGCATGTATTACAGCATTCTTTCACCAAGGATATAGTCCTAATATTACTACAAATACGACCTAAAAAAAAAGCTCACAAATCCCCGAAATATTTGTTTGCGAAAGTATCCGAGAAAATATGTTCTATATGATAAGATTAGAAGATCCATGTCAAAAGCCGAAATAGGCGATTAAGTAAAGACCAACGAATATGGCATCTATGTGATGACTGACGAACTCCGACTGACTAACGCTAAATGTCGCCAAATAAATCGGAATATGCTTCAATTGAAACAGAATAAACTGCAAAATCCGTCGTCTTATGCAGAAGAAAGAATTACAGCCAGAAATGGCCTTAGTTTCTTCATTTATCTGGTCTATTTCGGGAGATTATCATTGGTCTTTCCCCCTTTTAGTTGATCCGGAAGTTTGCCGAGCAGGAGCAGACGAGTTACGCGAGGGCGGGAGCCATAGCGGAGGAGGTTCTCTCAGCCATACGGACTGTGGTCGCCTTTGGCGGGCAGCAGAAGGAAGCAGAGAGGTCAGCTTACCATGCATTATGTTTGCAAAGAGGGATTTTCTGAATATTCCGACGCCTATTATCATAACGTATAAATCATATAAGAGAAGAAATTGCCAAAACATCAACATTTCATTTCATAACATATATATAACATAGGGATTATGCAAATTTGGAAGACTTCGCCTATTTACAGCATGTCTATTATCTTGCTTAATACTACTAAAATAATATCAATAGAAATAACAACTACTGAATAACCTAGAAACGCTTAATAATACCAAAGTACTTCACAATATCAATATACTTCACAATATCAATATACTTCACAATATCAATATACTTCACAATATCTAAGGTCTTCACAATATCAATGTACTTAACAAATATCAAAGTTCTTCACAAGACCAAACTGCCTATTAGTATCAAAGCGCTTAACAAGCTTGAATTACATAAATACCTAGAAGCGCTTAATTGTACCAAAGTACTTCACAATATCAATGTACTTAACATTATCAAAGTTCATCACAATACTTAATATAGATGTATCGCTGCAGGTACGGCGGTAACCTAGACGCTGCCCGACGCCTGGGCATCAAGCGAGGTTTGTTCAGCGGCGTGGTCCAGGCGTGTATCTGGATCTGCGTCTTCGGCGCCTTCGGCCTGGCCTTCTGGTACGGGACCAAGCTGGTCATCAGCGGGGAGTACACCGGGGGAACCATCATGCAGGTCAGTACGCCCTAGGATGCCCCGGGGTGGGGGAGGGTGGGGGTGGGTCGAGGCTGTGTGGTGTGGCCTGGCCTTCTGGTACGGGACCAAGCTGGTCATCAGCGGGGAGTACACCGGGGGAACCATCATGCAGGTCAGTACGCCCTAGCAGGCCCCGGGGTGGGGGAGGGTGGGGGTGGGTCGAGGCTGTGTGGTGTGGCCTGGCCTTCTGGTACGGCACCAAGCTGGTCATCAGCGGGGAGTACACCGGGGGAACCATCATGCAGGTCAGTACGCCCTAGGAGGCCCTGGGGCGGGGCAGGGTGGAGGGGGGTGGGGGCTCTGGTGTGGCCTGGCCTTTTGGTACGGGACCAAGCTGGTCGTCAGCGGGGAGTACACCAGGTCAGTACGCCCTAGGAGGCCCCGGGGTGGGGGAGGGTGGGGGAGGGTAGGGGGGCTGGGTGGAGATTGAGAGCGGGTGGGGGCTCTGGGGTTTGGCCTTCTGGTACGGGACCAAGCTAATTCTCATGATGAGGAACTGAATGGTACGCTCATAAGTACGCTTCTTAGAGGTTAGGATGATACCAGGATGAGGCCATACCAGGAGCCCTGGGCTAGGAGCGTGGCTGAGGAGATTCTGTGGTAGAAGCATTCTTAACCTGAGGCGCGGCCGGCTCGGTAGCTCAGTGGATTAGAGCGCTCGCCTTGAGTGCTCTGGCCTCCTGAGAGCCTAACGGAGCCGTGGATCGATGGTTCGAGCCCCGCTGTGGCCATGTCTGTGTGGTCGCAGGATAAAGATCCCAGGTCCTTCTTCGCAAAAAGTAGGGACTTACCCCGGGGACATGGCTCCGCTCTCCCTTCCTTCTCCCTTTGACGCGATATGGCCAACAGTGGTTAAGGCGTCCTGAATATACAACCAACCAACTTAACCTGAGACAGATCACCAAGCCTCTTGAAGGTCGGGGCCCTGTGGCCTTTTAAGCACGATGCCGATCAATATCGTGACCGCCACACCTGGACCCTGGACCCTGAACCACTGTCAAGCCGACGGGAGCCCAGGGTTGAGTCCCGCAGCACGATCGACCGCCGCTTATAATTTGTTGCGGACATATCCACTAAATAATTCACCCTAATTTGAAAATAGTAGTGCCCTCTAAATAGTATAAAATATTGATAAATAAAGGATCATTATTAAGCATCGATATTTACATGTTATGCCCACGTATTTCAGAAGAATCGTCGTCCTGAGTGTAATGTTATGATGCTCTGGAACTCAACCCTGGCGACATTTAGTAGTTGTCCTTTCAAATAGCCATTTTCACTGATAATTGTTGACGTGGCAGATTTGCTTTGCTCCTCGCCAAGAGTTAGATATTGTGCTTTGTCACCAGGTTATCGACACGAGACGTAGACGATATTTACTGTTCCTGATAGTTTTGCTTCGAGTCCATGTTCTGAGGATTTTCTTTCAGGTCTTCATGGGGGTGCTGATCGGTACGTTCTCTCTGGGCCATGCCGCACCCTATTTTGAGACGTTTAATGTCGCCCGCGGCGCCGCGGCTAGAGTGTTTGCCATCATAGATGAGGTACATATGGATTGCCAAAAATATTAAAAACATAATTGTGATCATTTATTATTATTATTATTACTGATATTATTATTATTATTGTTACTAATATTATTATAAATATTATTGTTACTTATATTATTATTATTGTTACTATTATTGTTATTATTATTAATAATATTATTATTATTGTCATTATTGTATTTGACTGGACTGTCTGTCTCGGAATTTGGGAAAAATCGTAATTTCAGTGACGATCGTTTTCGAATAGGTCTCTATCTGCAAAAGGAAATTTTCCATATGGAAATATTTTGACCAGTCGTTCTACATTGTTTTTCGTCAGCCGTCTGAGATTGACAGCTGCTCTGAGGAAGGCGAGAAGCCTGAACTGAAAGGAAATATTGAATTTTCTGGCGTGCACTTTAGATACCCAACGCGGCTAGAAGTAACGGTAAGTGGACATTTGAAATATATTAATGGATGTCGATGTCCCATATAATAATCTGATGCATGAAGGTTACTGTAGCCTTGATACGTTGGCTGTCGTTGGGCGCTTTTATTGAAACCATTTAGGTCTCATTTAGTACCAATATTATAATACCAGTAATAATCGTGTTTTACTACTACTCTGCAAACATAGTAAATAATAATACATAATTAGGGGCAGCCGAGCAAATGGTGTGCTTCTATGCAATAGAAAACCCCCCCGCTACCACGAGAAAGCCAACAAATCACCCACAAAAAAAAGAGAAAAAACTTAAAAAGCAAAATATATCGGTACAATCACTTCTAAATTCGAACGACCACCACATACAATATGTGTCTTATAGCGTGGTGATTTTAGACGATAACCATACATATTAAAGACTCAACTTCTCTATTGAAAACGCGAAATATGACTTGCTTGTACCAATGCGATTATACTTTAAAGAAAACCGATGCTTGCCGTTGTTTAGAAATGAAGGCCACAGCGTTATGTTCGTGTAATGGCATCAGTGATGTGACAATGGGACATACCGTTTTATTCATATCCCAAGCAAGCTTCACCGAGAGACAGTATTGGTATTAAACTTCAGAGATAGTATGAATCCTTGCACGAACTATACGGACGTGTTTGATAGCAGGTCATAATCGTAAACTCATTAGATTTAATGCCGGCGTTAAATGCTACGTTATCTTAGTCTATGCCGTTTATGCATCCATGGACTTGCATGACCGAACAACTGCCAAAGTAGTCCTGCTTCGGTGATAAAGTCCAAATAGTTTTAATTTATAGGATCATTGCACACGGTGGTACGCACTGGCTCGAGACCAAAACAAATAGATCGAGTGAGTGTTGTGTGACTTAAAGTAGAACAAGTGGTGAACCGCTTTCTGCTATCTCTTTGAAAAATCCGTGATCTGAAAGTTTTGATGAATAATGGGTGGTTCAAAGCTAAGGAAAAAGATCGTGTTATTACGGGTACTTTACCTATCAATAAGTGACATCGCAGACAGCGCGCGCTCATCTCCAGCGAATCCGTTTTTAGGTACATGACACTTCACCGCCCTATATACAACACAGCCGGCGCGACAGCTCAGTGGGCTAGAGCGCTCGCATTGAGTGCTCTGGTCACCTGAGAGCCTAACGGCACGTGGATCGGTGGTTCGAGCCCCTCTATGATCATGTCTGTGTGGTCGCAGGATAAAGATCGCATGTCCTTATTCGTTAGTAGGGGGTTACCCCTGGGGACATGGCTCCACTCTCCCTTCCTTCTACCATTGACGCGATATGACCACAAGTTGTTAAAGCGTCCTGAATATACAACCAACCAATCATGACCGTGCGTACATGACATTTTTGGGCGATATGGGTTTTGAACACTTCAGGCAATATTTAGGTTCATGATTCGTCGTGAAAACATTCACAATTGTTCCTCAATTTTACTTACACGTACGACCACGTGGGTGGCCTTGGCGATTCTGGTCATTGAATACGTCATTTTTTTGCCCTGTTTGATGAATAATCTGAGATATGCTATTATCGTATGGCCACAATCTTAAGAATTTGGGCGAAAGGATATCAATATACTCAGGGGGTATTTCATTACGTGTACCGCGACAGTTAAAAACGAAGTTGAACTAAAAATGGATACAATTTAATGTAAGTAGAATACACTGTAGCTTAACCATGCAAACAGTGATGCGTGTTAGCGATCAAAGTGGCACCACATTATTGATATTTCTCCGTTTAAGACTACTTTCTCACATTTGGGATTAGATATGATATCTAACCGGAAGAGTCAACGGAACGCCCTCCACTGGGAAATGGCGGTACGACGTTTTCACGTGTGGTGCGTAGCCTGGAATAGAACGCCAAGTAGATCACGTGACGCTACGCTACACTATGCTACACCACGCTACACTACGTTACGCTATGCTACACTACGCTACACTACGCTACACTACACTATGCTACACTACACTATGCTACACTATGCTACGCTACACTACACTATGCTACACTACACTATGCTACGCTACACTACACTATGCTACACTGCTATGCTACACTATACTACACTATGCTACACTATCTTACACTATGCTATGCTACACTATGTTACACTGCGCTAGGCTACACTACACTACGCTACAACCTGAACAAAGCTCACTATTCTCGCACTCGAGTCGGCATTAACTGGTTTGGTCGTTTTTGCTACAGGTCTGCAAGGACATTAGCTTTAGTGTCAAGGTCGGCCAGACGGTGGCGCTGGTGGGCGCCAGCGGCTGCGGCAAGTCGACGGTGGTCCAGCTGCTGCAACGATTCTACGACCCCTACGAGGGAACCGTGAGTCTTTGTCTTCATCCTTATGCGGATTATAAGATCACAAGATGACGTCATTAGCATTAATTCGGGCTTGTCGTTGTCAGTCTTTAGGTTTTCCAGTTTTTTGTTTTGTATATTTTTCTACACAACCTGCAGTACGTACGTCTCCGAATGAACATTATCATGATTAAAAAGTGGAAAAGATTCACGAGCAGCATTCAATACGCGGAGTCCTTTATTTCAGGGGATTTTTGGAAATTTCTAGTCTTTCTAGTCTTTAGCTGCGTGCAACGATTATTGTGAGTTGTAACCTTGCATTGTCTCTACGCATTCGTGTCTGTAGCTGCCGTTGCTGAAAGACTAATGCAAAAACACATATGGTTGACAACCGTCCGTCTGCGAAAGACGATGGATTTGCAGCTTTTGTTTTGGTTTAAGTAGTAAGAATTGTTTCGCGGCATTTGCGCTTATGAGTAAAGAAGCCTATCTGTGAGCGATACAGCTTACCTCAGTCATCGCATCGATGACCGGTCGTTTGGTCTAGGTTTCTACTCACTGGATGCCTAGATTGGCGTTTCAAATCCAGTTTCTCAAACCAGATCCCTTCGGGGTGGGCGAATCCCTCGTGCACGAGACGTACCCAACCCCTCTTTTGAGACGCTAGCGTCATAAACACACATATTTATATATATATATGTATGTATATACTGTATTAATGGATGTTTCTCCTCAGGTGAAGATAGACGGCCACGACGTGCGAGACATGAACGTGCGCTGGCTCCGGCAGCACATCGGCGTGGTCAGCCAGGAACCCGTCCTCTTCGGCTTCACGATCCGCGAGAACATCTCTATGGGACGCGATGACGTCACAGAGGCGGAGATCCAGCAGGCGGCCATCGAGGCGAACGCGCACGAGTTCATCATGCAACTGCCCAAGGTCAGCTGAGGCTGGGCGCTGGGGAGGGGGGGGGGTTAAAGGGGGGGGGGGTGGAGGGATGGGGGTGGGTGGAGGGAAGGGATGCGGGGAGGCGGCGGTAGTTATAGAGTCATCATTCCGAATGCTTGTAGCACTTGTATTAACATATAATCTATATATATGTGACAATAAAACATTTTTATCTGGACTTGTTTTACTGGTTACAACGTACTGTAACCAATGACCTATATATCTGATGTGTACCTGAATGCTACATGTGTTTTACCGGTGATCGCACGTTTGTTTATGACGTCATCAGAAGTACGAGACGCTGGTTGGAGAGCGGGGCGCGCAGCTGAGTGGGGGTCAGAAGCAGCGCGTGGCTATTGCCCGAGCCTTGGTCCGTAACCCGAAGATCTTACTGCTGGACGAGGCTACCTCAGCCCTGGACAACCAGAGCGAGGCGCTGGTCCAGGAGGCTCTGGATAAGGTGGGTCCGCTGTTTCTATATGATGTACTTTGTTTACTAATACAGCGTTTTCTTCTGGAATGGAATGTTGGTGTTTTAGGCCACTTTTGTGCACATACAGGCTAAATTGGGCCAAGGAACCTCCCGAGACGATGAAGGATGAAGGAATGAAACATGCCCCAGATTAGGTGCCCGAGCCCGGATTCGAACCCAGGACCTATTGATCTGCGGTCTAGTGCGCTAACCACTACACCAGGGAGGCCCCCCGCGTTTTCTTCTGAGCTATATTTCTAATTTGGGTAAACCCTAAATAAAGTGCTGCGTCTCGCAGTAGACTGATAGGTCCGTCAACTCCTGGTGCAGAGCAGAAAAACTATTTTGAATAGTTGTTTGTCTACGTTGGTGTCGGCATTTTGTTATATTAACCAGGTACCGTAAACTGCCTTTTTGAAGCCGCGGCTTCTATTAGGAAGTTGCATGATGCAGTGTCCGGGTTTGACCGCAAAGTTGCGGTGCGGCGTTAAATACTAATATCTTTGCGGCTTCAAAAGGGCAGTTTACGGTATATTTACATGTCAAACAAGTAATTCGCTAAAACTAGTTTTAGTCATATTTGATATATAACATCGTTACAAGTCTGTGCTATGTATGTATGTATCTTTGACGGTGACAAGAATTGAAAGGAAATTAAAGAACGTATTTGTTCAGTCTTCTCATGAAAAATGTTCTTACCGGTAATCTCTTTTGATTTTATTACACCTGATGGATATATGACCTTGTTCCCCTAAAGGAAGGTCGTGGGACCGGACTTTAAATTGCAATATACATATTCGCCGGTCACCTGAAATAAAGCATTATCTTATCTTATTTTATTTCCAGGCGAGCCAGGGCCGCACCACCATTGTTGTGGCCCACCGCCTGTCGACCATCAAGAACGCTGACCTTATCATCGGGGTCAAAGACGGCCAAATCGTAGAGCAAGGCACACACGAAAACCTCCTCAACAAGGAAGGACTCTACTATGAGCTCGTCAACAGCCAGGTACAGATGAGAAAATATTAATGCTGCAGGTTTACATAGTTATTGGCCAGATGATGATCATTTTTGTTTAAAAAAAGTAGCAATTTTTCTTTTTTTATTACATATAACTATTAATAGACAGTAGCATCGGTTTACATGATTATTGGCAAGGTCATGATCATTTGTAAAAAAAAAAAATTGCCATTTTTCTTTTTTCATTACATGTAAATTTAAATGTACAGTAGCATCTGTATGAACCGAATGTACTTTGAACAGAACAGTGTTCGGTTTACATATGTCTTTGGTTTAATAATGTTCAAGCAGTCAGAAAATGAGAAAATGTCCGATATTGGCAGGATTTCGGTTTTGGGAGGTTTTACTGTTTTATCATTTATTTGTATCTTTGGCACGACGCCTATACTACATGGAGGCTAAGTAAACAAAATAAAAAGCGTAATGCTAGGGATGTGAGCGGGATGAACACAACAGTGGAATATATACATGGAACCGAATGTAACACGTAATATTTTTTTTTTTAAGGTTGGTTTTTGAAAGTTCATTATCATTGTAGCAATTGAATGGTTTTTATGCACCCCATATATTTGGAGCTGAATATCAGCGGAAATATAACGTTAGACATGTGCGTCATGCATAGACATGATTAAATCTTGTCCCTGGTCATGAACAAGGGGATGTTCATCGTACAGAAACAAAGTATCACCCGGAATCTTGTCCTGATCAGACTCTTTTTCCATTATTTCAGATGAAATCAGACAAGGACGTCGACTACCCAGGTAGGTAACACGCACCCCTTGTAAACAGCCTACACAGTTGTTATTCCTATGCCTGTGACAGATCTGCTGATATATTTCGGCAGATATATCTGCAACTTTTCCATGTCAGCCTCGGCCTGGTCGAGGCTCATGTTCTGATGATTCTTATGGACATCACTCATTGTTTCGTTCTGTGCTTTATAGGTTATACTAACCGATATTAACTATTTATGTGTAACTCGTATATTGCTTGGGATGTTAACTGTTAACTATTGACCTTTTTCTGTGACTATCCTTCTATCTGAATATTGATGTGTTGTCAGTGTCTGAAAGAACTATTGACCGTCAAGAAAACAGGTGATATAGACTGAATCTTTAGTTAAGAGGGGAAAGTTAACTTAGGATGAGCCAACACGCTTGATATTTAAAGTTGTTTGCCAGTCGCTTTTTAGAACATGGTCTACACGGTGAAAACTATTATGATATATGGTGATACTTGTACATACTGAGGGTATGAGCCGGGCATGATGTTATTTAGACGTGTATATATAAAGCTATAGAATAAAATGCCATTCTCTCTATAGAAATGCATGCTGTCTTTAAGCTTCATAGTGATATATATATAACATATTGCTGATCATATAACCCATTGAGCCTTGTATTTCTACTATAAATTTCTAGCCGAATGTTAACATTCCGCTTGCATATGCATATTTTTGTATATATCCTTATGTGGCTATAAATATTGAGTGATACTATTTGTATATTTTGTATATATACCATAGTTACTTGACTATATTTCCTCGGCTTCTATTAGATTTAATAAGCTAACCTCTCTGTGAGTCTTTCCGACTTAACTTGTCCTTACCATGAGCTGTTTGTTCTATGCTAACACGCTAACAGGGAGCCCGGGACATGCGACAATTTCCACTGAAATTCTGTTGCTGGAAGACGAAGGTAACTGAATATGTATATGGGTGCAGTGTTCGTGGTGTGGTTGAATGCGTGTGAAAATGTCGTCACGGCTTATTATGGCCTTTCGCATGTGGGATATCGTTGTCACCCCCATTCGCCTGGGTTTCCCATTGTATGTTCACCATTTTGTTCACCTTATGATTATGGCCTTTAGCATGTTGGATATTGTTGTCATACCCAAGTCGTTTGAGCTACCTGTTGTATGTTCACCACCTTACCAATAATATGTTAGCCATACACCCTTTTCATGGTTTTGTGTTAGTGGCGGTTGTCATCATCACATTTAGACACCATCTAATCAATTTACTTTAGTCATTGGACGATGGTGGTATAATTGCAGAATTTCTACATCGCGCCATCTCACATTTTGTGGCCATTTGGGCCGATAAAGCCAAGTTGTTCACCATTTTGTTCGCCACCATACCAATAATATATTACCCATGCGCCCATTTCATGATTTTTTTATGTGTGGTAGTTGCTATCATCGTCAAATAAAGACATAAAGATTCACAGGTGACATCTTTCGGTCACTTTTCACATATTTTAGTTTCTTATTATTCTCCAATTTAAAGCTAAGATAACGCGAAGAACTAATTATGATCTGATGCACTCATGGCGTAAAAAGTTGTAATGCTGAAATATCTTAGCATCAAGTACGAGTAACATTTTACGTGTATGCCTTGAGAAAAGAGACTTCACCTTTGCATTAAAATTTTAACCAGATGTGTTTTTATCCTGATTATAATTATCTTTTTATATAGTTTTTCGTTCTATTATTATTCGTCTTGTGAGTTTATACAAAATGACATTACTGATTGATTGGTGGGTTTTATGAACGTGTATTGCTGTAGTGTGTGAATACACGGAACGGAATATTTATTTCAACGATCGGCCATGCATGTTTGCCTGTTTCAGTTTTTTGACTGCAAATGTGTTGGACACTTTATATGAATATGTCTTGCAACTAATTGACACTGCCTTACTCATGATTTATCATATTTCAGCCTTGTTCGATTGTTACATATCCGTATACTTCATATTGATTATGTATTTTGGACGCCACCAACCTTTGAACAGTTTGTCGTTTTAATATTCAACAAGGAAACGGTCGTTCTACGTAACTTGCCACGTTAGTGTATACCAATTAATGTCTGGAAAATAAATGGTGGCATCGTCTTAACCAATACAACCAATCATCCAATCAAATGACCATCTTCGATACTACTGGCCACGGAATCGACTATTATGATGCATGTGAGGCATGAGGAATGCGTGACCTATAAATTTACTGAAACTAAAGTTGGCGGCACAATCAGAAGGACGAACACTTAATGCTGTTACATTTGCGATTTGCACTCTAGATAGTCCCGCTATAATGCTTAAACGTGTACAGATGTTATAGTATTCATTATTAACCTACTCAGATTTGGAGGACATCGTTTCTCCGGAAGAACCCCTTCTGGACGGTAAAGGCGCCGTAGGAAGAACCGGATCACTGCGGAGAAATAACTCCAAGCGAGGCAGTATCCACAAGTACAACCGTGCAGCCAGCAAATTGTCTGCCAAGGAAGAGGTAAATTATCAGGATCAATTTGACGAGACGATTCGCAGCTGCTCGGGCTTCGTTTACTGACAACGTTATTTATATCAGTTAATTAATTTGTTCCCTTATTTAACTGTTTCTTTATTTTGTTTGTTTGTGGGCCTCTTTCTTTTCTTTTCCGTTGCGGAGTTGACATGTGATTTATGGCACATTGATATGAATGAAGTCTTATATCGATGACGCCATGTCAATAAAACATTCCTATTGTATTGTCCTATTGTAAGTGTCCAATTTATCAATTTTTCTGCCTAAATGCACGCATTCGCTTAACGCTCCAACGGCAACCTCAAGCGTTTGATATCCAATCACAGGAGGAGGAAGCGAAAAAACTGCCAGCGCCCCCCCTGAAGAGAGTGATACGGGTCAACAGACCGGAAGTTCCCCAAATCGTCCTGGGATGTGTGGGAGCCATACTCGTCGGGTCATCCACTCCAATCTTCGCCATCGTCTTCAGCGAAGTGTTAGGTGTAAGTATACTATCCAAGTGTTTAAAAAGTATGTGTCAAAATCTGTTAAAGTTTCTTATCGTGCTCTTTCCCGCCAAAACTAAAGAAGTCCAAATACAAATACGAATCAGTCCTTGAATCTTCCAAAATTTCTTTTGTCTATATTCCACGCATGCCAGACTGCCAAATGAAGTCTCTTAGCCTTGCCCGTGATATCAATTAATCACAGGTTTTCAGCTTAGTGGTCAACGTCATCAACGTTTGTGTGCTTCGCGATGCTTGGATATAAGTAGCAGTGCTGCAACAGAGTTCTGCGATGTCCCGAGATAGACACGTTTGCCATATCACAGCCGAAACGGCGATGTTTGTTAGGTTTTTGAATTTATAGAATGAAACAATAGAGCTTTCTGCAAATTGTGATATAGATATCGCCTGGGCTTAGATTTGGCGGAAAAAAGGCTCGACAAGCAGCTTTAATCAAACTTAGGTGATCCTGCAGTTTCTGACCTCATCCTTTTTTATTGCCCACCCAAGATAGCTTATATCCCTATCATATAACTGTGCAAGCTTGACCCTATAATATAAACTTTAGCGATAATAGGGATATGGTCAGAAACTGCAGGATCACCCACACTTGGTGAAGTATGTATACCAATTTTACTGACATTATGTGCCAAAATGGATTATTATTGGTCGACGGGATTTTCCGTCAGCATAGGTGAAACTTAAGTGAGCCATGCGGATATTTGATTAACACGGAAACCTATGCCCGTGTGTTGAACATGGGACCATATGGACGTTTGTTTAACACGGGAACCTATGAACGTGTGTTTAACATGGGGCCGTATGGACGTTTGCTTAACACTGAGTTTATGGATGTTTGTTTAGCATGGGGCCCAATGGACGTTTATTTAAAGTGGGAGCCTATGGACTTTATAACGTGGAAGACCCTGTGGGTGTTACCTGACCCTCGGTGTATATGAATGTAGGAACTAATGATCAAATGGCTACTTGAGTGTTTTCTACCGATGACTTTTATTGTTTTTTGGTTTTTATGTATTTAATTAAGCTTCTACTTCTAATTGTACATAACGTCTTGGTAGCGTGCTTTAGCGCGCACGTGCTGGATTTGTCGTTTTTGTCCTTGCTTTTAAGCATTTGAAATTGTCATAATGGGTGTATGATGATTCATTAGTATTGTTTTCTTTTTTTAAGAACTTTGCTGAAATTAGCCCGGACAAAATGGAAAGCGATGCTGGCTTCTTGGCCGGCATGTTTGTTTTAGTGGGAGCTTCGGCTGGTCTTGGTATACTGCTCCAGGTAAGGCATCCAAACATCATCATCACCCTTGAATGGACAGTTTTTCTTAAAAGAATCTCTCCAGTACGTTATTATGTCAAAGACTGTTAATGTTTTCAAATGTGTTGTCGTCTACATATCGTTGCATGATTTGTCGATTTGCATGTGATTTATTGGCACTTGTTTAAGATTTAATTTCTTTTTCAGAATTATTGTTTTGCTGTGGCTGGGGAAAATCTGACCATGAGGTTGAGAAAAATGACCTTTACAGCAATGATGAGACAGGTAGCGTTAACTCTTATATCGTATTTTATTTTGCTACTTTAACTCAATTACAATTATTCATGCGTTTTTGCCGCTTACTGTCATCTCTCTTTTGACCCAAACCTGTTGATATCTGCTGATGATGTTGTGAAAACGTATCTTCAAGCTCATGTAATTAGAGATGCATGTCCACACATATCGATATTATATGCAAAAATGCAAATGTACCAAAGGTAATTGTGGTTAAGAACGCAATCACGAGTACCGATAGGAAAACATTCAAAATACACATCTCAAGAAATACCGAAAACAACGTTTGTACAATTGCTTTTGTTTTGTTGTAGGAGATTGCCTGGTTTGACGAGCCCAAACACTCGGTGGGAGCATTAGTAGGACGATTGGCGACTGACGCATCTATGGTCAAAGGCGTATGTACACTGGTCTCCTGTATTATACAGTCCCTTTAGTGCCTTCATAATACGATCCACGGATAGTAGCCACATAGGTTGCGCGTCAGATTCGAGTCGTCTGTATCCTGATGTTGTGAAAAATGAAAAAAATATCTATTTTAAACCAAAAAAATTTCCTGGCGACATAAATATTTCGACTTTTTGACAGATTCAAGAAACTTATATATTAGAAACTTACAAATAAGAAAACTTACATATTAGAAACTTACATATTAGAAACTTACATATTAGAAACTTACATATTAGAAACTTACATATAAAAACTTTCATACTAGAAACTTACATATTACAAATTTAGATATTAGCCAATCTGTATTACTCTGCATCTAATGATCGTGTGGCGTTTCAGGCGGCGGGTCCTAACTTCGGCATGGTGGTGCAAGCCGTGTCGAACATAGGGGTGGCTGTCGTAGTGGCCTTCATTTTCGGCCCCAAGCTGGCCGGCGTCGTGCTGGCCTTCATCCCGCCTATGTTCCTGGCCGGCATGGTCCAGGGCAAGATGGTCCAGGACAGCACGAAAAAGAACCAGAAAGAACTGGAAAGTGGGAGCCAGGTATGGAGATTGTGTGTGTCTGGTTGCCAGGTGTGTAGAGTGTATGTCTGGTTGCCAGGTGTGTAGAGTGTATGTCTGGTTGCCAGGTGTGTAGAGTGTATTTCCGGTTGTCAGGTGTGTATAGTGTATGTCTGGTTGCCAGGTGTGTAGAGTATATGTCTGGTAGTCAGGTGTGTATAGTGTATGTCTGGTAGTCAGGTGTGTAGAGTGTGTCTAGTTGCCAGGTGTGTAGAGTGTATGTCTGGTAGTCAGGCTTGTAGTGTGTATGTCTGGTAGTCAGGTGTGTAGAGTGTATGTCTGGTAGTCAGGTGTGTAGAGTGTATGTCTGGTAGTCAGGTGTGTAGAGTGTATGTCTGGTAGTCTGGTGTGTAGAGTGTATGTCTGGTAGTCAGGTGTGTAGAGTGTATGTCTGGTAGTCAGGTGTGTAGAGTGTATGTCTGGTAGTCAGGTGTGTAGAGTGTATGTCCGGTAGTCAGGTGTGTAGAGTGTATGTCTGGTAGTCAGGTGTGTAGAGTGTGTGTCTGGTTGCCAGGTGTGTAGAGTGTATGTCTGGTAGTCAGGTGTGTAGAGTGTGTGTCTAGTTGCCAGGTGTGTAGAGTGTATGTCTGGCAGTCAGGTGTGTAGTGTGTGTGTCTGGTTGCCAGGTGTGTAGTGTGTATGTCTGGTTGTCAGGTGTGTAGAGTGTATGTCTGGTAGTCAGGTGTGTAGAGTGTGTGTCTGGTAGTCAGGTGTGTAGAGTGTATGTCTGGTAGTCAGGTGTGTAGTGTGTGTGTCTGGTTGTCAGGTGTGTAGAGTGTATGGCTGGTTGCCAGGTGTGTAGAGTGTGTGTCTGGTTGCCAGGTGTGTAGAGTGTATGTCTGGTTGCCAGGTGTGTAGAGTGTATGTCTGGTTGTCAGGTGTGTAGAGTGTATGTCTGGTAGTCAGGTGTGTAGAGTGTATGTCTGGTAGTCAGGTGTGTAGAGTGTATGTCCGGTAGTCAGGTGTGTAGAGTGTATGTCTGGTAGTCAGGTGTGTAAAGTGTATGTCTGGTAGTCAGGTGTGTAGAGTGTATGTCTGTTTGCCAGGTGTGTAGAGTGTATGTCTGGTAGTCAGGTGTGTAGAGTGTATGTCTGCGATTATGTGATAAAATATGTAGGATGTTCCAGTCAACTCGATGTGTCATACTCTGGCGACTTGTTTGTTTGACTAGCCAATCCGAGGCGGCTGTTCAGGGGTTTTTTTCCGTGTAAATAGCCACGTTCTAATTATACAACAAAGGCTTTAAATTGTAGTCCATTGTATGCCAGAATGCATTACATGTACATAAAATATCATTGAAAAATATAATATCTTTGAAAACATAATTATTGAAAAAACCCCAAACGAGTTGGGTTGAATAAGATATATTCAGATGATTCAGCATGAGCGTTTGAGCATCACACCGGAAGTCAGACTTAGTATGCAGTTGACTTTCATGATGCCTTGATGATGTTTATTGTATGTTGTGTTCAGATTACCAATGTTGTTTTATATAGCTTACCACGGAGGCGCTTGAAAACATCCGTACCGTAGCCGCCCTAACCAAAGAGCCCTACTTTGAAGAGAGATACGGAGAAAATATGGACCTACTTTACAAGTGCGTCTCGTTGTCATGATATTACGTATTTCTCCACTGATCCTAATATTTATGTTTTCGCTTTCTCCAGTGTATAATATCATTTTTTAATTTTATTCTACTATTGATTAGCGTGAATGAAAGTTGTTTGGTATTGCCATTGTATTAAGACAGGAACATATTTACGAACACTGAACATAGTACAAACCGGGTCAAGCCGACATATAACTGGAAAACTTACCATGCGATGAACATCAGTATTCTAATTTGAGAGGGCTTTAAATTAAGCCGTAAGTGTTTCTCTTCTGATACCCTCCCTTTTTTAATGCAGTATGCAGTAGGAACCGAACAGATTTATGTCGTGCATCAAGTTGCTTTGTAGGACTCTTCGACATCTTTGTAAAGGTCATTACTGGTGATTATTATGTATCATATATTGTACACGTACTATGCCCGATGCTCAGAACTACGAACTGGTACCTTCACCCACTCATTAAGATCGTTTGGGGGATAGTTATTAAGTTGATTCGAAGGTACTTCAATGAGTGAATTGGCCTACAACTATTAACCGATGTAAAATATTTTGTTTTGTTCATTTGAATGTTTCATTCATTTGAATTTTTTATTCATTTGAATGTTTTATTCATTTGAATGTTTTATTCATTTAAATAGTTTGTTCATTTGAATACATGTTATATTTTATTACAGGAAGGGTCGAAAATTTTCGTTTGTCTTCGGGTTCTTGTACGGATTGGCGCAATGCATCATCTTCTTCGCCTACGCCGCTACCTTCGCCTACGGCACCTACCTCATCGAGCAGGGAGAAATGGAGTTCAAAAACGTATTCCGGTAAGCACAGGACTAAAGTGGAACTAATATTCAGTATGACTGCAGCTTGATGTGATGCCCTCTTATCGATTATCGGCAGTAACGGTCACCTGTTGCAAATATCCTAAAGTTTCGTACGTATCTGCTGTCGAGTGATTGAGGGGGTGGGGGTCTTTGGGGAGGGGAGCTTAGCGCCAAATGAAGGTGGGGGTCGATCGGGGGAGGCTGAGGACTTTAGGTAAGTGGGAATAGGAGGCGGGGCGGGGTGGGGCGGGGGGGGGTACAAATACTGATTTAAAGGAAGTGAGAGTGGGAGGGCTGGTGGCTGAGTACAAATGCTGATTTGTCCGTCTTTGATTTCCTGACAATGTTGACTCAGTTGTATGTACTTTGTATGGTTGTATGTACACAGGTATCATGCATGTATTTATTCATTCATGGATTCATACATTCATGGTTTCATTTATTCATGGAATCGTCCATACATTAATTCATTTATTCGTTCATGGTTTTTATTTATTCATGGATGTATTCATACATTAATTCATTTATTCATTGATTCCTTCATGGTTTCATTTAGTTCATTCATTCGTGGATTCATTCATATATTCCATTCGTGGATTCATTCATTCAATTCGTTGAGTCATTAATTCATTCCATTCACGGTTTCCTTTCATTCGTAGATTTATTCATTCATGGTTTCATTTATTCATGGTTTTTTATTCATTTATGATTTCATTCATTTGGGGATTCATTTATTCTTAGATTTATTCGTAGATGCAGTCATTCAGGGGTTCATTCATAGTTTCATTAATTCATGGTTTCATTGATTCGTGGATTCATTCGATCATGGTGTCATACATTCTTCCATTCATGCGTTGTTGTTGTTTTTTCAGGGTATTCGGGGCTCTGGTATTCGGCAGCATGACGCTGGGGCGGGCGTTGTCATGGGCACCGGACTACGCCAAGGCGAAGGTGGCCTCTGCCAAGATATTCGCCATCGTGGACAGCGTTCCAATTATTGACGCCTGTAGCGAGGATGGCCTTAAGCCGGTGAGTGGCCGAAACACCTCACCGCAGGCGTGGATAATGTGTCTGACCTATCTCTAAACCTATGTGGGTTTTCTTCTTGTGGGTGTCCCAGCGTCATATCTGTTCCTCGGCGCCGTGCCACGAGCAGGGCTCTGGAAGGGGTAAATGGCGACACGCGACACAGGCATATTTGAAAAATCGACATTCAACACTGACCCCCAATTCCGACACTGAAAATCTGAATCTAAAAAAGCGACATCGAAAAAACGACACAGACCATGATATGATATCTTATTTTATTGATCACTCGTCAAAAACAGCTTTGAACGTATATTTCAGCATCTTAACTTACTTAAATGTCGACGAGCAGTCAATTGACGTTTAGGTTTGAGAATATAGCATATATAAATTTGCCTATGTAGTCATACGTTAAGGTCCATAACATTTTTAAACGCATAAAATTCAAAATTAATCGTGGCGACAAATATATACTCAAAATTGATATATAATCATCATATATACGCTATTTTAATCAATAATATTTGATATCTAGGAAAACCTGACTTCAAACTAAGTATCTACCGATGCTTACTCAATGATAACAGATTCTAGAGGTATATACACGCTGTCGGTAAGTGGACGTTCATGCCCTCGTGTTGTTTGCAGGAGTCGTGCGCGGGCGCCCTGCGCTTGGATAACGTCGGCTTCACGTACCCGTCACGTGTGGACGCCCAGGTGCTGCGGGACTTCTGTGTGGATGTGTCCCCCGGGCAGACGGTGGCGCTGGTCGGCGCCAGCGGCTGCGGCAAGAGCACCACCGTCCAGCTGGTCGAGCGCTTCTACGACACCGCGTTCGGCAGCGTGGTAAGTCCGCCCGTCACCCGTCGTTGTAGGTTGTATATTCAGGACGCGTTTTCTGGTTGGTTGGTTGGTTGATGGTATATTCAGGGTGTTTTTTCTGGTTAGTTTGTTGGTTGTATATTCAGGACGCTTTTTCTGGTTGGTTGGTAGGTTGTATATTCAGGACGCTTTTTCTGGTTGGTCGTTTGGTTGTATATTTAAGACGCTTTTTCTGGTTGGTTGGTTGCATATTCAGGACGCTTTTCCTGGTTGGTTGGTAGGTTGTATATTCAAGGTGCTTTTCCTGGTTGGTTGTATATTGAGGACGCATTAACCATTTTTGGTCATATCGAGTCAATGGGAGAAGGAAGGGAGAGTGCAGCCATGTCCCCAGGGGTAACCCCCTACTCTTTGCGAAGAAGGACTGGTTGGTTGGTTGGTTGTATCTTCAGGACGCTTTAGCCACTTTTGGTCATATCGCGTCAATGGGAGAACGAAGGGAGGGTGGATCCATGTCCCCAGGGGTAACCCCCTACTCTTTGCGAAGAAGGACATGGGATCTTTATCCTGCGACCACACAGACATGACCACAGAGGGGCGCGAACCTCCGATCCACGTGCCGTTAGGCTCCCAGATGCCCTTTTTCTGGTCATATCGCTTCAATGGGAAAAGGAAGGGGAGAACGGAGCCATGTCCCCGGGGTAACCCCCTACTCTTTGCGAAAAATGTATGGCATCTTTATCCTGCGACCACACAGACATGAGTCATCCTTGGTTATGACACCGATCACGGATAACGTATACTTAAGTTGCACTTGATCAACCAGTTATGTCTTGATCACTGATCGCTTTATCATTCGTCATTGATCAGTTCATCAGTTCAGACCATATGCTAGTTGAGTTGTGTTGCCGTAGTTGTCTACAGACCTGGATTCGATCACCATTCTCGGTCCTTTAACTTTTGGAGTGTAATGGGGGATGGTCAGAAAGTTCATTTCGACACCGAATACCGCAGACATCATGTAACAGTGGTGCTATGATGGTGAATAAATCACTCATGCGCAGCAAGATCTTACCACGCTCGGGTAACTTCGAATGGTTTTCCCCGTATAGGGCAGCATTATACTATGTGATAAACAGCTATCATTTGAATAGAAGCGAACCTCCTACTCCGTTCATTTGATGCATGTCTTTATCACGATGAATTTTGTATCTCCGTTTAAACCACGTGTTTAAAATGGTGTCTTCAAACGTAAATCCACCTTAGTCCTTAATCCACATGCATTTGCCAACATATCATGTATTAATATCATGCGGATCATGTAATTTAAGAAATAATCATTTGAATCTGTTTAATGAGCTAACGACTCTTTCGGAAAGTCCCAACATATCATATATTGATATCATATGGCTCATGTAATTTTAAAACTAATTGGGATCTTATTATGGGACCGCATATTTCAGAAACTGGACGGGCACGACATCCGTGACCTTAACGTGCAGTGGGTCAGAGGTCAGATGGGGCTGGTCTCCCAGGAGCCTATCCTCTTTGACCTTTCCATCAAGGACAACATCGCGTACGGCGACAACACGCGTGAGGTGGACATGCAGGAGATCATTGCAGCGGCCCGCGATGCCAATATCCACAACTTCGTGGAGTCTCTACCGAAGGTAGTGTTTCCCTCTCCCAGTTAATACCATAATCTGTATATTATATGTTGTACTATTGGCCAAGTTAAGGCCAGCAGTATGGAATAATCATTTACCTGACTTTACCATTTCCCTCTTTATTTACCCTTTATCTTGTGTAATTTAAGTCTGTCTAAATTGTTTAATTTCTCTCGTAGACAAGTAACCCAAAAATCTTATATCGTTCAATCGGTCCAAGTTAAATCGGCGGTGGCGAGGCAATGGAGGCGAGCGCAGTGGCTCAGTGTCGATGATTCTTTCTCTTTCTTGTTTATGTTACATGAGTTGTTTCAATTTTAAAGAGGGTGACGTTTTACTATTATCCCGTCGTACACTCATATAATGAATGTTTCCGGCATTGTGGTGTTTATCATCTTGAAATGTACAACCCGCAGGGCTATGACACCAATGTGGGGGACAAGGGGACTCAACTGAGTGGCGGTCAGAAACAACGCGTTGCCATAGCGAGGGCGTTGCTAAGGAAACCCAAGGTTCTTCTTCTAGACGAAGCTACCTCTGCATTGGACACTGAAAGTGAAAAGGTAAGATGCGTGTATGGTAGCGAGTTCTAATATATTCTAAACGGTTCTCAATATTCCCCATGCAGCTGTACTTGACATCAATAGGTCCTGGGTTCGAATCCTGGCTTGGGCATCAGATCACGGCCATGATTCTTAAGGTTCTTTGGCCCGGTTTAATTAGCAGATTTGTACACACACAGAAAAGCGGCCTATACGCCACCTGACGCATTTCATTTCGTGTTTGATTACAGGTGGTACAGGAGGCCCTAGACCACGCCAGCGAGGGCCGTACGTGCCTTGTTATCGCCCATCGACTGTCCACCATACAAAACGCGGACAAAATCCTCATCATCCAAAACGGATCGGTCATCGAGCAGGGAACGCACTCCGAATTGTTGGCCATGCAGGGTTTCTACTACAGACTGCAACAGGCACAGCGGAGGACGAAAAAGACGGTCGAGTGACGACATTTTTAATTTACTTACTGTCACTGTTTACAGTTACGGTACTTCATGTCTGCGCGTCAACCATACGGACGTCAGTAATGATATATACATCATTCTTTACCCTTGTATTTAGAGCAGATATAAAGACATTGATGACCGCACGTTGGTGACAACATTTTCGTGAAAGGCTGTATATGAAGGAAACATACGGGTAGTGGTATGTCTATGACGTAATGGTTATAAGTCGCGCGGGAATTGCGGGGAAACGAGAGCAAGGATATTGCAAAAACTGACAAGTGAAATAATCATATTCAACTTGGTAACCTTAGCTAAACATTAAGAGTATGTCCCACCGAGTTCCGCGATCTCTGATCGCGCTGGTCGACTCCGCGGCGCGATAGCTCAGTGGGCTAGAGCGCTCGCATTGAGTGCTCTGGTCACCTGAGAGCCTAACGGCACGTGGGTCGGTGGTTCGAGCCCTGCTGTGGCCATGTCTGTGTGGTCGCAGGATAAAGATCCCAGGTCTTTCTGCGTTAAGAGTAGGGGGTTACCCCGGGGACATGGCTCCACTCTCCCTTCCTTCCCCCATTGACGCGATATGACCAAAAGTGGTTAAAGCCTCCTGAATAACCAACCAACCAACCACGATCGGACTATAAGTGAATATAGCGAATGTCGCTCAGTTAGTTGCGCTTTGGTTCGCTAAAATAGTGGAGCCGTGGTTTGCTAAAAAGTAGTGTTTCAACCGCGGTGGCGCGTTTTCGGTATATAGTTCGACCAGAGCGTGCAACTTAGGTTGCTATGGTTTGTGGGAATGTTGGATTTTGTGAAGTTGGTTTTCACGTAAGCTACAACCAGACATGGGCACTGGAAAGTCTATCGAAACTATAGCTAACGTCCGAAGTAGCTCACCGTGTACTTAAACTTACTTAACACCTTATAGGTCATTATGTGCATGTAGTGTGTGTATTTGTTGTGAATATACTGTTCGATTCCGTTCGCTGTCTCTCGCTGTATTACCGTGCTCTATAATACATTTGTATATATACAAATGTATAACCAAATGTTGATGTATGTTATTCTTATACATGCTGTGATATTGTTTCTACGCAGTCAACTCGTTACTTAATCACATATACATGCAAGGTTTATTTCAACCATATATATGCCTTAATTCAATTACATGGATCTATAATTGTTTAAGTTGTAACTATTTAAAACGATTGTGATTTATATTGTGACTAACTTATAGAACATAAACTTTCATGCCATGGCTTATTGTCGATATGACGATATTACGTATGCATGCGGCAAGTTACTTTCCATGTTATTTCCGCAATATACATCTACTGTTTACCGAGGGCAAGAATTAAAACGCTACTTGGATAAAAACGTTAAATTTGTCGACGTTGAAAAGCATAGAAAATGCATCCCCATTTGTGCATAATATGTAATTTTATTACTACCGGTATGTGTTTTCACGAAGAAGCCATCCATAGTCGAAATGCATAAAAGGTGTGTTTTTGCTCCCAATGTATTATTTCATTGTTATTATCATTGCTTTATGTAATTGTTAACGCGATGTGTGCTTAGCCATATGTGTGCTAATATGAATCATTTACAATTTATGTGCGTCGGGTAACACATGTATATAATTTCTTTGATGATATTATGTAGTGAAACATACGCAAAAAAGACTCCCAACATGGCTAGTGTGTGACAATGTGTAGCACATTCCCAACAGTTTCGTGTTTTAGTATCTCCGGTATATATATGTAGATTTATTTTACAACTAAAAAGGTTAACTTTGACAACGTCCAAAATATACGTGTTGAGTGAATTGGAAAATGCTGCACATTCAAATATGAAGGACCTCCGTAGGAGCGCTTGGTACAATAGTGAATAAGACATATTATTGTGTTGTTAGTTGTTAACATGTATACATCGTTTATATCACATATACCTATAGATCTCTATTAATGAAAAGAACCCCATATGGGTTACAATGAGCATCTACAAGGGCAAAAAGGGTAGCTTTAGTAATCCATTAAAGAATTAGTTGTACATGTCTCACTATTCTTTCATAATCCGCACTATATTTGTGCCGGAACTAGAATATTTTGGACGCGATTTTCTTGTCCGTCTCCCGTACGAACACCAGTGACTTACAAAACGACCGATTGTGTACTTGTAATATGATGTACTGTTTTCCAATGGGATGGGATATGTTGATCAATAAAGCTAGTTCAGGAGTATTTATTAAAGTCCTAACAGCTCTTTCCGTATGACAAAAAAACTTCTCGATTCACTGAGTGACTCGAAGAGTGACAGCATTCGAAATATGTTATAAACAATTTTGTGAGTCTTAAATGTCGAAATTCCTGGCTAGCTTTAGCCGCAGTCCACGTGACGGTCGTAGGCTTGTTGACTTAGATGCGCGTAGCACCAAGTTTTTCTCCAGTTCGGGCTTGTGGAACTGGGTGGCCGGAACAGCCCAAGTGGATGTTCCTCATATGACCGTGTTAGCAGGTCTTGATTGCATTTACCGAAGAGGCAAACCAAACTGAACATAAAAATGCGGTCATGGTGTAGCAGAAAAATTGACTTTATTTTTGACCCTGCGCATTTAGGATTTTTTTAATTTATTATCGCAAACTTTTACTGTGGTTTTTAGCTTAGACTAGCAAGCCTCACAAACACCCTTGCGTTGGGGGCTTGGTAGTCAAAGCTACATTGTTACGTCTCGAAATGAAATCATATTGCTAAATATGGTCAGAAGAATGGTGTATGAAATATTTTACCAGGGAACCCGAGCCAGGTCGAATTCTAGGAGACCGCACTCTGGGTTCACTAGGTCAAAACTGTCATCAGGCGAAACATATAGATGTCGGGGAGACAGTCGAAAGACGGCTATGAGAGATAAGGACTGATCAAAGCCGTTCTCAGTAATGAATGTCTATTGGTATTGAAGACCGGTGATCGATTTATTTATCGTGCAGGACGAGAACCAGAATAAGGTCAAAGGTGCCACGGAAAATTTGATCTCTTGTTTGTGTCTCAAATGAAACCTCTGCCGGTTTTGTACTATATATTCAGCGTTCCACTTTACAAATACGAGCTCTATTTATACATCATTATAGCTATAGAATTCTGTTCTAAAACATTGTCTCAATATTTTGTTCACGTCCTGCATTTTCTTTATTGACATTCTAATGTCATTCGTAGGTTCAAGTTCTAAATTAAATAGAACTAATAACATTTAATTAAGGTATGTATTTTAAGGTTCTATTATTGGTAGACGAATACTACATGTTGTGGGACCAATGAATGACCTGGAGAATCCGTTGGTATTCGTCTCGGACACATTGTATTTGGTGCATATCGAATACACGTTTGGAAGGGAACCTCTTGCGGTACCTCCAATAAACAAGAAACTTTGGGTATTACACGGAGAGTTACTTTTTTGTTCTTTTCTCTGTCTGAAGAAAGTTTCATCCAATCGCATTCCATTGTCCCGGGAGGTCTCTTGGCCCAATTTACAGGCTTCGTTTGCACAAAAGCGACCGAAAACACCAAATAATCCATTTCAAGAAAGCACTGCAATTCTCAGTATCAGTCACGTCTATAATAATTTACGAAAGCTCGGGTCATATTGTTACATGCATGAATACCGGACAGAACGAGAGCGTCACCCACAGGGTGAAGGCTGATGACGGAAATGCAGCATTCCCGCACACCACGCCTACCCGTCCCTCCCCGCCAATACACACGACCAAACACACGGACAGATGAAAAGTAAATCCAGATTTGGCCCTTCAGATCCAGATTTGACCTCTCAGATCCGGATTGACCATTCAGATCTAGATTTGACCATTCAGATGCAGATTTGACCATTCAGATCCAGATTTGACCATTCAGATCCAGATTGACCCCTCAGATCCAGATTGACCCCTAAGATCCCGGAGACACCCATAGATGGAAACAACCGAACGCCCCACCCCTGTGTTCCTTCCCCGTAAATACACACACACATATTTGAGCAGTACTCCACCCTGAAAGGCGGCATGGCTTATTGCTCACGCGATGAACAAAGCTTATTGCTCAAATATGTAGCCTCATAGAGTCCCATGTTAAACGTTTTTTTAAAGTTAAAATATTTTTTAGAGATCAAAGTTCTTAATCGACTTCGATGCAAATCGGCACAGGGCGAGAAAAGCTAGAGGACCATATGTGTATTTTTTTTCAAAGCGCTAGCTCCAAAACTGTTTGTACAGTGGCCTGTATTTCAATTATTGGCCCTATCTCCCAATGGTTAAGGATCAAACGAAAAATTCCTGTGACCTTGACCTTTGACCTACACACCCCGCTAACGAACTTGACCGAGCCATGTCGGATACCTATCGGTGGGTAAAGTTACAGAACGATCTGTTGCGATTTGCGACCTACAGAATGCGAACAAACAGACAAACAGACACACGGACAAACGGACAAACTGATAGATTCCTCCAATCAAAGATTTCCGTCATCACGAGAGAGTCGTCACCCACAGGGTGAAGGCTGATGACGGAAATGCAGCATTCCCGCACACCACGCCTACCCGCCCCTCCCCGCCAATACACACGCCCACGCACACGGATTTGAGCAGTACTTCACCCTGAAAGGCGGCATGGCTTATTGCTCACGCGATGAACAGAGGTTATTGCTCAAATATGTAGCCTCATAGAGTTCCATGTTAACGTTTCTTTTTCAAGTTAAACTATTTTTTAGCGACCAAACTTCTTAATCGATTTCGATGCAAATTGGCACAGGGTGAAAAACGCCAGAGGACAATAAGTGTATTTTTTTCCAAAGGGCTAGCTCCAAAACTGTCTCTGTAGTATGTAGTAAGCATTTTGTCGATTATTGGCCCTATCTTCCAATGGTTAAGGAAAAAGGAAAAAAATCCTGTGACTTTGACCTTTGACCTTCATACCCCGCTAACGAACTTGACCCGAGCCATGTCGAATACATAGCGATGGGTGAAGTTATACGACAAAATGTTGCGTTTTGCGACCTACAGAGTGCGAACAGACAGACAGACACACACACAGACAAACGGACAAACTGATAGATTCCTCCAATCAAAGATTTCCGTCATAATTAAATGGAAAGCAGGGCACTTCATGGTATCGGATGTGTTACACACACGCCACGGAGATTGAGGTTTCTTGGCCACCTAGGGGCCGCCTAGGGGCCGCCACGGTAGCTAAGTGGGTTATAGCGCTGGCATTCAACGCTCTAGCCACCTGAGACGGCACGTGAATCGGTGGTTCGCGCCCCGCTGTGGCCATGTCTGTGTGGGCGCAGGATAAAGATTCCATGTCCTTCGCAAAGAGTAGGGGTACATGGGTACATGGCTCCGTTCTTCCCTTCCTTCTCCCATTGACGCGATATGACCAGAATTGGTTAAAGCGTCCTGAATATACAACCAACCAATCTTTGGCCGCCTTATCCCACATGTGTCATAACATTAATATTGGATCCATAACAATAGATCAAATAATAAATAGACCAATTCTCTGATATCGCATCGATTGTTTCTTTTATTGCCATTACTCTACATCAGCCTGCGATTGTTCAGCCTTTAGGCTCCCACTACAATGTCCGATCACTCGCGTCTAACTGCACCCCGCTCTTTGGATAAACACATAATATATCAATATCCATTCCGAAAAAAATATCATAACCTGGCAAAAAATGCATGCGCTTTAAAGAAAATTGAAATTGAAGAGTTCTAAAGGCATCAGGAGTCGAGGAAGTGACGTGAACAAGCGGTGTAGCTATAGCAGCAATGACATAACGTGTTGCCATTTATCCCTATGTGCACACCATAGTGACAATAGTCAACAGTAAGTACGTGAAGGCCAATTCAAGGTTTACCACGAATGGGATGGAACACCAGCATATCAGCGTATCACAAACATGAGGCAACGCTGGATATCATATCATGTGTTTTGACCGACGGTCGAAATGAACGGATTGTCATGCACGAGATCATGTACCATGAGTAAGACTATATATTAAGCCATATTTATAAATGGGCGATACGACATTCTGCACACATCAAGTAACCTCATATGGCGGCATAATTTAACTTCTTATAAATAAATAAATGTATATTGTTCAGTGGTTAACGATTTTTACAGTTAATTGCATTCAGATGAAAACCTGATATGGTTCTGAAATTGTTAAAAATATCACTTGAATATCACTAACGTCGTTTGTGAGGATATTCTTTGCAGCAGATAATCGTTAAATGGAGGCGGAACAAGATACATCGGCGGTCGTCTTAAAAAAGGTATCAACATAAATATTAATACTTGCCATCTTCAAAGCAATTTACAGAGTATTCTGGTACCGGAGCAACACATTTAAGAAATTTTAAACAGAAAATTGATTTCATAGAATTTCATGTGTGCAAGAAGCTGTAAAAGTGCATAAATACACATAAATAGAGAATATTACATATGGCAGAACAAGACGTTCGGTGTTTCCTATTCATTTGCAGCATAAAACACAATATACGCCATAAGCTACGCCACGAACTATATATGTAGGGACCACGTTCTTGATATCCATTGGTACAATTATTGCTTATTCATCGAAAGAAATATTAATATATGACCCTTTCGGTTTCAGTAATATGTACTCACAAGCGGGGTTGATTGAAATTGAAGTTTATACATGACATTAGGACCCGCATAAGAAGTTATTAAAACTTTCATTCACTTGACGATCCTCATGAAACTGCTTAGTTGATATGGCCATCCAGTCGTTATACGTTATACCGCCATAACAACGCCAACCATAAAGTATGAAAGACGTGTAGTCTTTGGTCGCCTGTCATCATCCAGAAATCCGCATTATATTCGTCACTTACAGCAGGGGTTCTGTTCCATTCCAGCTAACCTCGGCATCAGGCCACCTAAAAAGAGGATATTCGTTGCTCGAAAATTAAACATCTAACATTATAAGTCATACGTTTGATTATATTGGAATTGCTGTTGATTACGTTACATTATTTTTGTTTTATCCGATGTGAACATTAATATGTGAATTCGCTGTTGCGAAAATCGTAAAATAAATAACGTTATTCTAAAGAAAACAATCACTGATAAACTGGAAAGTACAATAACGAGGTAGAGCACTCGGACGTTAAAATATACACGTATCGAAACTATCTTTAATTAAAGTCTTTAATGTTCTATGGAAAGGTTACATGATAATGATATTCGCCGTCACATTAAAAAGGTTGAAGCTATCTATATGTAAGAGTTGATTACTTCGTCCTGATGCACATATCGAGAGGGGGAACCAGCTCCTCGTCACTGTCGGGGGCAACGAACGATGGGTTCGTCGTATCTGCAATAATTAATGAAATAAAATTTTAAATATGTCAATTTAGAAACGAGGGATAAGAGTTTAAATATTTGGTTACAGTATTAAAACTGAAGCTAAGTATGATTGTCCGTATTCAATATTCCTACTTCGCCCTACCAAATTCTGCTAAGTAGAAAATTGTATGAACTGGCTAAAACTATAAAAACACTGAGCCGGCCTTACAATTTTACAATTATGTAATTCAAATTCCCGTTTGGGTTATGAACACCACCACTACAAGCTTGATATGGTATGACGGAAATGCACTTTCTAAAACAGGATTATAAAGATGGGTCCTTTTACAAAAATCTCGTAATCGTCTTTATATTTGAGACCACTATCTTGGAGCCAAAGAGGCAAGAAAAGTGTAAAAATTTATGATAACAGTATTGAAACAATAATTTGTCTGCTTCACGAAGACAGCTGCACATTGCACACTGAGTGGATGTTAAAATCGTACACTTACATTCAAACTTTAAATTACTATGTAAAATGCAGTGTTTCAAGCCGGTAACTCTATTGAAGAAATTATTATTGGTGAAGCAAAGGATACAAAGACCGATTTCATACCATGGATAAATGCAGTCCATATTATTTGCACTGTCATTTGTAAGTCGTTCAACACATATTGTCCTATATAAAAGTCGTTCAACACATATTGTCCTATATAAAAGTCGTTCAACACATATTGTCGTATTTAAAAGTCGTTCAACACATATTGTCCTATATAAAAGTCGCTCAACACATATTGTCCTATATAAAAGTCGTTCAACACATATTGTCCTATATAAAAGTCGTTCAACACGTATTTTTTCCTATATAAAAGTTTGACTACAACAATATGAATGTCAATTGCTGTCACCGCTTTCACGTGTATCCATGTATCGACACGACTCACCCATAATCATTATACAACCATACAAGATCTTAAAAATTACTGCTAATACTAAACATTCAAGTAATTATATATAAAATATGTGACTAAGCGGTTCTTCAGAAACAACTGTACTTATATTATTTGTACTGGGTGAAAACAGTCAGTGACTTAGAAACACAGCCATGCACGTGACTTCATCACACGTCAAGGTCATAATGACAAGTTATTGTAAACATTCATTTCATCAAAAAAGGACCTAGTGCTGTTGTATTAGACCGGAATACAGTTGTCTGCATCGGTAATGCAAAGTTGATACCGTGAAATGGTACTGAATTGCGAGTGAATTAATTTACGACATACAACACGGATTGTCGACTTACGCACAGAGCGCCCTCGTGTGGCTTCTCATCGAACAACGGAGGCAGAAGTAATATGTCATTATTTTATATTGAAAAGTCGCAGTCCCAAGATATTTTTTATATTATTTTGTTGACCGATTTTTGAGAAACATCAGCTTCAATGAAAGCATATATCGTTAAATCGTGTCAAGGAAGACGAAAGCTGCAATAGAAACATTATAATATGTAAATGCATTCCATGGTAAAGCATGCGAAAGAAGACAAGCACAGCAGCGCAATTTCGTGGACAGTCATAGCATTCAGCGTATATCATTGGATTGTTCCCGGTTATTATAGACATACCTATCGAAAGTCGAATTTCGCTTTCCTGCTTGGCCAAACCGTCGTAGTAATATAGGTCAAATCTCCGCTCCGCTTTCCAGTCTCGTAGTAGTTCTCGTCTCAGCGAGAAGATGACACTAAAATGGCTTTCACTGCACACAACCCAGATTGGATACAGTGGCGTCTTCATGTATGTGCCAACCTGGAACAAACAATAACGTAGCCATGCGCCCTATACTGATATCATATAATGGTTGTATACGAATACTAGAATATTGCGACTGGCTTTGTGTACGCGAATCAATCTTATGTATATAAATAAAACTACCTCCACTGTAAGATCCATTGCGTTATACAATCCCATATTGCTGAGAGAAAGGTCATATTTTGACAGTGCGACAACTGTCCACCATTACAGGTAAGTAAAGAATAATAGCCCCAAAAAGTAAAATAAACAACGGTCTTAATACTGAGTTGCTCATAAATCGGGTCTCCACAGTACCTAAAACGATTACAGTGTTATTTAATATAGACAAAAGCCGTACTAAAATTAATCGAGTCCCCACCGTACAAGACTTGCAAAGCTATAGATCAAAGCGGGCAGGCCAAATGGGGTCGTTGTTCAATGTAAGGACGAACCATGGTTCAGCATAGCTCACGTATGACTCACGCCTACCATTTACTACAATAATCCATTTCGTGGGTTGTAACATGGAGGATGGATCACACATGGGGTTTCCACTGTACCTGACATGACTTGTAATGTTCGAAGAGGGAGAGAAGCCCGATGTCTGAGCGCCCGGGCACGCCACGGAGGACAGTGGTCTCGCCGTCCGGCCCACCCTCCAGCTCCACCACGTCATTGAACACGTTGGACACCGCCTTCCCGCACAGACACAAATTCACCATTTCCTAAAATAAGACACGAGAGCATTTTGTCAATGTTGGTTGGTTGCATATTCAGGACGCTGTAACCAATTGTGGTCATGCGAGCGAGCGCTCTAACCCACTGAGCTATCGGGCGGCCCCGCATTTCGTAAAATAGGACATCGTTGCGTGTAGCTAGGGGTGGATTCATTGAGGGGTTACGAGGTTATAAAACACATGTCGTGTGTCTTACACGGGTTCTTATGTTTTCTTACAGCTTTAATTAATAGCGAGCGACAATCATTTAGCGTTAGACAACGTCGCAAAACTCCATTTTGTTTCTCGATAATATCAATTTAATTATATTAATAAAGATCAGATCATACTCAATAACAAAAACCTGCAAGAAAGGGTTGATTGCAAGCAACATTTTCAGTTAGCAAATAAAACAGAATAAACTGTTAAATCTTAATGATTTTATGCAATATATATCGGTCAATATATAGTTGTAACGCGGTGTGCTTTATTTGTCACGTGCGTCTTCACTACATCAGCGGGAAATTATCTCGCTCTGTAGGTAAGTAAGCAGAGGTTCAGACCAACAAAGGTCATATGTTTCGCATCCTAATTCTTGGGCCAAGTTGAACTTCATAAGCGCCATAGTGGATGAAACACCCAATGTGTCATTTCATCCACCTAACGGTGCAAGTGTCTACGACGTGGACAGCATAATGATGTCATATCTTGTAGTGTGTTTATTGTACTACAGGGGCCACGGGCCTATAGCACATACAACTGAATACAACATGCGTCAAATATAAGGATTTAGGACCTTAAATAGATTGCAAACAAAACATCCTAAATTGCAAAGTATATGGGGATATGGAGATGCAAAAAAAGAGCAACAAATTTTGCTTTACTTGAGTTTCTGGATGAATTGGGAATAAACTTGTTGTGCAAATCGGCGTATGATGGACATATAATTATAGCGTGATATTCGTCTTCAAAGCTTTTCGCTAGGGTACTTGGTCGTCTTCTCGGGGAAGGAGGCATCCGTACTACCATTTAAACCTGGTGATTGGCGCAACGTGGTCTTCAAGGTCAGTGCAACGCAAACCAATCCATAATCTGATTGGATCATTACACGGCTGTCAAGGAATCCATTACCTGGGTGCAGTAACCATGGGAGGCGATTAGGGAAGTCTCAGCTACGTCCATATCAGACCGTACCCTGGAAGACAAGGAATTAATGAAGTGATAACATAAGAAACAAGACTACAGAAGCGGAACCTTCCTGCTATCATCTACAATATGAAATTACTTCAGTGACGACATACGAAAAGATAATGATAAGCAAATATCACTTAATTTAACATATATACATGTAATTAAAACTAACGCACCGTGAGCGTTGAAACATATTTGTGGAAGTTTATAAAAGGCCAAGAGAACTCCCAAGCATATTGAACATATATACAATGTACATGCCAATAAACGTATTGATATTGGAATGAGAGTGGTATCGTCATAAAGCGGGTACATACCCTGCGATTGTGCGAGACAGGATGGCTGAATACAGCGATAATAGGACGCCACACGACCCGTCTCCTTCAAACTGTAAAGAGAGATTTGCCGATGATTCGCCCATTACCATACGATACAGACATAAGTTTTAGCACTATGACACTTCATAATACGTATTATATCTAAAAGAGACATATCTTCAGGTTTTCGTGTTTGGTCAGATCAATCGTCAATTTAACTAAAAGACACAGATCTTCAGGTTTTCGTGAATTGCAAATTTGATCAGAGCCGCCGCTATTAGTATGAGGAGGAAAGGAAGACACTTACGGAACTGATGGTTTGACGGATGAACACTTGCAAATCTTCTTTGTTATCAAATGTACTGAGCATAAGCTGAAAAAAGGTAATACAAATTACACACATTAAGACTTTACTAAGCAACATCATAAATAAATCCAACTAATTGTTTTTATGCGGAAATATCCTAATTTGTTCAGATAATTTATTGAGTCGAATGATCAAAGAGGAAAACATGTAAGAGGAAATATGGACTATTTTGCCATTTCGGCTAATATGTCCAGGACAAACAGTATCCGGGGATAATTGACTTGTCACTGAGTGATATGCGAAAGAAAGGATCAACTCAGTCATGGTTTCTTTCAAAAATATTTGTCAATAAATCTATATAAATAAGTTATCATGAAGCTATTCCTTGGCTACAGCAAAATGTCTTTCCGAATAAAAAGGGCAAAACGTCTGATTTCCATAAAGCCGAATATATATATATATAGTGTACACACTTTCTCTGTTATAGTGTCGGCCTTTATCTTGCTGCTACTGGGGAAGTGGGCACGCATTCCAGGTCTAAACGACAGAAAAGATGGTACAGCCACGTTACGTGTCTCGTTATAAATACATAGATAGATGAATTGCTTTTCTGCACACATTAGCTGAACGGGACCAAGAAAAAAACATGGGACTATGAGATAAACACATAAAAATAGCCCCTAACGTACATGCTAATCCTTAAACATGATAATTAAAAATAAAATCATCCATGCCCAAGTCAAAAACATAAACGTCGTTCACGCTTTTCGCACAATATGACAGGCATATATTGTATGAATACCAATTTTTTTATCAACTAAAAGACCAAATGATGCCACCAGGGTATTATATTGCTCGGTTTTTTGAGGAGTCATATATTTATATAAATATAACTGTCCAGACTAGATGTCACTGTAAATGCACATAGGATCTACTCACTCTCCGAAATCGAGATTGGCAGTTAGCATTACACATTATGGGGGTTTCTCAGATTAGGTCACTGGGCTCAGATTCAAACTCAGGACCTATTGATGGTGTACTGTGCCAACCACAACACCAGGGAGCCCCACCCACCATGGACTTACATAGCGACCACTGCCCTCTGTCCCTGACCAGCTCGCCATAGGATGTTGGCCAGAGCCGCCACCAGGGCGGCGCTCCTTTGCTCTCGGGTCACATCCAAACTGAGGCAAAAACATACGAAGTCAGGTTACATTCATCTTCATTTAAAAATGTACTTCAACTATCTTTCTTCATTTACCCCAACAATAATAGTCGCATATATTTTTTTTTATAATAGTCGCATATAACATAATAATAAGTACAGCAGAAACTTTGATATAACGAAATACACAAATTCCGATATCGTGTTCTAGGATCGAATTCCGTACTAGTGAAACCTTATAAGAAACTAACGTCAACCTTAAATCTTAACATCAAATCTTCAAATCGTGAACATACTCATCATTACGGAGAGATCCATTTAAGTATTGCTGGACCACCCATCGTGGGTATAAATGCAGAGTAGAGTTTTTTTACTCACTCTCGCGCCGTTGGTTTGGCTTTGTTATCGCTAAACAATAAAGCCTGCAGTACGCAGGCCTGAACGCCGGCAAGGATTCCACATGGACCACCCTGAGGAATATGACAAAAGGCAGAGACAATGCTGTGTTAAAATGAGAGGGAAGTGCACTGAAGCCGAGCGCGGTATGGGAGGGAAGGGGCACTAAAGCTCAGCGCGGTATGGGAGGGAAGGGGCACTAAAGCCGAGCGCGGTATGGAAGGGAAGGGGCACTGGCGCCGAGCGTGCTATGGGAGGCAAGGGGCACTGAAGCCGAACGCGGTATGAGAGGGAAGGGGCACTGAAGCCGAGCGTGCTATGGGAGGGAAGGGGCACTGAAGCCGAGCGTGCTATGGGTGGGAAGGGGCATTGAAGCCGAGCGTGCTATGGGAGGGAAGGGGCACTGAAGCCGAGCGTGCTATGGGAGGGAAGGGGCACTGAAGCCGAACGCGGTATGAGAGGGAAGGGGCACTGAAGCCGAGCGCGGTATGGGAGGGAAGGGGCACTGAAGCCGAGCGTGCTATGGGAGGGAAGGGGCACTAAAGCCCAGCGCTATGGGAGGGAAGGGGCACTGAAGCCGAGCGTGCTATGGGAGGCAAGGGGCACTGAAGCCGAACGCGGTAGGAGAGGGAAGGGGCATTGAAGCCCAGCGCTATGGGAGGGAAGGGGCACTGAAGCCGAGCGCGGTATGGGAGGAAAGGGGCACTGAAGCCGAACGTGCTGTGGGATGGAAGAGACACTAAAGCCCAGCGCGGTATGGGAGGGAAGGGACACTAAAGCCCAGCGCTATGGGAAGGAATGGGCACTGAAGCCGAGCGCGGTATGGGAGGGAAGGGGCACTGAAGCCCAGCGCTATGGCAGGGAAGGGGCACTGAAGCCGAACGTGCTGTGGGAGGCAAGAGACACTAAAGCCCAGCGCGGTATGGGAGGGAAGGGACACTAAAGCCCAGCGCTATGGGAAGGAATGGGCACTGAAGCCGAGCGCGGTATGGGAGGGAAGGGGCACTGAAGCCCAGCGCTATGGGAGGGAAGGGGCACTGAAGCTAATTGCGGTATGGCAGGGAAGCGGCACTAAAGCCCAGCGCTATGGAAAGGAAGGGGCACTAAAGCCCAGCACTATGCAATAGGAGGGGGCATTGAAGCCGAGCGCGGTATGGGAGGGAAGGGGCCTTAAAGCCCAGCACTATGGGAGGGAAGGGGCACTAAAGCCGAGCGCTATGGGAAGGAAGGGGCACTGAAGCCCAGCGCTATGGGAAGGAAGGAGCACTGAAGCCGAGCGCGGTATGGGAGGGAAGGGGCACTAAAGCCCAGCGCTATGGAAAGGAAGGGGCACTGAAGCCGAGCGCGGTATGGGAGGGAAGGGGCACTAAAGCCGAGCGCTATTGGAGGGAAGGGGCACTGAAGCCGAGCGCGGTATGGGAGGGAAGAGGCACTAAAGCCCAGCCATTCCAAGTAACGTATGCAATGGTACTTATAAGCGTATTCGTTATCGGTAACCTCGTTAAATAAAATAAATACTGAATGAGAATCAGTCACTCAGTTTCTTGGACACATGCCATCATTATTAGCACCAAGCAGACCGCGTTTCGCTTGGATGAACATAGCCGACCTTTTTCTGCACGATACCGTACTGTAGACGAGGTTCATCACAGAATGTAAAGCCTTGACCACGCCATTCCTGTGTAAACGTCTGGCTTGAAGCGCCAAGAACCAAAGTCTTCAACTCCTTAAAATGGAAATGAGGTGTTATTATCATTACAGTGCCTAATATTAATTTATGTATTCAACTATTACAGTCCCTGTCCCTGTAACTATTATACAAATACAATACATATATGAGGAGTTGCGCCGTTAAACCGATCCATTTGATATTATGAAATAAAACAATGTGTAAACAGACAGATTTGATCTACATAGAAATACCTTAAAAAATAATATCATTCTTTGCAGCTGCTATTTCCGAGTATTCTAAACACCCTCATAGGATAGCGATCAATATATGATATCATTGCTATAATCTCAAACCGGACTCCATTCAAGAATCGAATCTGGATACGTAGATCTTAATACTCAAATTTAAATAAAATTAATTGGGCATTAACAATGAATGCGCAAGTACCGTGTCGACTTACCACAGCAGTCTTAATGTCGATCGGTTTCGTGTCAAAGTGTTTAAACGTGGCTTCTTTAACCGTCATTTTTGGCTTCAGATCTAAGTCGGCGAGTTCGTCGTCCAGGTCATCGACGTCACCGAACTCCACATCGCCGACCACGGTAGCTTTGGTCTTGGAGTTGAATGAAGAAGTTCCAGCTTTGTCATAAGAAGACCGAGATCCCTCTCGCTTCGGTTCTTGCCCAGAATTCGGTCGGACAGGCGCTTTATTCGACGACAAACTAGACTCTAAAATATTATATTGATAACTTTCATAATCTTCCGATGGATTCTCTAATGGACTCGATCTCCGCCCTGACTTGGCTAATGGAGTTGCCTTGGCATCGTGTGCCGTTGGGGCAGAACGTTGAGGTTCCGCTGTGATGCGGGAACCAGGCAACAATGTGCGGTCTTCCACAAGTGAGGTTTCCTTACGTATTCCAGCAGATAGGATATCCTCAAGCGACGTTCGCTGGAGTTTTTCAGCAGTAGAATTGGTGATCGTTCTTGGTGCTTCGCCGTAGTCAGTATCCTTAGATATTTTTTGCTGCATACTTTGGGAAATATTGGGATCGTCGAAAAGTATATTGTCCTCATTTAGAGACGACGGAGCGGGTATACTTGACGTCGTCGCTGCCTTCCTAGAGGGCGGACGGCCACTCCTTGGTCGCCCACCTCGCCTGTCTCTGTCCTTTAAAGAAACAAATTGTTATTACGAGTGTTATTACAACACTATTTACGGCACTCTGAAAGTGTGGATCACAATTCATATTTGCAAATGCGAACATTAATACCTCAATCGCATACCATCGTTTGTATGTAAAATCTTTCGAACCCCTAAGTATGAAATTGCATTTGCAAAAAACACACAACAAACATCTAGTTACAGTCAGCTGGAATTACAGATCTTTAGGAAGATAGAAAACGTACACACTAAAGTATTAATTAAAACTTACGTCTAAACTGCTTAGAATGGGTCCAGACATTCCCCTCATGCGATTAGCTGACGGCTGCGGTTTTCTTTCCTCCGCACGTAACATTGTGGATGGCATTGGCGACGGCCTGGACGACATATTTGCCAACAGGCCTAATTTTCCTTCTCCTACTAAAGTTTCACCGTCATCCAAACTGTCCTCCAAAACGAGGTCGTTTTGATTCCGTAACGCTTCTGAAATCATAGGAATGACTGAATTTAAAAGCTACGTACGCGCCAGCGATAGCTCATCATTGTGGCTTGGCGTTTCATATTGGCAGGGCCCTGGGTTGTGTTGTTCACACACATAGAAGTATGTGATCGACACCTAAACCCGAATTTAATACATAAAAAAATCAATATTTCTTACTATATACACCAATGTGGGGGGATCAAATGACAATTATATGGTTCCATGTGACAGACTCTTGTAAAGACATGTATCTGCACGTTTATATATGGTGGCTAACGATTCGCCTGAGAGGCTTGTATCATTGGCGCAGGAGGTCTCGTATGAGCAAGATTGCATATTAAACGGCTACAAATAGCACATGCACTGGCACGTCCGACAACCACAATGCAGCATATAGTGCTATACTCATATGCTAGGAAATACGTTCGTTGATTGGTTTAGGTGAGCCGTTTGAAACAAATTCATAAAATTACTATCGAAATCATCGGGTAATGGAATATCTTTAAATGTGTAATTTCGAAAATCTTGAAATGCGTAATTAAAAAACTCTTGAAATGCGTAATTTCGACATTATTTTATAGACGCTACGATGAAATTCTTTAAAGGTGCAATAATTAGCCACGTATATGCGCAGCGTCAGGCAGGAAAACAAATTAAATCGATGCAAAATACGAAACTCAGTCGACTGAACTTCTGATCACTGGCGCTCTTGCGTACTACGTATGTCATCAAAATTGGGGAATTTGATATTTTGCCGATGATACTCAAGGTAGATATGATAAGGTACACATTTCTTAAATCGTTAACACTGCAACAGATGGAGCAATGCGTCCATCTGGGCCATTAATTGCTGCAAAATAATAGGAAATTCATGCAGAAAGAAAAATATTGTATGAGTTATTAACTTGATGAAACAAGCAACAATTTATATACACACATGAGAGGCCGAAGAAACGTAAATTTACCAATTTCGACGCTAACAATGGGCTTTCTGGTTTCTTACCAATACTGTGGAGGTGAGTGCGGTCTCGCGGCCGTCTCGCCTGCCTCGCGTTTCCAGGGTCCATCTTGTTAACTTTTATTATAGGCAGCTTACAACCATCATCTTCCGCGGCCTCTTGGTCGAAGAAGCTCCTCGGCGGGGGATTCGCATACTGTGAAAACAAGTTTCTTATTTTCGTATAACTATATACGCAGGAAAAAAATAGAGAATATATTTATATGCATAGGTAAGGCAACTAAATTAGTATCTAATGATGCTGTTATATGGATTCAAAGGGATGTCACAGAAGAAAACTCTATTTATTTTTTTACACCGAGACATGGAACTCTACTGCCAGTTCATATGGATCAAACAACATTCATAATGGTTATGTGTAAACCACCCTGTAATATGGGTGGGAGGAGGAGATGGTGGGGGAAAGCTTTGAATTGGAATTATCGGAACCCAGAAACGCGTGACTTGTAAATGTCTATAAAATATTTCGTTGAAAAATCCTTGGATCGTCTTTTTCGAGTTGAGTTGTTATCAAAGAATGGCAATTAATCCATGTTGACACCCAACCCCAGTGTGAGTCTCTCCTGCCTCCACCCCGACTGCACAGTATAAATATGGCCCGCCAATCGACCCGACTGCTATAGCTTCACGCACCCCTCCTCCCTCCACCCACCCCCATAGACAGTCACTCCACCCACCCTAACCCATACGGCCGTTCTGGTAGTATGGCCGTCCTGTCCATACACCATGTGCACGAACAATGAAAAAGCGGTGCTACATTTAATTACCCTGTTTCTGGCGGACCTCTGGTCCATATTCACGGGGACTCGCGTGGAATGGTTCCAAGAATCACTGCCATTACGAGATTGAGAGCCAGAACTCGACTCCATCATTCGCAAGGTTTGTTTGTAGTCCTGCAATTGCATCAAGAGCAATAATAAATATTCCACACCATGGCATTTACGAATGCATGTCATTGAGTACCTACATTGAGAGTCAAAAATTCATTGCAGATAATGATAAATTAACTGATATCTATAGGTAATACACAAATGCAAATAAAAGGTTGGACATCTTCAGTTTCTCCATGAGGTATTTTAAAGTACGTGGTAGGTAGGTGGGTAATACATATGACCACCTTGCTAGTACTGTGATTAAAAGTACTGGTACTGGTATATTATTCATCTCATAATTAATTCCACACATTTCATTTATATCACAAAACATATAAGAAACACATGTATAACATACACCTACCAAGGCTTGTAGTCCTAATATGTACCAGATATATTTCAAGTCAGTTCGAGAAATAAGCATGCAGAGGAGTCCTTCAGTTTTGTCTCTAATCTATATCTTCATTTGAGACACTTACTACCAGTAGTGATTGCAGCAATTGTAATTATGGCAAGTTAAACAGAATAAGAACATAATTAATAGGTCAATCTCAAGGTCATGTTATTGCTATAACTTACATTTGAGCCTAAGTGTGAAATTGCAATTATCTTCAAGTTAAACCATCTTAGCGGTATTGAGACAATAACAAAACAATACAGATACCAGAAGCATATATATTGTTGTATTTTGATATCAGATAGTAGTACCAGTCAACAAACATAGATAATAATGCAGAAACTATAATTTCTTTATCATTATACTGTAAGTAAATGACAAGGCATGCAAGGTTTATGACCATGTTATGTATTTGATCCTACCTGGGCACGTCTTTGCTTGGAATCCCAGTCATTCATAATGATTGATACCTTAAAAGTTACATGTAGTCTCTATCTGGAAGTAAATGAGGACTATATATATATATGAAAGCATACTTTAGTCACTTGGGCAAATCAAAAAAGTAACTGGTCAAAGAGATAAAATATGAGACTTGTCTGCCATATGCCAGACCTGTCTTACTTTCTTATAATCCTGCATCAAATTTGTAATTTCAATTTTAAGTTCATCACATATCCAATGATAATTATGAAATCGAGTTGAACTTAGGTTAGTCAGTTGAAACATAACTTACTTTTACTGACAATCAAATGAGTGGACAACTATTACTCAATGGAAACTGACCAGCCTACTCATAATAATTATAATGATGACCAGAGAACAGGATTGACCAGAATATAATGCTAACATATAAGGAAGACAAAATACTTCCATTCACACACATATCTCACGCTGCACAGCTGGCGCATTAGTTTGATAATTGCATGCCCCTCTCTTGAATGATCATCTCCAGTCCATGCAATAGCAAGTACTAGCTGTAGCACACATTGCAATCATCATTCCCATTACTGGGCAATAACAATGGAGATATTATTTAACACACTACAACTAAAATATAAGTCATGAAATGATGTAGTAGCAAGGGTGCATATGTGCTGTAAATAATAGACACTCTATATTTACACCAGCCATGCATATGCCATGGCAACTAAATAATTTCATTGTCTGTGCTTTATTATAATTGTGACAGAGCATCTGCCAATGGAGCAATAGCATGAAGAAATATTATTTGAATTATAAAAAGGATAAAATTGCAGTATAAATGTAAGTATCTGTATTTGCTCCAGTATCATGCAGCGTTTCTGATAGGTATGCGTCTTGCATCATTTGTTGCATAAAAAATTCAAATGATGCATTTTATTTAGCTGTGAGGGGATATGGTGACACATTGTAAATATATAGTGAACAGACTATACAATATTTCATTTAAATTAAAGCAATATATCCTGTAATTGTTTGTATTACGAACCTCTTCTCCATGTCAAATAAGTACATTCTGTCTCGAATTTAAATCCTGAAAGTCTGCGGGCTATCCGGAGAGAGAAGCATTTTGGTCAACGGAGCAGAAGTTGGTGGCCGGCTTTATATAACTAAGTGCCTGTTCGCAGTACACTATTTTTTTTGTGATGTTGACCGCGGCTCGCTATCACATTCACATGCGATATCAATAAACTACACAGTTTTATGTTGAAATATTTGTTTTACAGACTCAAAGAGATATAAAAGCATATACATCATAAATTTTGAGATACTTTTAGTCTTGATTCTAAAATGTCAAAAATTTAAGATGGCGCATATAACCATATTGCTTTAATGTCCCATTATTTTTCGAATGTCCCATAATTTTAAGAAGCTCAGGGCCACTGGGACCTACCTACTGGCCTACCTATCACAATCATTAACTATCATGTACTTAAATAGCACTATAATACAGCCTCAGTCTTTCATTCTGATTATGGTTTCTCCTGCTCTCTTAATTTCATTCTCCAGCCATTGCGTACATGTATTGACTCAAATACTAATGCAGCCCTACTTATATGAAATGTATATAAATCATGTAAATAATAATGATAAGCTTATGCACTTAGATATCTATTCAGACGAAAGCAATATATTATTTGTTTAGAGCCAATCGGATAAACTGTCATGCCACACCACACTGTCTTGTAGTAAGTTAACCACAGGATTGAATTGCGGGTCGTTTGTATAACGAGCACAAATATCGGTCATACTTCTATTTTATAAGATTTTAAGCTGGTATTATATTACTAGTTTTACCATCTGTTCACCCCTTGCTCAGTCACTGGTAGCTGCGCAATCACTCGCCCAATTACTAAAGGCATCCATTACATGCTAAGATTACCCCAGTGCTTTGACTGAGGTTTCAGATGCATGCAATGCCACATTAGCCACATGACATGGGTAAATGCTAGTTAGCCGTCGATGTGGACTTTTGATTTAGAAAGCGTCACTGGCAACGACGAAAGCTGTCATGTATTCTGAACATACATTAATCCACACCAAGGTAGAACAACACAAGTGGCACGCTTCCATTCAAATAGTGTGTACCTTTTCCAATATTACAAACAAATTAAACACTGATCATTTGCGAGCCAAGAAATACAAGACGTGACTGGTGAACGTCGGTAGCTATGCGGAAGTAGCCATTTTGGAAACGTTTACTCTTGATCATAGATGGCGCTGCCCATCGTTGTAAACATTGCATTGAATAAATCGATAGGTTATATTTGCAGATGAATTATTGCTAGAAATTGAAAAGCTTAGGGCAGAAATGTTATAATCATTCATGACTGCTCTAATTTAGTAGATCAATATTTTTATCTAACATTATCGCATATGCGAGGCTGCAGGGTGCCAGGTCAATTGAAAGGAGTCAGGGAACCCGCGTTCAAATATTGCGCGCCAAACCCGCAGACGGCACTGGACTGCAGTGAAACTCGCCCTACTGCTGACAGCACTCCAGGTAGGCTAAAGGCCCGTGTTTGTGGCAAGAAAGCCTGAAAGGGTAAATAACTGTACTGTAGTGTTCTCGCTGAGTACACCTTCGATCGTTGGTTGTAGTCCCATCGCGGGTTCACATGCATCTATATTCCAAAGTAAACCCGTTTAACGTTATAGGCCTCGGGCTCAGAGAGGGTACCCCCCCCCCCAACCCCCCCTATAAACTTAAAGCAGCTTGTTTAATGTTGAGCTTTTCCCACCAAATCTACGCCCAGGCGACATATATACATGTATAAGCTTATCACAATGGGCAGAAAACTTGATTGTTTCATTCTATAAATTCAGAAACCTAACTCTAAACGTCGCCGTTTCGGCTGTGACATGGCAAACGTGTCCATCCAGCGACACCGCGGAACGCTGTCGGCACTGCTACTTATTTATAACAAAGTATCGCGAGGCGCAAACACAAAAGGCGTTTACCTGTCGTTTATTGATATCATGAGCGAAGCAAAAAGACTCTATTTTGCAGTCTGGCATGCATGGAATATAGACAAAATAAACTAATTGGATGATGCAAGGACTGATTCTTATTTGTATTTTGACCTCTTTAGTTTAGGCGGGAAAGAGCTCGGTAAGTAACTAAACCTTTAGGCGTCCATTTGGCGCAAGTGCCCCCAGGCAAACCCGCTTCTCTAGGGGCACAACGGTAACAATGTTAAAATCCTTCGACGTTAGTAGGGAATTGACTGTAGCTTTTATTGTAATGTGTGCTCGAACAATCATAGTGTTTACGTATTCTATATACCTTATTCTATCATATGACATAAATAAAGTGTGTCGACACTAGGTTGTTTCGGTTATATTTTCGCAAAGAAATGTTGGAGCACACAACTGTTCCCGACCAGCCGTCCGCCATATTTGTGTTTGGCGGATGCCGGTACCTGTGAATGCGACTTGGTTCCTCCTCTCCGTTAGCATATGACTCTCCGCTCGAGGGCCTTGTCAGTCGCTCACTTTGAACTTAAGGACAACAACAGCCCCCTCTGTCACAGGTAATGGACTGTTACAAAAGTTTGGGACCCAGGCTACAAATGGTTCAAATGGTGGCGGAATTCGCCAGGGGGCGCTGTATACGCATGGCGGTTCGTAGGGAAAAGTCGCATGCTCCAACATTTGTTCGCGAAAATATGACTGCAACAATCTAGTGTTGGCACACTTTCTTGATGTCAGAAGATAGAACAAGGTATGTAGAATACGTAAGCACTATTATTGTACGCGCCCACATTATAATAAAAGCTACAGTCGATTCCCTACTAACGTCGAAGGATTTTAACATTGTTACCGTTGTGCCCCTAGAGAAGCGGGCTTGCCTGGGGGCACTTGCGCCAAGGCGTCCATCAGTCTTCCTTGGAGTGTAAGCTACTAACGTTAGGAGTACTTTTCTTGATACTTGTGCTGTTAATATTATTACTTAATTAGACTTAATGTCAATAATGTTACATATATCCTTTTCCAGTGAAAAGTTACGAAATGGATTATCCAACTGAGCAGTGGAGCAGCACTCTACGCTCGTTTCTAAACGAGAACCCTAGCGATCATAAATTGAAAACCGGACGCTCTAGAGGGCACGTACCTCCAAGGGGTGGTCTGTCGGCCACGTCACCCGCGCGCCGTGCCAGCAACCCTGCCGTTAACAACACAAGTACAGGACGCTTCACCGACGACCAAAGCCGACAAGCGAAGGATCACCATCCTAGAGCAATGTTAGAACCAACGGCAACATGTGAACTAGAGCAGAGTGACCTTTACCCAACAACTCATGGGATACCGTCAGCGAGAATGCCTGACACGGGAAAGAAAATCAACCGATCAGCATCCATGTCACATAAGAAATCCGGAGAAAATAACACCAACTCCTCCGAGATATCCAGTGACAAGATGAAATCCTATTTTCCGCAGTCGTTCACAGAATCAATGTCCCGAAGAGGAAAACAATACAAACCAAGCACGCCAGCATCTGATACAAATTTGCCAACCAATATCACTGACATATCCTTGACGGACACCACTTTATCTATGGATCGTGTGGCGACATCGTCACGACACATGGCCTGGGAATCCGGGCAGCCATTCTCTCAATCGCTTCATGCTATTCTGCCATCGAATCCGCCGTCGAAACCCACTACATCCACAGGAAGGGCCTCGCAGCAAAAACATCAACCTATGTCAGACCGTTGTCAATCGAGATCTAACTATGTACACCCTACATACCGTGAAAATCCTTCGTTTGTGCAGAGCTTGACGCAGATGCAAGATAAATCCCACCACTTCAAACGACAAGGCAAAGTTGAAGCCGAAAAAAAGATGATGGTTCAGAATGCCCAAAAGTATGACCGAAACCAAAGACTGCTTCACCAGATACATCGTCCCGTGTTACCAAATGCTCATATCGCCCAGGGACTCGCAACTCAAACAAGACCGAGTAGAGAAACAGGAACTAACTTTCAGGATCGCAGCGACAGGCAAGAAAGCAACCGTTTTTTGGTGGAGGGGATCAAATAGATACGTATGCCCCCTTCCCTATCTGGGCCTATATGTTTTATATACTAAACTGAGTAAGAAAACCCATTATTTTATTAGGTCTTGGATGCGTTAAATACACATTCACCATAACATTAACGTGTTAACTTATCCCGGTGTAACATTATAAAATAGTTACCTTAGGATATGATCGTCTCACCGTTAAAATACAAAGCGAAAATAAGAGGCTAGCCGCCTATACAATTATAATAGTACGTCATGAATTGAATTACAGCCCCTGGTTGAACGAACCTGCAGGTGACACAAAGATGAAATCAGAAGGAAAAAAAGACAAAGGCTACTCCATGACTGGGGCAGAAAGTGGTGTGATCGGCAGCCACCCGGTGATTTCGCTCTCAGTAAGCAACTAAAAAAGTGTATACGAACGCAAATGACACGCATATATAAATCCGCTTACATACTTAGCGGCTGTTTAGAGACTGTATATATGCAGGGGCTAGCCGTACGCACGTTTTCATCTGCTGCATGTACGTGCGTAGGTACGCCTGCTCAAGTCCCTGCATACGCCCCTGATATGTATTAGATTTGTGCTCCAGGGTATTAAATCCAAGACGCATGGGGAATACCGTACCCGCTTGCGCGAACTTACCAAGACAGTTCAGCACGTTCAGGACCCACATTGCAGTAGGAGAGAATTCCTGATACAACAATGCCCGGAAGTCACCGAGTCATCGCCCTGTGGGCTGAAGTCGAACAATATGTTTGACAATATCATGCTGGAGAGTAAATGGTGAGTGAACGCTTCCATTTCGTTCTTCCACGGTATCAATATTTTGGTCGCTATAATGGTATGCAGCAGTAGTATTGCGTGAGCGACAGCATAAACACGTTTGCAGTAACATAAAACAATGATCTTCGCCACCAGTCTCGATCTATACTGCAGATTTCACATTTGGGTGTTTAAACCGGTATGCAGAATTGGGCTACATTTTTTATGGTTGCATGTTTTATATTGGATGACAATGTCTCTACCAAGCCGTACAGTGGATATGACCTTATTCACTTATAGCGCTCATGTTCATATCAAAATAATCATTGCATAGACTAGCTACATTCTGTTTTACTATTTACTTCATATACTTTCGAATATGTTCTTGTGGCTAGCCGTTCCGTCGTAATTATGTAAATGAAAATGCGTGTTTCCCAGATGTTTGCTTGAATTCAAACGTCAAAGTAATAAAGTAAATCTGTCTATGTCTAACGGTTACTTTACCTATTATAGTAAAGTAAACAGGCGACAAAAGTTTAATGGAAAGTACCAGAATGTCAGGGCACGCTTAGGCTGCTGTGGTCGTCTGCTGCATGACATAAAAGTAAGTCCGCAATGATGCTTCCATTTAAAATGATAATTTATCAGGTACACCAGACGGCACTCACTCACTGATTCTCATAAACTTGTCATTTCTGTAAAACTGGAAAACTGAAGATCCGAGGCTGTTCTTTGAGACGAAGCAGTATATATCGTGATAAGTAACATGTATTTTTGAAAAGGAGGACAATATACCCCTGTCTTGAACAGGTATGGTGGAGACGGAAAAGTATCGGGAAGCAGAATCCGTTCTTCAAGAAACAAGTAACAAAGATGGAAGGTATAGGGTATATCAAGCATATATTAAACATCTTAGATAAAACTGTATTGATAAACATTTTGGGAAGCGTATTTGTTGCCAGAGAACTAGCAAGAACGATAACCTCTATTTGGTTCGATGTTGTTCATTTTGCAATAGTATATATCAAGAATTATATATATGTAACTTTAATATATATTCTTGATGTTTATAGAAACAAGGCAATTAACTGACATACACGTCTTGACAGGTGAATTCGGATCGGTCGCAGTGTATTTCTTTTCGTTCGTGCGATGGATCTTTCTCCTGAATCTTGCGCTGTGCATCCTGTGGACTGGTACTATCATCATACCGCAAGCCGTATTCACGCCAAATTTGAAGGGACCATTTTACATCAGGAATTTACTCGATGGCAAGGTAACATAAAGGCATTGCTTCACCAGCTGAGGTTCACGAAAAGTCTTCCAATATGGCTTCCAATATATGGATCACTTTCAAATGCCAAATACGATAATTGGTCCGGAACAATTAACGCCCCTTATTCGGGCCACAGGCCGTACACAGCAAATGATCTTAATTAATTGTTCGCAATTAGGACCAAATTAACGATAAAGAGCGTTTGAACCACGCAGATCGGTTTGAAATACCGATGACGATTTCAGCTTTTCATAAGCATCAACTGGTTTTCAATTAGGCATCTGCAAGTTGTTTCTAAGGGAGTCATATTAAGAACTAGAAGGTTAATATTTTGTAAGAAATACTGTACTGTTTCAAATGTTTGCAACAAATATAGGCGTTTGTCTATATCACGTATTGCATCAAGTTATTTACATTAATTGTTGCCTTTGGCCATGACATTTAGCTCAGTGGTCAGTTCTTTAGACACTCCCCCCCCCCCGCCTCCCCGCTTTGAGTTTTTGGAGCCCGCCCGACCATGGAGCTAACATTTGCCATCATCCACGTGTAATGCTGCCCATGTTACAACTGCCTGTGATATACACTTAAATTTGCATTTCGAGCTCTTTCCCGCCAAAACTAAAGTGGTCAAAATACAAATGAGAACCAGTCCTTGAATCATTCAAGACTTCTTAATATAAAACCAACACAGAAATTTAATTTATCCAAGTTGGTTTGCTGATTTTGCAGAATGCATTGTCCCACTCGTGGATGTTCTATGGCGGCTATGAAGAGAGACTCGAGTGGTATCCACTGTCATTCGCCTACATCTGCTGTGTGATCGTCACTTACTTTGGCAGTTTGTTCCCCGTATTGCGGACGTAGGAATTATTATTTTTATTATTATTAGTCACGTGAGCTCTGTGTATAGTTCTTGTTTAATTGGTGTGTAGCTAGATGAACAAGATGATGTCAGGGCCGTTTTGGAAAAGGTCAGGGCATATGGGGCGTGCGAATTGAGAGCGGATGATAAGATATTATTGAACTTGTGTTTAAATATAATTATTTAATAGCTTGATGTAATGTAATATTTTTGTCAATGTGCTTCCCACAGGTATCACATGCGGAAATTGCCGTGAACTTTCGATATTGCACCTATCCTTTGAAGTAGACATGGGAAGAATTAGAGACCTGCCTAGACAAACGCTTTTGGCTTTCTATAATTATGTCGCTATAACTGTTTTTTGTGTGCATATATTACATGGCTTAATTGAACTGACACTCTTCTGCTTGACTGATTCAAGAGTCCTCCTGCAATATGAATTTACTTCAGCTTTGCGCTGGCGAAAGAGGAGCAAGGTGGAGTTATCATTGACAGTCATTTCACTTGGGGAAAATTGGTTTTGACGTCATGGAACTACTCTCTGACTACTGGTGACGCAGCTGACAACCTTTCGGCTGGTATCGCCAATGCTTTCAAGGTATTGCCACTTTTTTTTTAAATTTTTAATAATTGTTTTGCAATGGATTTGTTTGAACGACCTATCTTTGTATTATATTCCACTTGCCGACCTGTCCATATGTCTATAGTTGTTGTTAATTTGACTGGAGATCAATATCAAGGTTCGAAGCCTGGTCGGGATCATCTAAGGTTGGGCACCTTTCTTCCACATCAATCACTGTCCCCAGAGGTTCTCTGGCCTTGTTTTGCCCCCATGTGCACTACACGGGCCTAACTGATCGACGGTGTGATCGACCAAACACCGTCCAAAGAAACTGAGACACAGTAATGTCATACTTGGTGCACGATAATCGTATTCGTAAGCTGTCAAGTTATGTATTGATACAAGTCTAAGGATTAAATCTACTTTCCAGGACTTAATTTATGACACTAAAGCCAGACAAGAGAAAGCACAGAAAAGGACAAGAGACAAGATTGGCATCTTCTTTCGTAGATTCTTTGCATGGACGATCACTCTGTATGTGCCGATGACGAAAATGCTTTAAAAAAAGGAGGCGTACTAGTGTATTCGAACGATTAAATCATAAGAAGCATAATGAATTTATTTCTCTTCGATACTTCGATCCCACCAATCTATACCCGCTTTGTGTTCAGGCATCTGTATCTCCACGAATTAAATCTTGTACGCATGAATATAATTCATCTCTAAATAGCTTTTCCTATTCGAATTGTCTTGTAAGGTGTGCATAGAAATGTGTCACAGTATTTACTGAGCTGCATATATCGTATGTTATAGCTGTATAGTGGTTTCAGACATGCTTTCTCCGCAGCATTCTGATTGGAGGAGGCTTCGTCGCCATTTTTTATTTAGTCAACAATGACCTGGTCGCCCTCATCACAAGAATGGTAATTATATAATTATATAAGAAAGTATAATATCATTTTTCTACCAACGGCTTCAACTAGTTTTTGAAACTGTTCATGCCTTTGCCTTTGTCATTAATATGAAATAATGTTATTCAAATCAGACCTGGCCTTCGCATCATGTAGCAGGGAATTGCTAACTAATTAATAATACTATTCATATATAAAGTGGCTAGCAGTGTCGCGCCCATGAAACGGACAAAGACAGTCCCGCGCTAACACATACTTAAAGAAAACCGCTAGCCTGGCCGCTGCTTGCCCTATTCATATAATATCAAAGTGTCTAACCTCCAAATTACAAAATGTTCCGTCCTGTCTGTACAACTGTAACTGACAATGAAATGTAGAAGTGACCGCCAGCCACGATTTCGTACGTCGCTTAACCAGGCGGCAGCCCTTGTCGAAGGTGTGTCCGCGATTGACCAACCAGGAGGCGATCCTCTAATTATATGCAAATCGGAAATGACGCCAACTGTGTGAGCAAAACAAGAACGCCTGATCATCGCTAATATAAATAGCTGCGATTCTCATTTCACGCGTTTTCCCTAAAGGGTACCTCGACTGTGAAGAGTTATCTCCACGAGATAACTTCCCGTTCTAATGTAAGGCGGCGCCACATGAAGGGACACCATATACGTCACTTGCTCCGGCAAACTGGCGCGCTGCTCGACATTGATGGGGGCGGGTTGGCTTCCATGCAGATCGCGATTAGATTAGGTTGGACACCCGCTTTACTTCAGGACGAAGAGGGTGGGGACAATTTTCTTGAAAATGGTACACCCCCGGTTTATGCATGGATTTGTCAATATAAGCAACGCTCCTCATTCCTGATATTTGACTTAACTGAATTAATGAATTTTTGTCAGGGCTACGATGTATCGCAGGATAACCTTCTCGTGACGTATGTGCCAACTGTTGGTTTCATCATCGTCAACTCCGTAGTTCCCACCCTAGTATACAAGGTAAACTGTTCTTATGTCCATGCTATTTATAATAATATGTCCAAGGCGGTAATGCTTATGGTACTCATTCAGCCGTAGACAAATCCAGGGGAAGAATCTGTGTCCTTATCCATCCAAGATTATGTTCTAAATTGGTGGATACTGTCATCAGTCAGTACACTTTAGTGGGAGTATCCTTGCTTGTTTTTTTTAGCTCTTGTAAAAGCATATGTTATTCACAATTAACAGTTGCCGCAATTAGAAAAATATGAGCATCGGGCGATGGAGCTACTCGTTACAAGTGGTCGCGTGTTCGTTTTGCATATGGCCAACATCGTTGCTCTTTTCGTCTCCGTTTACATCAAACAGGTTAGTTTATCACATGGCATATAAAATAAATATAAATATCATGTTATCATGTCGATACACTGATATATTAAGTCCCTCTGGTGATGAAATGCGCCTTTAGTGAAGCACCTGTTTGACTTAACTCGCTTGTGTGACTTATAAAATATATTATATTATCAGCATTCTGCAGATATATGACACGAAAAAAACATGACAAGAAATGTGTTAATACACGTTCATGCAGGATTCTGGAGACACGTGTATGGGAACTCATCTTGGACAAGAAGTATACAGATTGGTTGTACTGGACACCATAGTCCAGGTGAGTGTCTCATGCCGCAGGGCGGTAATCGCTGCAGCTTGTTTGCAATTCTGGACGTAATATAGTAATTTTAAACCGGGCCATTTTGGGTTATAATAAAAAGGTGATGACATGAAATGTTAGCTGGATGCCCTCGTGATGGTATTGCTTTGCGAGATTGTTGGTCAATAAATTTAATTTAATTTAAGAAAGATAAATATATATAATAAAAAATAGCCATCATCTTAGCTATGCTGATACAATAGTCCAGCTTGATGAAACGTGACTTTCAGTGCAAGTGTATTCATATCATTCATCACAAATATAATTCAACGTTTATGTTGGCACATGTATATGCGGTAGTAAGTCTTTATGCATTCTCAGGCACTGGTTCAGTTGACACCGCCGCTGGTGAAATTCTGTTGGAGTAAAAAGAAGGAAGAACTTTTGATGCTGCCTATTGTCTTAGGACTCGTCCAACGCCAAACGCTAATATGGGTGGGTATGAAGGTGTTTATATGCAAACAGACAATCCGAGATTAATTATGCCATAACATTATAATGGTGATTGCGCATTATACACTTAAACCACGAACGCTTGTCGATTTGAAATATCACGTGTTTTTTTTTACTTTGCAATGTTAAGATGAAATCAACAAAACTCATTCATATGCACTACAAGACTATATCAAATTTGTTATGGCACTTCGAACGAGACGAGACTTCGAAAATTCCGATTTCTTTGTGGCAAGGGGTAGTTCCCAATGCGTTTGAATGGATCGCTGCGCGTGACGTCATATCTGACAATTAAAGTTACTATCTCAACAAAGATAAACACTGGACGAACGGGGACGCAAAATTTGGTGAGAAGAGTCCATGAGTTGCTTTTGGACATTTTGTTGAGATACTTTAAGTATGCTTTAATGAAAATGTTGGTACCGTTCTTTATAACCTCAGTATCAGTACACAAATGGTAGATAAGACGCCCTATTGATCCGACCTTGACCTTGACCTTTAAGCTTGGCACGCTGGTGTGCCCCGTGCTGCCATTCGTTGGCGGTGTGTCGTCTGTTGTTTGCTTCGTCGTGACGTACATGGTGGCGCGTCACCTGTGCCGGCCGCCGACGATGCTCTGGAGTCGCCACCATCGTGGCACCACCTTCTTCCTGGGTCTCGCCGCCGCCGCGCTGCTAATCTTTGTCGCTCCGGTGTCGCTCATCATCGGCAGGTAACTAAAACGATGGTGTTTTAGGTCGCCGTTGTAGGGGTCTGGAAGAGGTAAATGGCGACACGCGACACAGGCATATTTGACAAATCGACATTCGGCATTGACCTCCAAATTCCGACACCGAGGATCTAAAAAACCTTCTTCCTGGGTCTCGCCGCCGCCGCGCTGCTAATCTTTGTCGCTCCGGTGTCGCTCATCATCGGCAGGTAACTAAAACGATGGTGTTTTAGGTCGCCGTTGTAGGGGTCTGGAAGAGGTAAATGGCGACACGCGACACAGGCATATTTGACAAATCGACATTCGGCATTGACCTCCAAATTCCGACACCGAGGATCTAAAAAAGCGACATTGACGTAGATATTTTAGAGAAAAAAAAACACGACACTGTATTTAGCCGAAAAGCGACACGGAACGTCGTGAAAAATCGACATTCCAGACTGAAATTTAAAAAAAAATCGACACAGGACACTAGACCGCCTCTTCCAGGCCATTTTTGCACTCATTAAAGAATTGGGCTAAAAAAACCTCCAGGGACAAATGACATGGGGTGGGGTCGGGTGCAAGATGCCCCAGATGCAGGTGCCAGGCTTTGTTTCCGCAATTAAGACCTGTAGATCTGCAGTCGACTTACCGTACTTACCGATTGAGCTGGGGGGGGGGGGGCTACGTTAGGTAACTGAACCACGAGGTGCCACGTAATGCCAAGGAGACGCGAAGTCATCAGTCGACGAGTCGACGATAGGCTATTTGGAAACTACTTTCATAACTTGTTGTCGTTTGCCGCTCCTTGAGATCAGTTCTGTTTTGATAATGGCCGGCATAAAAGTCGGTGATTGGAAAATGTTATTTAAATTCAATATACTGATAAATATATCGTTGTGTAGTTCAAGCTGTCACCCTATATACTCAGCCAGTAGTAATTTAGCCCATAAAGATATATGGTAACTACGGAGAGCTGATATATACACTATCAAACAGTATATCTTGTAAACTTCCCTAATTGTGAGGAGGTAAACAAATGCTGTTCGGTGAGACTTAAATAACTATGGAATAATGTATGTGCGACTAATAACCAACACCCCTGGCCGTGTAAATATAATAGTAATGCGGATTAAATACTGTTGATGCCGGTCCCTCAGAAGTGATATAGTGAGGCTCTGGCAGACTGGAGGCAACGCATCCACGCCATGTGGTCCCTTTGGCAACAGAAGCATGGCGTCGGCATTCTGGACTCTCCATCTAGAGGTCGCCACCGTCAGTCCCGCCGCTGGAAGCGTTCTGGTTTTTATGACGTCATCAACGGTCATCACACCTCTCCTATTTGTACTGATGTGAGTAGCATTACCGTCTGCGTGGAATATTAGCCAAGAAAGGTGATAAACACGTTTCGCGAAAATCTCAATTGACATGAATCCCCTTCGGTTTTGCCCCCCTTGCATCCAGCGAATGCGCGGCCCTTCTATGCAAACCTTTGCTTGAATTGCATTTTGACGGATAAGGGAGGGAGACAGGGGTGGGGGGCTGGCACTATTATGAGTCGCTAGGCGTCAGGCACTGCAACCCATCTGGATACACCACTGTTCATTCACGAATACATCTTAATTCGAAATTTAAATTTAATATCTTATTTAACATATCGATGCATTTTACATTTAACTATCCGCCCGTCTTCCTAATCTCTTTTTGTGTCTGTCTACTTCCTTGACCCTTGACCCTTGACCCGCCCTAACACAGTGCTGCACTGTACTTCCAACACCTACGCGCATCAAAAGAGAGGGACAGAAGCTTACTCCTCCGGGCGCAACTGAAACAGGTAAGCTACGCGCTTGCTCTCCAGGTTTCAGCGAATGCCACATCTGTTCGCACGGATATAACGACGAAATGTGCGTGTAGTCAGTTATTATCAATGATACGTGTTACAAGTCGCATTTGTTCAAAAAAGTGCTAAGCTGGGCCAAGGGACCTCTTGGGACGATCAAGGATGATTGGATAGAACAAGTACCAGATTAGGTACCCGGGCCGGGTTTCGAACCCAGGACATATGGGTCTGCGGTTTATTTATTAATGTTTAACATTGATTCCATAAATGCACACACGGCCCCCGACAAGCCATGCATCGTGTAGGAGTCCGCATAAGGTTGGCGTTTCGAGTCAATTTAGTAACTTAATTTTGAATACGGTCTGTATTACTGTATTTTCAGGAGCGGGACGCGGTCAAGAAACTCACAAGAAAAGCGCAATTGATGGCGGAAAACTAATGAAACGAACCTAAAGTACCGAGTCACGTCTTTTATCACCAGGCATGAAGTTACAGAAACTCCATAAATTAGAAGCGCTATATGAATTTCACCCTTCTATAGTAATTAAACTAGAAACAGTTGACGTATGAATTAAGCGAGCTCTATAATGAAATTTCTTGGTCCTAAAGTCATCAGCGATCGTCAATTGTGTAGATAAGAGTAAATCCCTAGCGTGCCGTATCATTATTCATTTCATGTCAATATTACAACTTTTCACTGTTAACATTGCTTATGTAACATGTTTTTCTGATATAACAATGGTGCAGTGGTGCATCTATTGTGTTACGTGAAATGTTACTTATAGTTTGTTGGGCATATACGCCAATGTTAAAAGTGGCCATTTTGGTGAGGAAACGAGATAATTGGTCCTTTATCTGCATGCCTATACATTGACATGTGAAGGTACGCATAACTTTCAATGCTGTTAACTATGGCAAGAACATTCGAAAAAAAAATCGTATTCGTTTGTCGATGTTCAAATCCCCACCACCAGTTTACGAATCTGTCTTATCTATCTACTTCGTATTTTGACTTGTTATAGGCCTATGTAACTTCCATGAGTGGCAGAAATATATGGCATTATATGACATTGTGTCATTCACTACATGTGAAATGTTAAAGAAGCCGAACGAGGACTCCGCCGACTAAAAGTATCTCAAAATTATGATGCATATGTTTTATATCTCGTTGAGTCTGTAAAACAACAATTTCAACATAAAACTCCGCGTTTTATTTATATCGCGCGGGCGTCCTTGCGAGCCGCGATCGACCTCACACAGAATACCGAACAGCGAACAGGCGCGCAAGGATATAAAGCCGGCCACCAACTTCTGCTCTGGTGAGCAAATTTGCTTCGCTCCGGGTAGCCCACAGGCTTGCAGGATTTAAGTTCCCGACAGAATATAATTATTTGTCATGGATATTAAGATGTTGGTAATACAAAAAATTACAGAATATATTACTTTAACCGTCTAGCCTGCTGCACGAACTCCCCTCACCGAGAAGCCGCAGTAGCGCCGCTGCGCGGCGGTTTGCGGGAGAGACTGTTGGCTCGGGCGCGACACGCAGCCGGTGGCTCCATCTTGTGTCGCCTGAAGTAAATTATTTTGCAAGTCCGCCGACTGCGAGCTGCGAACCAAGCGAGGCGAGGTTTTTTTTTTACAGCCCGCGCTCCATACACGCGCAACCTGCTCCGCTGTCTCTGTGCGGCGCAGGCCTAACCGTGACTGAGTATACAGACGATATCGACTGAACGTCAAGCCCTGGGCTACAGGTGAGACCAGGTACACGGATGGCATAAGGCAGGCATGTGCACCGGTTTGGCGATAGTAGTCTAGAACAAAACAGACTGATACATGTATACAGGTGGATAGGCATATATGTGCCTCATATCGAGAGGTCTGTGCAATTGCAAAGGCTGCATAACTGTCTCTGGTCCTGGTAAGACTGCTGACCTGCATAGGGTCGGTATGGCCGACAGGTTTATATATAGGTCTAGGCTGTATATATATTTACGTTCTGAGTGCGTTGTCGTGCTGGGATCATAGTAAATGAACCACGCAGGTAGGTAGGTTGGGCTGGCTATCAATCGTGAACGTGCCGTTTGATGTGGAAGTTATCAGTGAATCATTGTGACGCTAGTATGCATTTATCTGTCTACCTGTAACGCCGGTCTACACAGGGAAATACGCTATCAAATCTGCAAGTACTAGATGGTCGGGCTTGTACGTTGTCGTTATTGGCCGTCATATTATCTGTGATAGCCCTATCGATATATATATAGCACCCGGTCCGGTAATGTCAGCGAATGATCTTGAAGTGCTTCAATGGCGTTTAACCGTTATATACAACATGGTCATTATACTAAAATAGGCCTCTTTGGTCGTGACGCCCAGAACCCTAGGCTACCTGATGCTGTAATAATACAACCTATTTAGTGGCATTGTATATTATACTCACCATAAATTGTGCGCCTTCACTGACCCCACGCGGTAAGGAAAATCCGAACAAATTTGTAAACCAATCAATATGTCTAATGGGACCATGTGGTGAGCTTGCACATGACAGTTGCATTGATAAAATCCATTTAATCATTGATGGTGGACTTAATTATTGTCAATCATTGTGCTAGTGCAGTAGGCATATATATATACAACTTATTTGAGACCTTTTGAAGGTCAGTATAACTTTATGTGGGAAAGAACTTCACTCAATTTCACTGAAACCAATTATAAAAACTATATTCAAGCATATGTATATATAACTTGTTTGAGACCTTTTGAAGGTCAGTATAACTTTATGTGTGAAAGAACTTCACTCAATTTCACTGAAACCAATTACAAAAACTATATTCAAGCAACTAAATTGTCCCTGTGACAAGTTGATTTGTGACTATATAATGCTACATGGCTATATGATTCTCAACCATATCCATCCTAACATATTTAGGGCTGTGTGCATGCACGGTGGTTTGTTAATAGGCTTGACGGCAGAGAATCCGGGATCTTTTTGACGGGGATATGTACAGTGGAACCCCGCACCTACGGGACTGAGCAAAAGTGGTCTCAATAGCGGGGTGGTCTCATTAGCGAAACTTGCCCAATAACAACAGTTAGTGTTATTATCGATGAGATTAAGGGATTATGGGTTAATCTCGCGCCAGCAATGTGAGATGCAGTGTGTGTGTGGGGGGTGGATGTCGGTGATGTAGTCCGCGCAGTCCTCGCCGCGAATGCGTAGAGTTTTATCAGGCAGAGCGCGGAAGACAATTCCTGTTTCGTCCATGTTGAAGATGTCAGCTGGGCTGTATCCTTAGGAAATATGGGGAAGATTTTGTTGCCAGTCCTTGACAACCGACATATCCACGCAGTTAGCTTCTCCAGATAACACTCCATATGTGATGTTACGTATACCTTTAAATCGGCTCAGCGGGGGGGGGGGGGGGGGGGATGGTGGATGTCGGTGATGTAGTACGCGCAGTCCTCGCCGCGAATGCGTAGTTTTATCAGGCAGAACGCGGAAGACCATTCCTGTTTCGTCCATGTTGAAGATGTCAGCTGGGCTGTATCCTTTAGTAATATGGGGAAGTTTTTGTTGCCAGTCCTTGACAACCGACATATCCACGCAGTTAGCTTCTCCAGATAACACTTCATATGTGATGTTATGTCTACCTTTAAATCGGCTCAGCCAACCATTTGAAGCTTTGAAATTGTCGTAGCCGAGTTTGATGGCAAAGTCTCTTGATTTCTCCGGTAGCATAGGTTCTGATATCGGTTCATAGCTCATAACTCTCGCGTTTTGAAACCATTCCCACATGGCGTTGTCATCAAAATTCGATCCTATTTTCATTCGTTTCCTATCGTTTGATGCACTTGATTGAAACGCCTCGACGTATTCGTCCTTTCTCTTGATGATATGTTGCACCTGTATCTGTGCGATTGCCACAATACTCTCAATGGTCTATGATACGGGCATCGATAAGCACGATCGACTAGCCTTTAGCTGTTTAGTGTAAATGTATCCGCTATCCCTGACCGAGGAGCCTAACAATGATGCAGTATATTTCGTCATGTGCCTAGCCCTAAAACTAGGGCCGTAGTACACATCCTGCTCGTGTTTCACAACAGGAGGATTACTTTACTTAAAACCTATACGGTAGGGGTGGACCAAAACAGGGGATCCACATAATAATATAGGGCGTCCAGTATAAACAATGGTGGAATGGGGCGGGGGGTGGGGGGGGCGTCATTTGGCGTAGAATCAGCATTGAAACAAAAGTGGAATGAGGGAGGCGGATTCTAAGTGTAGGGGGAGAGAGTGTGGCGTGGACCTCCCCCCCCCCCCTCCGGTCACAAGTTTCAATGGACCCCCCTGGGTTCCTGGATCCGCCCTTGACGTGGATCGGTGGTTTGAGCCCCGCTGAATATATAACCGATACTATAACCATCTGCTGATTTCCTCGACCCCCCCCCCCCCCCTCACGGTCACGGTTCGTTATTCGCCGGGAATGGGCTGGTCCCGCCTTTTTTTTTACTGTCATACGATTGGTCATGTTTTGTATAATAAAATGTTCATTTCCATATGGTTTTTTTTTGCATATGAAGGCTACACATGGGCCAAAAACCTCTCGGGACAAATCTAGTTAGATGACAAGACTTGAAGCCCTAGGTGCTATTGTTTGTTTTGACATGTGGATCTGAAGCTCAGCCTGCTTACCAACTGAACTAGGGAAGCTCCCTTATTATTGTGATGCCTACTTTTAGAAACTTCCCTAATGATTAATGTCTATAATAATATCTATATGCATGTATTTAGATCTATGTGTATGTTGATACCCTGTGAATTTATGAACCTATATTTCGTTTCAGTATCGAGTGTGAAGCATTGTCATTTTGGTAGAGACAATACATTGTATAGTTTTAAGTCGCTGTTCGCACTCATGGTCACTGAATGTTCAGTCCCCCAACCGTCTTGTTTACCATGACCTATGCTCGCTGTTTGTGCGCATGGGATAACCTAGGACGTATTGTGGGATATTACTGTCAAGGGTCGCCAAAACCTGTCCAAATGGTTGGTTGGTTGTATATTCAGGACGCTTTAATACCGTTTTGTCCTAATGGAGTGGTGACCAGGGTGTATATAGAAGCACGGGGCAGGAAGGGTATCACCCTCCCCCCACCCCCTCCATGGGCGTGTCCAGGGGGGGGGGGGTGGATGCGAGGGGGGGGCACAGGGGGCACGTGTACCTGATGTACCATATGTTACAGACTGATACATGTATACAGGTGGATAGGTATATGTGCCTCATATCGAGAGGTCTGTGCAATTGCAAAGGCTGCATAACATATATATAAACTGCCTTTCTCATTTGCAGTGACGTGAGTGCGAGCCCACGGATGCCCGACGACCGGACCACTCATTCAGGACCGCACTATGTTGTGGCGCGGAAGGAAGCGGAACGTTCGCTTGACTTTGTCTTGCCTCGCATTGGTACTCATCGTCATGGTGATTACTATAACCTGGGAACAGCGTGAGCTGGATGATGAGGACTCTAAAGACTACGAAGAGTTCCGGCGTTTGGCTGCGGAGATCCAGCGGAATGATCCGTACGGTAAATGGCTGAGGCTTCGGCCACACACCCAGCACGGCAGCGGCACCAGCTTTCTACAACAACACCGTGGGTTAAGTCTCGATAAAACGTCACTGCCCGGAAGTGACGTCAAGCGGACTATATCTGATAGACGACGAGAAACATGTACAGAAAAAACGAACTTAGTCTACATGAAGGAAATCAAATGTGCCAGCACCACTTTGAATGGTATGTTTCGCCGCTTTGGATATGAGAGGCACTTGAAATTTGTACTGCCAATTAAATCAAAAATTTACCTTGGCTGGCCCTACATGATTGAGAAGGAATACTATCGACCTTTACGCGGCACTAGCTTCAACATTCTCTGTGAACACGCAGTGTTCGACGAAGAACGCATGCGAGCATTGATGCCCAGTGATACCATGTATATAACTAGCTTGCGAGAGCCATTTTCACAGGTCAAATCTATGTTCCATTATTACAATTTCGAAGGTATACTGAAGTTAGATGGCGATGCATTTCGCACATTTATTCAAAATATAACTTACTACGACTCGTTATACAAGACAACCGAATACAGCGCAAAACGATATTGTATCCCCGATGGCTTTTCGATGGCAAAGAACTTGATGGCGTATATTCTTGGATTCCCTTCTGGATTTTTACCCGGACGGCCGGACAAGTCGACGGATGCCAACTTCGTGCGAAGCTGGCTCAACTATATTGCGGAACAGATGGATATAGTTATCATTATGGAATACTTCCACGAGTCGCTTATTTTACTCAAACGGAAAATGTGCTGGAATTTCAAAGATATTTTATATTTGAACAAAAACGTGGGCCAATACAATTTTCGCAGACTTCAAGATCCACACCTTGTTGATATCTATAGGAATTGGAGTAGCGTTGACTACGAACTATACGACCATTTCAATAGGACTTTATGGAAGGAAGTAAGGGCTCAAGGCGCCGACTTTCATGATGAGGTCGCCACTTTCACGGACTTGCTGTGTGACGTCAACCGCGTTTGCAAAGACCTTTTCGACGGTAAGATTGCAAATGGGTCGGCCTATGGATTAGTGGATGACCCCACAATCAATCGATGGACAGACGCTTTTGTGGTGGATACCCCCCTTTGCAAAGGTCTCAGCGAGGACGAAAAATTACTTGAACTGATGCAACAACAAGACGATAGAGCGGCTTTAGATGAAGACATTGAGTCTTCGCTTCCGGTGAAGTTTTGTTAAAAATTAAATCGGAGTTTATAAATGAAAATGTCTTGTGCTTTTATTTGGGTACCAGGGCAACGGTGGAATATGGATAGTGCCCCCTCGAATGCTATCCTTGCGCACAGTAGCTGAATATCACACCATTAAAGACCACTATCCGAAGTGGTTGAATAAAGAGCCAATTATTGGTACAAGCATCATTACTTACATATTAGCATCATTTGCATGAGTGATACATTTCATTAAATATTTCGGGCCGCCCCGATAGCTGAGTGGGCTAGAGCGCTTGCCTTGAGTGCTATGGCCACGTGAAAGCCAAACGTATATATTGATTTTTTGCACGTATTTATGTAAATTGTAAAGTGTTATTGTGAAAAGTACCATGTGCGTTATGCCTAAAATACTTCAATTTTTTTGTATCATTGTCAGTCCTTGGGTAGAACGATGGCTCATTTAAGTCTTCGAACCCACGTAATCGATTCTTGCGCAAGGGTTAATCTTTCCGGCTTGATCACGTGTCTATCGCGCATTGTAGTGGCGTAGAATATGGCCTGAAATCGGATTTGGTGACTTAACAATTTCTTTATCCATGACATTAAATGCACACCATACACTGCGTCTGTTACACAAAATGACGTCTAAAGTCACTTTGCAGAACACATTTTATTGATAGCTTATTCGGCGACAAGAATTTTGCAGTGATTATGCGATACTGTTCCTCATCTCAAGGCGACAGCTTGCAGTAGTCAATACTGCCTAATTAACTTCGCTCTTGTTTACTTAAGTCTATTTGTTATGCTGCAGATGTTACTCGAATCAATGTGTATTAAAGTGGGTTGGGATGGTAAGTTATTTAAACTGTGACATCATGACACGCACCATATTGCCGTCATCGTTTATCGTTATCTTTCCCAATCACGTCCGCCAGAAGCACGCCTGGCGGGGAAATCTTGACTGATATCTTACTGGACGATATGTTTAACGATAAACATCTCAATTGTGTGTGCTTCCTTTGCTTCATTACATGAAACGGATTAAAGCCATTTGTTTAATTCTAGCATCGTTGGCACTCGACAGTACAGTACGCACGATCAAACAACCATATAGGTGATAAAATCTAAACAATAGCTTTGGAGAGACCAGGCCTCAAACGTGCGATCACAGTTACCAGGGGAACAGATGAACAGCTGATTGCCACTTTAAAGTAAGATTGAGGAGCGCATCTAACTCTGTTCTTCATAAGCAGCAGCTCCACAGGACAAAAGTATTATTGAGGAGCCTCTCTAACTCGATAGTGGTAAAGCGTCCTGAATAACCAACCAACCAACTTGAGCGGCAGATCAACAGGACGTGGATTCGTTTCATCCAACTCCATAGCTCGTGGAAGTGCTTGGCTCAATTTGGCCTCTATGTGTACAACAGGGGCCTACAAAGAAACAAATATTTCCACATAATATTGCAATCACGGAGTACAAGGACTATAGCACCATTTACAATCAAATCGCATCTTACAATTATAACGTAATAGCAGATAATTCGGCATGCGTTTCGGACGGCGACGGCGCAGATGTCACCTCCTCTTGTTATCCATGGTGGCGCTGCTGCTTGTTTTCTGGCTCTCAGCTGGGCCCAGTATCAGTGACTTAGACCATCATCGTAGACATCAGGACGTCATTCACAGCCCGGGTGGCTTTTTGGATGCTCGTCGACTCCGGCCCTTCGACGCAGATGATCAGATGGGACCTATAAATCGCCAACTGGTGCATCTAAGGGCCGACGACGGAAACGACGGTAAAGTTATTAGAAACGAACGGAAAGATTCGCTAAAAGGTAATATGCCAGGACAACATGGGAAATGCAAGCCTAAGACAAATTTCGCTTACATAAAGGAAATTAAATGCGCTAGTCAGACTTTGGCGTCCATTTTTCGGAGATTTGGATACCTAAATGGCCTCGAATTTGTTCTCCCTGTGGATCAGCATATTTACCTTGGCTGGCCGTACCCATTGTTAGACACGTTTTATCGGCCATCCAAAACTGGTGAATATAACATTGTTTGTGAGCATGCAGTGTTTGACCAAAGTATCCTGCGTCAACTAATGCCAAGCGACACCGTTTACATCACGAGCCTCAGGGAGCCATTTTCCCAAGTCAAGTCTATGTTTAACTATTACCAATTGCAGTCGGTGGTAAACTTACCAGGCGACACTGGATTTATTCAGTACTTAAACAACTTGGAGTTCTATGAGTCCGTGTATAAGTCTGTCGACGTTTCAGCACAAAGAGGATGCATACCAGACGGGTTTTCCATGACGAAAAATTTAATGGCTTATAACCTTGGCTTCCCGACTGGATTTTTGCCAGGGACCACCGACAGATCATCCGATCCACAATTCATTCAAAGCTGGATCCGTTACATATCGGAACATTTGGATACCGTGATTATCGTTGAATATTTTATGGAATCGCTGGTCCTCCTCAAGAGGAACATGTGCTGGCAATGGAAAGATGTACTCCACTTAGCCCACAACATTGGTCTGTATGACTACCGGAAGTACTCAGATCCGGCTCTTCAAGCCGTGTATCGCGACTGGAGCGTCGTCGACCATGCACTTTACGACCATTTCAACGACACATTTTGGGCTGAAGTAACGTTGCAGGGAGAAGATTTTACGGAGGAAGTGGCGTATTTCGCCGCTGTCCTGAGCGAGACGGGAAGGTTCTGCCATCAGCTGCTCAGTCAGATGTTATTGGCCGACTCTGTCTATAGCGTAGCAGGCACACGGTGGAGCAAACCATTCTCCATTGATCTCGGATTTTGCCGTCTTATGAATGAAGACCTGTTGCCGCTTATCAAGGAACAGTACGACAGAACGTACCCTCCTATGCAACAGCCTCAACCCGATAAGCCTTTCTGTTAATATTTTTTGAAGCATGGAATAAAACATATGTCTGCGTTTCCTTTAGCCCACTAATATTGAGAATCCATTGACTAATTCTCATTCAAATCACATCGGCACTCACTAGAGGTCTGGCATCGGGGTCCTGGGTACAGTGTCGATTAAAAGAAAATATAGACTTTTTAACACCTATCGTGTTGCTATTTGGCTAAGTTCAGTGTTATTATTTTTAAATGCCACCAACTGCATCGATGACGCTTTTTCAGCCTACTTAACTTTCCGTAATAAATCGACAATGAAATCCAGAAATAATATAAATATCGAAACGATCGACTCGCTAACCAAACAATGTCAAACGGCAAGTGAGTGGTTCCGTGTTCATTGCAGCTCAGTGGGCTAGAGCGCTCGCATTGAGTACTCTGGTCACCTGGGAGCCTAACGGCACGCGGGTCGGTGGTTCGAGCCCTGCTGTGGCCATGTCTGTGTGGTCGCAGGATAAAAATCCTATGTCATTCTTCGTAAAGAGTAGGGGGTTACCCTCGGGGACATGGCTCCACTCTCCCTTCCTTCTCCCATTGACGCGATATGACCAAAAGTGGTTAAAACGTCCTGAATAACCAACCCAACCCGTGTTCATTGGATGTCACCTCATTCATTTAATATTTTAGGCTACCTGGCTTTGCTAAACTGACGATCTTGTTTTGCTAACACTTGTATGACACGACATAACCACAGAAATAACTCGACCACACATAATGTCGTTGCCATAGATCTTACTGAGTTGTTCATCTTCTACCGGATGTCAAATTGCTAAAAATAATTGCATATCAAAAAGTCACATGCACAGGGCTGATGTTGATTTATTCGGAATTGTTACTCAATGCAAAATGACTGTAAACTGAACAATTTATACCGACATGTGACCTTTGCTCATTGCAACACAATTTTACTCAGCATGTTATCCGATGAACTGCGCCATTGTCAATGGGGATGTAGCTCAGTGGTAGAGCGTTCGCTTCGCATGTGAAAGGCCCCGGGTTCAATCCCCGGCATCTCCACATAGTAATTTTTGTTTCTCGACTTTTTCACAAACCCGAGATGGTCCACCGATGTTGGGTGGATAGCAAAATGAGTTTAAATCTAACATGCTCGCGTTTGATTGTCCATCATACAGTCAATCTATAATTTGTCAGTGTGTCACCACTCATCTCTTTATCACAAGTGTTTCCTTGGCTCTGTAGGCATATCCCAAAACCTATCTATACATCAACATGTTCGTGGAAATCAAATTTTGTTGTAAAATTGATTGATATTTGCACTAATCCTTAAATTTCGGTGACAGAACGGTTCCCATATATGTGCGACATCCGTCGATTATGAATCTTCTATGCAACAATGGTCGGCTACTCGTAACACCATTTGCCACCAATGGGGATGTAGCTCAGTGGTAGAGCGTTCGCTTTGCATGTGAAAGGCCCCGGGTTCAATCCCCGGCATCTCCACGAAATTAATTTTTAACAAAAGCTGACAAGAAATCGAAACGCCGAATCTCTTTACTTATTATGGTAATTACGCTAAACATATTAGAGGAACTTGGTGTACAGCGTGGCCTGATACCAAACTTTTTCACCCTGGCCCGTTCTCAGGTGCCCACTTTCCCGTAGCATCGGTGGTTCAGTGGTAGAATACTCGCCTGCCACGCGGGTGGCCCGGGTTCGATTCCCGGCCGATGCACCTAACTTTTTATCATTGAAGTGCCGGTCATCCAGGTGAATTGGACGGGTTGTTTTGCTAAACATTTCCAGATATGACATAGACAACGACACGACTCGCTAACCAAACAATGTCAAACGACAAGTGGGTGGTTCCGTGTTCATTGCAGCTCAGTGGGCAAGAACGCGCGCATTGAGTACTCTGGTCACCTGGGAGCCTAACGGCACGCGGGTCGGTGGTTCGAGCCCTGCTGTGGCCATGTCTGTGTGGTCGCAGGATAAAAATCCCATGTCATTCTTCGTAAAAAGTAGGGGGTTACCCCCGGGGACATGGCTCCACTCTCCCTTCCTTCTCCCATTGACGCGATATGACCAAATGTGGTTAATGCGTCCTGAATAACCAACCCAACCCGTGTTCATTGGATGTCACCTCATTCATTTAGTATTTGAGGCTACCTGGCTTTGCTAAACTGGCGATCTTGTTTTGCTAACACTTGTATGACACGACATAACCACAGAAATAACTCGACCAAACATAATATCGTTGCCATAGATCTTACTGAGTTGTTCATCTTCTACCGGATGTCAAATTGCTAAAAATAATTGCATATCAAAAAGTCACATGCACAGGGCTGATGTTGATTTATTCGGAATAGTTACTTAGTGCAGAATGCCTGTAAACTGAACGATTTATACGGACATGTGACCTTTGCTCATTGCAACACAATTTTACCCGGCATGTTATCCGATGAACTGCGCTGTTGTCAATGGGGATGTAGCTCAGTGGTAGAGCGTTCGCTTCGCATGTGAAAGGCCCCGGGTTCAATCCCCGGCATCTCCACATAGTATTTTTTGTTTCTCGACTTTTTCACAAACCCGAGATGGGCCACCGATGTTGGGTGGATAGCAAAACGAGTTTAAATCTAACATGCTCGCGTTCGATTGTCCATCATACACTCCAGCTATAATTTGTCAGTGTGTCACCACTCATCTCTATATCACAAGTGTTTCCTTGGCTCTGTAGGCATATCTCAAAACCTATCTATACATTAAAATGTTCGTGGAAATCAAATTTTGTTGTAAAATTGATTGATATTTGCACTAATCCTTAAATTTCGGTGACAGAACGGTTCCCATATATATGCGACATCCGTCGATTATGAATCTTCTATGCAACAATGGCCGGCTACTCGTAACACCGTCTGCCACCAATGGGGATGTAGCTCAGTGGTAGAGCGTTCGCTTTGCATGTGAAATGCCCCCCGGGTTCAATCCCCGGCATCTCCACTAAATTGATTTTTAACAAAAGCTGACAAGAAATCGAAACGCCGAATCTCTTTACTTATTATGGTAATTACGCTAAACATATTAGGGGACCTTGTGCAGCGTGGCCTGATACCAAACTTTTTCACCCTGGCCCGTTCTCAGGTGCCCACTTTCCCGTAGCATCGGTGGTTCAGTGGTAGAATACTCGCCTGCCACGCGGGTGGCCCGGGTTTGATTCCCGGCCGATGCCCTTAACTTTTAACATTGAAGTGCCGGTCATCTAGGTGAATTGGACGGGTTGTTTTGCTAAACATTTCCAGATATGACATAGACAACGACACGACTCGCTAACCAAACAATGTCAAACTGAAAATGAGTTGTTCGATTTCCATCGGATGTCACCTCGTTTCACCTATAGCTTTGCACATAATCCTATCGTAGTCATGACGCTGAGCTGTCTCTGAAACAATGTAATAACTCGACACTCAAACATGTCAAGGCCATAACTGAGTTGTTCATTTTCCTGTGGATGTCAACTTGGTACAATACTAAAAGACAATAGGCACCTGTAACTATATAAACAAGGCTGCTGACGATTTAATCAGTCTTGTCTATTTCCTTGTAATGATATCTAATTTTCGGAAACTGAACGTTTCATACCCATGTGGGACCTTCGTTCATAGCAACACAAGTTTACTCGGCATGTTATCCAATAAATGGCGATATTGTCAATCAGGATGTAGCTCAGTGGTAGAGCGTTGGTTTTGCATGTGAAAGGGTTCAATCCGCGGCATCTCCAAGAAATATATTTTTTCCATCAGCTCATGCACGAGGGATCGAAAGGGCCGAATTCATTTACTAATTTTACCATTAACGCTAAACATGTTGGCGGGAACTTAATTTTCACCATACCAAACGTTCCCTCTCATCCGGACCCGATATTGAGTGCGTAATTTCCCGTAGCATCGGTGGTTCAGTGGTAGAATACTCGCCTGCCACGCGGGTGGCCCGGGTTCGATTCCCGGCCGATGCACTTAACTTTTTATCATTGAAGTGCCGGCCATCTAGGTGAAATGGAGAGTTTGGTTTGCTACAACTTTCCAGAAATAATATAAATATCGAAACGATCGACTCGCTAACCAAACTAGACCGTCAAGCACAGCTTGAGAAGGAAGACGAAAATTTGGGTTATGGGACCAATTCGACTATGTTAAGGCCCATTTCATGACTTTGGCATGGCACGCCGTCAGTCATTTGGCGTATCGAGGCCTTATAGTGGGCTTGGCCATGTTAACGTGTGATTATTTGCTAGCGTCCAAACTACTGCTTTGATTTTGATGCAATTTGGCAAACATGATGCCAGTAATATGGGTACATATTCCACCACATATGAGTCATCTACCTGCATTTATGTAGTCACAGCGAATTTTTTGCGCTTTCGGCAATGTCAAAATTGATCATCCAATTACTTGAAAACTATAAAAGTGAGGTGAAATCTGAGGACACATTACTTTTGCGTATCTCTCTGAAGAATACTCTGAGACAAATCGCGAATCTCTAGTCCAAATATTAACGAAATTACGCGGGAATACATGTTTCGTAACCATGACCTTGATGTGACCTTGAGCTTGGAAGCGTGACCTTGGTCAATATAATATTTTACGCCCAAATACTAATGTCATGTCTCACGCAGCGTGTCGTTTGTCTGACATGTCCCTTTCATGGAGAAATTGAGGAGGCCTGGTTCCCGCCAAAATAGTCCCATAGGTCCCATGTTAAACTTTGGGAATTTTTTGCAGAAGAACTATTAGGACGATTTTCAAAATTAAAGCACCGTATACAAGGTACTTACGAGCCTAATACGTGAATTAATTCTGAGCGTCATTAAGCAAAAACTCGGAACGCTATAGCGATTTTGCCGATTTTTGGTCCTATCTATCAATGGTTAAGCGAATTTCGAAAAATTCCTGTGACCTTCACCTTTGACCTACATAGCCCATCTACGAACTTAGCCTGACGGTGGGCCGTGGCATTGTCTGTGCAATAGGAGGAGTCGATATCTCAAACTCTTTAAAAAAAAAAAAAATCCAAAATGTCGAATTTTTAGCTGCCTGTGGCGCGAAAACTTTTTATCCTACGTCAAATCTGATGTCAGTAACGCGAAAGATTTTGAGGAGCTGAGTATTTTGACACAAATTGCGGCTCTCTAGCTGCAATATTAAGAGAGCTAGAGCGCAAAATGTGTTTTGGACGTATGACGTCATCGTGACGTTGACATTTGAGGTACGTTGCCCATCTTCGAACTCAGCCTGAGATTGGCACTTCCGCATCTCTTTGTGAATTTGGAAGTCGATATGTTAAGGCATTCGAGAGATAATGCGTGACAAGACAGACAGACAGACACACACACAGACACACAGACACACAGACCTAGACCGTCAAGCACAGCTTGAGAAGGAAGACGAAAATTTGGGTTATGGGACCAATTCGACTATGTTAGAGCCCATTTCATGACTTTGGCATGGCACGCCGTCAGTCATTTGGCGTATCGAGGCCTTATAGTGGGCTTGGCCATGTTAACGTGTGATTATTTGCTAGCGTCCAAACTACTGCTTTGATTTTGATGCAATTTGGCAAACATGATGCCAGTAATATGGGTACATATTCCACCACATATGAGTCATCTACCTGCATTTATGTAGTCACAGCGAATTTTTTGCGCTTTCGGCAATGTCAAAATTGATCATCCAATTACTCGAAAACTATAAAAGTGAGGTGAAATCTGAGGACACATTACTTTTGCGTATCTCTCTGAAGAATACTCTGAGACAAACCGCGAATCTCTAGTCTAAATATTAACGAAATTACGCGGGAATACATGTTTCGTAACCATGACCTTGATGTGACCTTGAGCTTCGAAGCGTGACCTTGGTCAATATAATATTTTACGCCCAAATACTAATGTCATGTCTCACGCAGCGTGTCGTTTGTCTGACATGTCCCTTTCATGGAGAAATTGAGGAGGCCTGGTTCCCGCCAAAATAGTCCCATAGGGTCCCATGTTAAACTTTGGGAATTTTTTGCGGAAGAAGTATTCGGACGATTTTCAAAATTAAAGCACCGTATACAAGGTACTTACGAGCCTAATACGTGAATTAATTCTGAGCGTCATTAAGCAAAAACTCGGAACGCTATAGCGATTTTGCCGATTTTTGGTCCTATCTATCAATGGTTAAGCGAATTTCGAAAAATTCCTGTGACCTTCACCTTTGACCTACATGGCCCATCTACGAACTTAGCCTGACGGTGGGCCGTGGCATTGTCTGTGCAATAGGAGGAGTCGATATCTCAAACTCTTTAAAAAAAAAAAAAAAAACCCAAAATTTCGAATTTTTAGCTGCCTGTGGCGCGAAAACTTTTTATCCTACGTCAAATCTGATGTCAGTAACGCGAAAGATTTTGAGGAGCTGAGTATTTTGACACTAATTGCGGCTCTCTAGCTGCAATATTAAGAGAGCTAGAGCGCAAAATGTGTTTTGGACGTATGACGTCATCGTGACGTTGACATTTGAGGTACGTTGCCCATCTTCGAACTCAGCCTGAGATTGGCACTTCCGCATCTTTTTGTGAATTTGGAAGTCGATATGTTAAGGCATTCGAGAGATAATGCGTGACAAGACAGACAGACAGACACACACACAGACACACAGACAGACCTAGACCGTCAAGCACAGCTTGAGAAGGAAGACGAAAATTTGGGTTATGGGACCAATTCGACTATGTTAAGACCCATCGCCGCTTGCTCATTGGTTGTTCAGCCTGGCGTTGAAGACCATATCGCCCCCTTAAAGCTGTAGTACTGAGGCCAAATTGCTGGCTGAAAGCGCAAATTAGCCCAAAATGGATCGTGATGTACTGGACGAGCGCCATCTAACGGCTGCTGTTGAACGCGGGCTATTTTTCCAGGTCGAGGCCTTCGTTTAGAGTGAATACGTTCAAATCACGACTTTCTACGCGTCCTTGGTCGCGCCCTAATCGCTCTTCTCGGACTCGTCATCGGTGAATTACGGAGCCCCCTAGCGGCGGAACTAAGCGTGATGAGCTAAAAGCGAAGGCGGATTCCATACCCAAGTCGACGTTTGCCCGTCTTTTGCAACCGGTCCCAACTCTCTAGCGTCGCTATTAAGCGAACGGCGGCCATCGCAACCCCGAAAGAGTGCCGGTCCATATCGCCGTTGACTCGTAATGGGAGCGTCGGCATGGAGGGGGATGCACCTCTTGCGAGCGCTCTAGCGGCCAAACTAAGCGTCCTAGAGCAATTCTGAGGTGGTTTCGATCAGCCTAGGTCACATTTTTCTCTCCATTCATGCCAAATCTGGGCTCCCTAGCTCAAATATTGACCGAGTTATGGCCTTGCAAAGTTCAAAACGCCACTTGACACGTACGCTGAATATTGATTGGCCGATTACTCGAAAATCGTTCAGTATGCGGAAAAATCTGAGCGAGTGCTGCGTCACCGCCTCTCCCTGACGAATACTCTCAAACAAATAGCGAATCTCTAGACCCGATATTAACGGAGTACCGCGGGATAATCTGTTTCGTGACCCTGACCTTGATGTGACCTTGACCTTGGAAGCGTGACCTTGGTCAGTATAATATTTTACGCCCAAATACTAATGCAATGTCTCGCGCAACGTGTCGTTTGTCTGACATGTCCCCTTCATGGAGAAATTAAGGAGGCATGATTCCCGCCAAAATGCTCCCATAGGGTCCCATGTTAAACTTTGGGAATTTTTTGCGAAAGAACTATTCGGACGATTTTCAAAATTAAAACACCGTATACAAGGTACTTACGAGCCTAATACGTGAATTAATTCTGAGCGTCATTAAGCAAAAACTCGGAACGCTATAGCGATTTTGCCGATTTTTGGTCCTATCTATCAATGGTTAGGCGAATTTCGAAAAATTCCTGTGACCTTCACCTTTGACCTACATGACCCATCTACGAACTTAGCCTGACGGTGGGCCGTGGCATTGTCTGTGCAGAAGGAGGAGTCGATATCTCAAACTCTTTAAAAAAAAAAAAAAATCGAAAATTTCGAATTTTTAGCTGCCTGTGGCGCGAAAACTTTTTCTCCTACGTCAAATCTGATGTCAGTAACGCGAAAGATTTTGAGGAGCTGAGTATTTTGACACTAATTGCGGCTCTCTAGCTGCAATATTAAGTGAGCTAGAGCGAAAAAGGTGTTTTGGACGTATGACGTCATCGTGACGTTGACGTTTGAGGTACGTTGCCCATCTTCGAACTCAGCCTGAGATTGGCACTTCCGCATCTTTTTGTGAATTTGGAAGTCGATATGTTAAGGCATTCGAGAGATAATGCGTGACAAGACAGACAGACAGACAGACAGACACACACACAGACCTAGACCGTCAAGCACAGCTTGAGAAGGCAGACGAAAATTGTGGTTATGGGACCAATCCGACTATGTTAAGACCCATCGCCGCTCGCTCATTGGTTGTTCAGCCTGGCGTTGGAGACCATATCGCCCCCTTAAAGCTGTAGTACTGAGGCCAAATTGCTGGCTGAAAGCGCAAATTAGCCCAAAATGGATCGTGATGTACTGGACGAGCGCCATCTAACGGCTGCTGTTGAACGCGGGCTATTTTTCCAGGTCGAGGCCTTCGTTTAGAGTGAATACGTTCAAATCACGACTTTCTACGCGTCCTTGGTCGCGCCCTAATCGCTCTTCTCGGACTCGTCATCGGTGAATTACGGAGCCCCCTAGCGGCGGAACTAAGCGTGATAAGCTAAAAGCGAAGGCGGATTCCATACCCAAGTCGACGTTTGCCCGTCTTTTGCAACCGGTCCCGACTCTCTAGCGTCGCTATTAAGCGAACGGCGGCCATCGCAACCCCGAAAGAGTGCCGGTCCATATCGCCGTTGACTCGTAATGGGAGCGTCGGCATGGAGGGGGATGCACCTCTTGCGAGCGCTCTAGCGGCCAAACTAAGCGTCCTAGAGCAATTCTGAGGTGGTTTCGATCAGCCTAGGTCACATTTTTCTCTCCATTCATGCCAAATCTGGGCTCCCTAGCTCAAATATTGACCGAGTTATGGCCTTGCAAAGTTCAAAACGCCACTTGACACGTACGCTGAATATTGATTGGCCGATTACTCGAAAATCGTTCAGTATGCGGAAAAATCTGAGCGAGTGCTGCGTCACCGCCTCTCCCTGACGAATACTCTCAAACAAATAGCGAATCTCTAGACCCGATATTAACGGAGTACCGCGGGATAATCTGTTTCGTGACCCTGACCTTGATGTGACCTTGACCTTGGAAGCGTGACCTTGGTCAGTATAATATTTTACGCCCAAATACTAATGCAATGTCTCGCGCAACGTGTCGTTTGTCTGACATGTCCCCTTCATGGAGAAATTAAGGAGGCATGATTCCCGCCAAAATGCTCCCATAGGGTCCCATGTTAAACTTTGGGAATTTTTTGCGAAAGAACTATTCGGACGATTTTCAAAATTAAAACACCGTATACAAGGTACTTACGAGCCTAATACGTGAATTAATTCTGAGCGTCATTAAGCAAAAACTCGGAACGCTATAGCGATTTTGCCGATTTTTGGTCCTATCTATCAATGGTTAGGCGAATTTCGAAAAATTCCTGTGACCTTCACCTTTGACCTACATGACCCATCTACGAACTTAGCCTGACGGTGGGCCGTGGCATTGTCTGTGCAGAAGGAGGAGTCGATATCTCAAACTCTTTAAAAAAAAAAAAAAATCGAAAATTTCGAATTTTTAGCTGCCTGTGGCGCGAAAACTTTTTCTCCTACGTCAAATCTGATGTCAGTAACGCGAAAGATTTTGAGGAGCTGAGTATTTTGACACTAATTGCGGCTCTCTAGCTGCAATATTAAGTGAGCTAGAGCGAAAAAGGTGTTTTGGACGTATGACGTCATCGTGACGTTGACGTTTGAGGTACGTTGCCCATCTTCGAACTCAGCCTGAGATTGGCACTTCCGCATCTTTTTGTGAATTTGGAAGTCGATATGTTAAGGCATTCGAGAGATAATGCGTGACAAGACAGACAGACAGACAGACAGACACACACACAGACCTAGACCGTCAAGCACAGCTTGAGAAGGCAGACGAAAATTGTGGTTATGGGACCAATCCGACTATGTTAAGACCCATCGCCGCTCGCTCATTGGTTGTTCAGCCTGGCGTTGGAGACCATATCGCCCCCTTAAAGCTGTAGTACTGAGGCCAAATTGCTGGCTGAAAGCGCAAATTAGCCCAAAATGGATCGTGATGTACTGGACGAGCGCCATCTAACGGCTGCTGTTGAACGCGGGCTATTTTTCCAGGTCGAGGCCTTCGTTTAGAGTGAATACGTTCAAATCACGACTTTCTACGCGTCCTTGGTCGCGCCCTAATCGCTCTTCTCGGACTCGTCATCGGTGAATTACGGAGCCCCCTAGCGGCGGAACTAAGCGTGATAAGCTAAAAGCGAAGGCGGATTCCATACCCAAGTCGACGTTTGCCCGTCTTTTGCAACCGGTCCCGACTCTCTAGCGTCGCTATTAAGCGAACGGCGGCCATCGCAACCCCGAAAGAGTGCCGGTCCATATCGCCGTTGACTCGTAATGGGAGCGTCGGCATGGAGGGGGATGCACCTCTTGCGAGCGCTCTAGCGGCCAAACTAAGCGTCCTAGAGCAATTCTGAGGTGGTTTCGATCAGCCTAGGTCACATTTTTCTCTCCATTCATGCCAAATCTGGGCTCCCTAGCTCAAATATTGACCGAGTTATGGCCTTGCAAAGTTCAAAACGCCACTTGACACGTACGCTGAATATTGATTGGCCGATTACTCGAAAATCGTTCAGTATGCGGAAAAATCTGAGCGAGTGCTGCGTCACCGCCTCTCCCTGACGAATACTCTCAAACAAATAGCGAATCTCTAGACCCGATATTAACGGAGTACCGCGGGATAATCTGTTTCGTGACCCTGACCTTGATGTGACCTTGACCTTGGAAGCGTGACCTTGGTCAGTATAATATTTTACGCCCAAATACTAATGCAATGTCTCGCGCAACGTGTCGTTTGTCTGACATGTCCCCTTCATGGAGAAATTAAGGAGGCATGATTCCCGCCAAAATGCTCCCATAGGGTCCCATGTTAAACTTTGGGAATTTTTTGCGAAAGAACTATTCGGACGATTTTCAAAATTAAAACACCGTATACAAGGTACTTACGAGCCTAATACGTGAATTAATTCTGAGCGTCATTAAGCAAAAACTCGGAACGCTATAGCGATTTTGCCGATTTTTGGTCCTATCTATCAATGGTTAGGCGAATTTCGAAAAATTCCTGTGACCTTCACCTTTGACCTACATGACCCATCTACGAACTTAGCCTGACGGTGGGCCGTGGCATTGTCTGTGCAGAAGGAGGAGTCGATATCTCAAACTCTTTAAAAAAAAAAAAAAATCGAAAATTTCGAATTTTTAGCTGCCTGTGGCGCGAAAACTTTTTCTCCTACGTCAAATCTGATGTCAGTAACGCGAAAGATTTTGAGGAGCTGAGTATTTTGACACTAATTGCGGCTCTCTAGCTGCAATATTAAGTGAGCTAGAGCAAAAAAGGTGTTTTGGACGTATGACGTCATCGTGACGTTGACGTTTGAGGTACGTTGCCCATCTTCGAACTCAGCCTGAGATTGGCACTTCCGCATCTTTTTGTGAATTTGGAAGTCGATATGTTAAGGCATTCGAGAGATAATGCGTGACAAGACAGACAGACAGACAGACAGACACACACACAGACCTAGACCGTCAAGCACAGCTTGAGAAGGCAGACGAAAATTGTGGTTATGGGACCAATCCGACTATGTTAAGACCCATCGCCGCTCGCTCATTGGTTGTTCAGCCTGGCGTTGGAGACCATATCGCCCCCTTAAAGCTGTAGTACTGAGGCCAAATTGCTGGCTGAAAGCGCAAATTAGCCCAAAATGGATCGTGATGTACTGGACGAGCGCCATCTAACGGCTGCTGTTGAACGCGGGCTATTTTTCCAGGTCGAGGCCTTCGTTTAGAGTGAATACGTTCAAATCACGACTTTCTACGCGTCCTTGGTCGCGCCCTAATCGCTCTTCTCGGACTCGTCATCGGTGAATTACGGAGCCCCCTAGCGGCGGAACTAAGCGTGATAAGCTAAAAGCGAAGGCGGATTCCATACCCAAGTCGACGTTTGCCCGTCTTTTGCAACCGGTCCCGACTCTCTAGCGTCGCTATTAAGCGAACGGCGGCCATCGCAACCCCGAAAGAGTGCCGGTCCATATCGCCGTTGACTCGTAATGGGAGCGTCGGCATGGAGGGGGATGCACCTCTTGCGAGCGCTCTAGCGGCCAAACTAAGCGTCCTAGAGCAATTCTGAGGTGGTTTCGATCAGCCTAGGTCACATTTTTCTCTCCATTCATGCCAAATCTGGGCTCCCTAGCTCAAATATTGACCGAGTTATGGCCTTGCAAAGTTCAAAACGCCACTTGACACGTACGCTGAATATTGATTGGCCGATTACTCGAAAATCGTTCAGTATGCGGAAAAATCTGAGCGAGTGCTGCGTCACCGCCTCTCCCTGACGAATACTCTCAAACAAATAGCGAATCTCTAGACCCGATATTAACGGAGTACCGCGGGATAATCTGTTTCGTGACCCTGACCTTGATGTGACCTTGACCTTGGAAGCGTGACCTTGGTCAGTATAATATTTTACGCCCAAATACTAATGCAATGTCTCGCGCAACGTGTCGTTTGTCTGACATGTCCCCTTCATGGAGAAATTAAGGAGGCATGATTCCCGCCAAAATGCTCCCATAGGGTCCCATGTTAAACTTTGGGAATTTTTTGCGAAAGAACTATTCGGACGATTTTCAAAATTAAAACACCGTATACAAGGTACTTACGAGCCTAATACGTGAATTAATTCTGAGCGTCATTAAGCAAAAACTCGGAACGCTATAGCGATTTTGCCGATTTTTGGTCCTATCTATCAATGGTTAGGCGAATTTCGAAAAATTCCTGTGACCTTCACCTTTGACCTACATGACCCATCTACGAACTTAGCCTGACGGTGGGCCGTGGCATTGTCTGTGCAGAAGGAGGAGTCGATATCTCAAACTCTTTAAAAAAAAAAAAAAATCGAAAATTTCGAATTTTTAGCTGCCTGTGGCGCGAAAACTTTTTCTCCTACGTCAAATCTGATGTCAGTAACGCGAAAGATTTTGAGGAGCTGAGTATTTTGACACTAATTGCGGCTCTCTAGCTGCAATATTAAGTGAGCTAGAGCAAAAAAGGTGTTTTGGACGTATGACGTCATCGTGACGTTGACGTTTGAGGTACGTTGCCCATCTTCGAACTCAGCCTGAGATTGGCACTTCCGCATCTTTTTGTGAATTTGGAAGTCGATATGTTAAGGCATTCGAGAGATAATGCGTGACAAGACAGACAGACAGACAGACAGACACACACACAGACCTAGACCGTCAAGCACAGCTTGAGAAGGCAGACGAAAATTGTGGTTATGGGACCAATCCGACTATGTTAAGACCCATCGCCGCTCGCTCATTGGTTGTTCAGCCTGGCGTTGGAGACCATATCGCCCCCTTAAAGCTGTAGTACTGAGGCCAAATTGCTGGCTGAAAGCGCAAATTAGCCCAAAATGGATCGTGATGTACTGGACGAGCGCCATCTAACGGCTGCTGTTGAACGCGGGCTATTTTTCCAGGTCGAGGCCTTCGTTTAGAGTGAATACGTTCAAATCACGACTTTCTACGCGTCCTTGGTCGCGCCCTAATCGCTCTTCTCGGACTCGTCATCGGTGAATTACGGAGCCCCCTAGCGGCGGAACTAAGCGTGATAAGCTAAAAGCGAAGGCGGATTCCATACCCAAGTCGACGTTTGCCCGTCTTTTGCAACCGGTCCCGACTCTCTAGCGTCGCTATTAAGCGAACGGCGGCCATCGCAACCCCGAAAGAGTGCCGGTCCATATCGCCGTTGACTCGTAATGGGAGCGTCGGCATGGAGGGGGATGCACCTCTTGCGAGCGCTCTAGCGGCCAAACTAAGCGTCCTAGAGCAATTCTGAGGTGGTTTCGATCAGCCTAGGTCACATTTTTCTCTCCATTCATGCCAAATCTGGGCTCCCTAGCTCAAATATTGACCGAGTTATGGCCTTGCAAAGTTCAAAACGCCACTTGACACGTACGCTGAATATTGATTGGCCGATTACTCGAAAATCGTTCAGTATGCGGAAAAATCTGAGCGAGTGCTGCGTCACCGCCTCTCCCTGACGAATACTCTCAAACAAATAGCGAATCTCTAGACCCGATATTAACGGAGTACCGCGGGATAATCTGTTTCGTGACCCTGACCTTGATGTGACCTTGACCTTGGAAGCGTGACCTTGGTCAGTATAATATTTTACGCCCAAATACTAATGCAATGTCTCGCGCAACGTGTCGTTTGTCTGACATGTCCCCTTCATGGAGAAATTAAGGAGGCATGATTCCCGCCAAAATGCTCCCATAGGGTCCCATGTTAAACTTTGGGAATTTTTTGCGAAAGAACTATTCGGACGATTTTCAAAATTAAAACACCGTATACAAGGTACTTACGAGCCTAATACGTGAATTAATTCTGAGCGTCATTAAGCAAAAACTCGGAACGCTATAGCGATTTTGCCGATTTTTGGTCCTATCTATCAATGGTTAGGCGAATTTCGAAAAATTCCTGTGACCTTCACCTTTGACCTACATGACCCATCTACGAACTTAGCCTGACGGTGGGCCGTGGCATTGTCTGTGCAGAAGGAGGAGTCGATATCTCAAACTCTTTAAAAAAAAAAAAAAATCGAAAATTTCGAATTTTTAGCTGCCTGTGGCGCGAAAACTTTTTCTCCTACGTCAAATCTGATGTCAGTAACGCGAAAGATTTTGAGGAGCTGAGTATTTTGACACTAATTGCGGCTCTCTAGCTGCAATATTAAGTGAGCTAGAGCGAAAAAGGTGTTTTGGACGTATGACGTCATCGTGACGTTGACGTTTGAGGTACGTTGCCCATCTTCGAACTCAGCCTGAGATTGGCACTTCCGCATCTTTTTGTGAATTTGGAAGTCGATATGTTAAGGCATTCGAGAGATAATGCGTGACAAGACAGACAGACAGACAGACAGACACACACACAGACCTAGACCGTCAAGCACAGCTTGAGAAGGCAGACGAAAATTGTGGTTATGGGACCAATCCGACTATGTTAAGACCCATCGCCGCTCGCTCATTGGTTGTTCAGCCTGGCGTTGGAGACCATATCGCCCCCTTAAAGCTGTAGTACTGAGGCCAAATTGCTGGCTGAAAGCGCAAATTAGCCCAAAATGGATCGTGATGTACTGGACGAGCGCCATCTAACGGCTGCTGTTGAACGCGGGCTATTTTTCCAGGTCGAGGCCTTCGTTTAGAGTGAATACGTTCAAATCACGACTTTCTACGCGTCCTTGGTCGCGCCCTAATCGCTCTTCTCGGACTCGTCATCGGTGAATTACGGAGCCCCCTAGCGGCGGAACTAAGCGTGATAAGCTAAAAGCGAAGGCGGATTCCATACCCAAGTCGACGTTTGCCCGTCTTTTGCAACCGGTCCCGACTCTCTAGCGTCGCTATTAAGCGAACGGCGGCCATCGCAACCCCGAAAGAGTGCCGGTCCATATCGCCGTTGACTCGTAATGGGAGCGTCGGCATGGAGGGGGATGCACCTCTTGCGAGCGCTCTAGCGGCCAAACTAAGCGTCCTAGAGCAATTCTGAGGTGGTTTCGATCAGCCTAGGTCACATTTTTCTCTCCATTCATGCCAAATCTGGGCTCCCTAGCTCAAATATTGACCGAGTTATGGCCTTGCAAAGTTCAAAACGCCACTTGACACGTACGCTGAATATTGATTGGCCGATTACTCGAAAATCGTTCAGTATGCGGAAAAATCTGAGCGAGTGCTGCGTCACCGCCTCTCCCTGACGAATACTCTCAAACAAATAGCGAATCTCTAGACCCGATATTAACGGAGTACCGCGGGATAATCTGTTTCGTGACCCTGACCTTGATGTGACCTTGACCTTGGAAGCGTGACCTTGGTCAGTATAATATTTTACGCCCAAATACTAATGCAATGTCTCGCGCAACGTGTCGTTTGTCTGACATGTCCCCTTCATGGAGAAATTAAGGAGGCATGATTCCCGCCAAAATGCTCCCATAGGGTCCCATGTTAAACTTTGGGAATTTTTTGCGAAAGAACTATTCGGACGATTTTCAAAATTAAAACACCGTATACAAGGTACTTACGAGCCTAATACGTGAATTAATTCTGAGCGTCATTAAGCAAAAACTCGGAACGCTATAGCGATTTTGCCGATTTTTGGTCCTATCTATCAATGGTTAGGCGAATTTCGAAAAATTCCTGTGACCTTCACCTTTGACCTACATGACCCATCTACGAACTTAGCCTGACGGTGGGCCGTGGCATTGTCTGTGCAGAAGGAGGAGTCGATATCTCAAACTCTTTAAAAAAAAAAAAAAATCGAAAATTTCGAATTTTTAGCTGCCTGTGGCGCGAAAACTTTTTCTCCTACGTCAAATCTGATGTCAGTAACGCGAAAGATTTTGAGGAGCTGAGTATTTTGACACTAATTGCGGCTCTCTAGCTGCAATATTAAGTGAGCTAGAGCAAAAAAGGTGTTTTGGACGTATGACGTCATCGTGACGTTGACGTTTGAGGTACGTTGCCCATCTTCGAACTCAGCCTGAGATTGGCACTTCCGCATCTTTTTGTGAATTTGGAAGTCGATATGTTAAGGCATTCGAGAGATAATGCGTGACAAGACAGACAGACAGACAGACAGACACACACACAGACCTAGACCGTCAAGCACAGCTTGAGAAGGCAGACGAAAATTGTGGTTATGGGACCAATCCGACTATGTTAAGACCCATCGCCGCTCGCTCATTGGTTGTTCAGCCTGGCGTTGGAGACCATATCGCCCCCTTAAAGCTGTAGTACTGAGGCCAAATTGCTGGCTGAAAGCGCAAATTAGCCCAAAATGGATCGTGATGTACTGGACGAGCGCCATCTAACGGCTGCTGTTGAACGCGGGCTATTTTTCCAGGTCGAGGCCTTCGTTTAGAGTGAATACGTTCAAATCACGACTTTCTACGCGTCCTTGGTCGCGCCCTAATCGCTCTTCTCGGACTCGTCATCGGTGAATTACGGAGCCCCCTAGCGGCGGAACTAAGCGTGATAAGCTAAAAGCGAAGGCGGATTCCATACCCAAGTCGACGTTTGCCCGTCTTTTGCAACCGGTCCCGACTCTCTAGCGTCGCTATTAAGCGAACGGCGGCCATCGCAACCCCGAAAGAGTGCCGGTCCATATCGCCGTTGACTCGTAATGGGAGCGTCGGCATGGAGGGGGATGCACCTCTTGCGAGCGCTCTAGCGGCCAAACTAAGCGTCCTAGAGCAATTCTGAGGTGGTTTCGATCAGCCTAGGTCACATTTTTCTCTCCATTCATGCCAAATCTGGGCTCCCTAGCTCAAATATTGACCGAGTTATGGCCTTGCAAAGTTCAAAACGCCACTTGACACGTACGCTGAATATTGATTGGCCGATTACTCGAAAATCGTTCAGTATGCGGAAAAATCTGAGCGAGTGCTGCGTCACCGCCTCTCCCTGACGAATACTCTCAAACAAATAGCGAATCTCTAGACCCGATATTAACGGAGTACCGCGGGATAATCTGTTTCGTGACCCTGACCTTGATGTGACCTTGACCTTGGAAGCGTGACCTTGGTCAGTATAATATTTTACGCCCAAATACTAATGCAATGTCTCGCGCAACGTGTCGTTTGTCTGACATGTCCCCTTCATGGAGAAATTAAGGAGGCATGATTCCCGCCAAAATGCTCCCATAGGGTCCCATGTTAAACTTTGGGAATTTTTTGCGAAAGAACTATTCGGACGATTTTCAAAATTAAAACACCGTATACAAGGTACTTACGAGCCTAATACGTGAATTAATTCTGAGCGTCATTAAGCAAAAACTCGGAACGCTATAGCGATTTTGCCGATTTTTGGTCCTATCTATCAATGGTTAGGCGAATTTCGAAAAATTCCTGTGACCTTCACCTTTGACCTACATGACCCATCTACGAACTTAGCCTGACGGTGGGCCGTGGCATTGTCTGTGCAGAAGGAGGAGTCGATATCTCAAACTCTTTAAAAAAAAAAAAAAATCGAAAATTTCGAATTTTTAGCTGCCTGTGGCGCGAAAACTTTTTCTCCTACGTCAAATCTGATGTCAGTAACGCGAAAGATTTTGAGGAGCTGAGTATTTTGACACTAATTGCGGCTCTCTAGCTGCAATATTAAGTGAGCTAGAGCGAAAAAGGTGTTTTGGACGTATGACGTCATCGTGACGTTGACGTTTGAGGTACGTTGCCCATCTTCGAACTCAGCCTGAGATTGGCACTTCCGCATCTTTTTGTGAATTTGGAAGTCGATATGTTAAGGCATTCGAGAGATAATGCGTGACAAGACAGACAGACAGACAGACAGACACACACACAGACCTAGACCGTCAAGCACAGCTTGAGAAGGCAGACGAAAATTGGGGTTATGGGACCAATTCGACTATGTTAAGACCCATCGCCGCTCGCTCATTGGTTGTTCAGCCTGGCGTTGGAGACCATATCGCCCCCTTAAAGCTGTAGTACTGAGGCCAAATTGCTGGCTGAAAGCGCAAATTAGCCCAAAATGGATCGTGATGTACTGGACGAGCGCCATCTAACGGCTGCTGTTGAACGCGGGCTATTTTTCCAGGTCGAGGCCTTCGTTTAGAGTGAATACGTTCAAATCACGACTTTCTACGCGTCCTTGGTCGCGCCCTAATCGCTCTTCTCGGACTCGTCATCGCTGAATTACGGAGCCCCCTAGCGGCGGAACTAAGCGTGATGAGCTAAAAGCGAAGGCGGATTCCATACCCAAGTCGACGTTTGCCCGTCTTTTGCAACCGGTCCCAACTCTCTAGCGTCGCTATTAAGCGAACGGCGGCCATCGCAACCCCGAAAGAGTGCCGGTCCATATCGCCGTTGACTCGTAATGGGAGCGTCGGCATGGAGGGGGATGCACCTCTTGCGAGCGCTCTAGCGGCCAAACTAAGCGTCCTAGAGCAATTCTGAGGTGGTTTCGATCAGCCTAGGTCACATTTTTCTCTCCATTCATGCCAAATCTGGGCTCCCTAGCTCAAATATTGACCGAGTTATGGCCTTGCAAAGTTCAAAACGCCACTTGACACGTACGCTGAATATTGATTGGCCGATTACTCGAAAATCGTTCAGTATGCGGAAAAATCTGAGCGAGTGCTGCGTCACCGCCTCTCCCTGACGAATACTCTCAAACAAATAGCGAATCTCTAGACCCGATATTAACGGAGTACCGCGGGATAATCTGTTTCGTGACCCTGACCTTGATGTGACCTTGACCTTGGAAGCGTGACCTTGGTCAGTATAATATTTTACGCCCAAATACTAATGCAATGTCTCGCGCAACGTGTCGTTTGTCTGACATGTCCCCTTCATGGAGAAATTAAGGAGGCATGATTCCCGCCAAAATGCTCCCATAGGGTCCCATGTTAAACTTTGGGAATTTTTTGCGAAAGAACTATTCGGACGATTTTCAAAATTAAAACACCGTATACAAGGTACTTACGAGCCTAATACGTGAATTAATTCTGAGCGTCATTAAGCAAAAACTCGGAACGCTATAGCGATTTTGCCGATTTTTGGTCCTATCTATCAATGGTTAGGCGAATTTCGAAAAATTCCTGTGACCTTCACCTTTGACCTACATGACCCATCTACGAACTTAGCCTGACGGTGGGCCGTGGCATTGTCTGTGCAGAAGGAGGAGTCGATATCTCAAACTCTTTAAAAAAAAAAAAAAATCGAAAATTTCGAATTTTTAGCTGCCTGTGGCGCGAAAACTTTTTCTCCTACGTCAAATCTGATGTCAGTAACGCGAAAGATTTTGAGGAGCTGAGTATTTTGACACTAATTGCGGCTCTCTAGCTGCAATATTAAGTGAGCTAGAGCGAAAAAGGTGTTTTGGACGTATGACGTCATCGTGACGTTGACGTTTGAGGTACGTTGCCCATCTTCGAACTCAGCCTGAGATTGGCACTTCCGCATCTTTTTGTGAATTTGGAAGTCGATATGTTAAGGCATTCGAGAGATAATGCGTGACAAGACAGACAGACAGACAGACAGACACACACACAGACCTAGACCGTCAAGCACAGCTTGAGAAGGCAGACGAAAATTGTGGTTATGGGACCAATCCGACTATGTTAAGACCCATCGCCGCTCGCTCATTGGTTGTTCAGCCTGGCGTTGGAGACCATATCGCCCCCTTAAAGCTGTAGTACTGAGGCCAAATTGCTGGCTGAAAGCGCAAATTAGCCCAAAATGGATCGTGATGTACTGGACGAGCGCCATCTAACGGCTGCTGTTGAACGCGGGCTATTTTTCCAGGTCGAGGCCTTCGTTTAGAGTGAATACGTTCAAATCACGACTTTCTACGCGTCCTTGGTCGCGCCCTAATCGCTCTTCTCGGACTCGTCATCGGTGAATTACGGAGCCCCCTAGCGGCGGAACTAAGCGTGATAAGCTAAAAGCGAAGGCGGATTCCATACCCAAGTCGACGTTTGCCCGTCTTTTGCAACCGGTCCCGACTCTCTAGCGTCGCTATTAAGCGAACGGCGGCCATCGCAACCCCGAAAGAGTGCCGGTCCATATCGCCGTTGACTCGTAATGGGAGCGTCGGCATGGAGGGGGATGCACCTCTTGCGAGCGCTCTAGCGGCCAAACTAAGCGTCCTAGAGCAATTCTGAGGTGGTTTCGATCAGCCTAGGTCACATTTTTCTCTCCATTCATGCCAAATCTGGGCTCCCTAGCTCAAATATTGACCGAGTTATGGCCTTGCAAAGTTCAAAACGCCACTTGACACGTACGCTGAATATTGATTGGCCGATTACTCGAAAATCGTTCAGTATGCGGAAAAATCTGAGCGAGTGCTGCGTCACCGCCTCTCCCTGACGAATACTCTCAAACAAATAGCGAATCTCTAGACCCGATATTAACGGAGTACCGCGGGATAATCTGTTTCGTGACCCTGACCTTGATGTGACCTTGACCTTGGAAGCGTGACCTTGGTCAGTATAATATTTTACGCCCAAATACTAATGCAATGTCTCGCGCAACGTGTCGTTTGTCTGACATGTCCCCTTCATGGAGAAATTAAGGAGGCATGATTCCCGCCAAAATGCTCCCATAGGGTCCCATGTTAAACTTTGGGAATTTTTTGCGAAAGAACTATTCGGACGATTTTCAAAATTAAAACACCGTATACAAGGTACTTACGAGCCTAATACGTGAATTAATTCTGAGCGTCATTAAGCAAAAACTCGGAACGCTATAGCGATTTTGCCGATTTTTGGTCCTATCTATCAATGGTTAGGCGAATTTCGAAAAATTCCTGTGACCTTCACCTTTGACCTACATGACCCATCTACGAACTTAGCCTGACGGTGGGCCGTGGCATTGTCTGTGCAGAAGGAGGAGTCGATATCTCAAACTCTTTAAAAAAAAAAAAAAATCGAAAATTTCGAATTTTTAGCTGCCTGTGGCGCGAAAACTTTTTCTCCTACGTCAAATCTGATGTCAGTAACGCGAAAGATTTTGAGGAGCTGAGTATTTTGACACTAATTGCGGCTCTCTAGCTGCAATATTAAGTGAGCTAGAGCGAAAAAGGTGTTTTGGACGTATGACGTCATCGTGACGTTGACGTTTGAGGTACGTTGCCCATCTTCGAACTCAGCCTGAGATTGGCACTTCCGCATCTTTTTGTGAATTTGGAAGTCGATATGTTAAGGCATTCGAGAGATAATGCGTGACAAGACAGACAGACAGACAGACAGACACACACACAGACCTAGACCGTCAAGCACAGCTTGAGAAGGAAGACGAAAATTTGGGTTATGGGACCAATTCGACTATGTTAAGACCCATCGCCGCTCGCTCATTGGTTGTTCAGCCTGGCGTTGGAGACCATATCGCCCCCTTAAAGCTGTAGTACTGAGGCCAAATTGCTGGCTGAAAGCGCAAATTAGCCCAAAATGGATCGTGATGTACTGGACGAGCGCCATCTAACGGCTGCTGTTGAACGCGGGCTATTTTTCCAGGTCGAGGCCTTCGTTTAGAGTGAATACGTTCAAATCACGACTTTCTACGCGTCCTTGGTCGCGCCCTAATCGCTCTTCTCGGAGTCGTCATCGGTGAATTACGGAGCCCCCTAGCGGCGGAACTAAGCGTGATAAGCTAAAAGCGAAGGCGGATTCCATACCCAAGTCGACGTTTGCCCGTCTTTTGCAACCGGTCCCGACTCTCTAGCGTCGCTATTAAGCGAACGGCGGCCATCGCAACCCCGAAACAGTGCCGGTCCATATCGCCCGTTGACTCGTAATGGGAGCGTCGGCATGGAGGGGGGTGCACCTCTTGCGAGCGCTCTAGCGGCCAAACTAAGCGTCCTAGAGCAATTCTGAGGTGGTTTCGATCAGCCTAGGTCACATTTTTCTCTCCATTCATGCCAAATCTGGGCTCCCTAGCTCAAATATTGACCGAGTTATGGCCTTGCAAAGTTCAAAACGCCACTTGACACGTACGCTGAATATTGATTGGCCGATTACTCGAAAATCGTTCAGTATGCGGAAAAATCTGAGCGAGTGCTGCGTCACCGCCTCTCCCTGACGAATACTCTCAAACAAATAGCGAATCTCTAGACCCGATATTAACGGAGTACCGCGGGATAATCTGTTTCGTGACCCTGACCTTGATGTGACCTTGACCTTGGAAGCGTGACCTTGGTCAGTATAATATTTTACGCCCAAATACTAATGCAATGTCTCGCGCAACGTGTCGTTTGTCTGACATGTCCCCTTCATGGAGAAATTAAGGAGGCATGATTCCCGCCAAAATGCTCCCATAGGGTCCCATGTTAAACTTTGGGAATTTTTTGCGAAAGAACTATTCGGACGATTTTCAAAATTAAAACACCGTATACAAGGTACTTACGAGCCTAATACGTGAATTAATTCTGAGCGTCATTAAGCAAAAACTCGGAACGCTATAGCGATTTTGCCGATTTTTGGTCCTATCTATCAATGGTTAGGCGAATTTCGAAAAATTCCTGTGACCTTCACCTTTGACCTACATGACCCATCTACGAACTTAGCCTGACGGTGGGCCGTGGCATTGTCTGTGCAGAAGGAGGAGTCGATATCTCAAACTCTTTAAAAAAAAAAAAAAATCGAAAATTTCGAATTTTTAGCTGCCTGTGGCGCGAAAACTTTTTCTCCTACGTCAAATCTGATGTCAGTAACGCGAAAGATTTTGAGGAGCTGAGTATTTTGACACTAATTGCGGCTCTCTAGCTGCAATATTAAGTGAGCTAGAGCGAAAAAGGTGTTTTGGACGTATGACGTCATCGTGACGTTGACGTTTGAGGTACGTTGCCCATCTTCGAACTCAGCCTGAGATTGGCACTTCCGCATCTTTTTGTGAATTTGGAAGTCGATATGTTAAGGCATTCGAGAGATAATGCGTGACAAGACAGACAGACAGACAGACAGACACACACACAGACCTAGACCGTCAAGCACAGCTTGAGAAGGCAGACGAAAATTGTGGTTATGGGACCAATCCGACTATGTTAAGACCCATCGCCGCTCGCTCATTGGTTGTTCAGCCTGGCGTTGGAGACCATATCGCCCCCTTAAAGCTGTAGTACTGAGGCCAAATTGCTGGCTGAAAGCGCAAATTAGCCCAAAATGGATCGTGATGTACTGGACGAGCGCCATCTAACGGCTGCTGTTGAACGCGGGCTATTTTTCCAGGTCGAGGCCTTCGTTTAGAGTGAATACGTTCAAATCACGACTTTCTACGCGTCCTTGGTCGCGCCCTAATCGCTCTTCTCGGACTCGTCATCGGTGAATTACGGAGCCCCCTAGCGGCGGAACTAAGCGTGATAAGCTAAAAGCGAAGGCGGATTCCATACCCAAGTCGACGTTTGCCCGTCTTTTGCAACCGGTCCCGACTCTCTAGCGTCGCTATTAAGCGAACGGCGGCCATCGCAACCCCGAAAGAGTGCCGGTCCATATCGCCGTTGACTCGTAATGGGAGCGTCGGCATGGAGGGGGATGCACCTCTTGCGAGCGCTCTAGCGGCCAAACTAAGCGTCCTAGAGCAATTCTGAGGTGGTTTCGATCAGCCTAGGTCACATTTTTCTCTCCATTCATGCCAAATCTGGGCTCCCTAGCTCAAATATTGACCGAGTTATGGCCTTGCAAAGTTCAAAACGCCACTTGACACGTACGCTGAATATTGATTGGCCGATTACTCGAAAATCGTTCAGTATGCGGAAAAATCTGAGCGAGTGCTGCGTCACCGCCTCTCCCTGACGAATACTCTCAAACAAATAGCGAATCTCTAGACCCGATATTAACGGAGTACCGCGGGATAATCTGTTTCGTGACCCTGACCTTGATGTGACCTTGACCTTGGAAGCGTGACCTTGGTCAGTATAATATTTTACGCCCAAATACTAATGCAATGTCTCGCGCAACGTGTCGTTTGTCTGACATGTCCCCTTCATGGAGAAATTAAGGAGGCATGATTCCCGCCAAAATGCTCCCATAGGGTCCCATGTTAAACTTTGGGAATTTTTTGCGAAAGAACTATTCGGACGATTTTCAAAATTAAAACACCGTATACAAGGTACTTACGAGCCTAATACGTGAATTAATTCTGAGCGTCATTAAGCAAAAACTCGGAACGCTATAGCGATTTTGCCGATTTTTGGTCCTATCTATCAATGGTTAGGCGAATTTCGAAAAATTCCTGTGACCTTCACCTTTGACCTACATGACCCATCTACGAACTTAGCCTGACGGTGGGCCGTGGCATTGTCTGTGCAGAAGGAGGAGTCGATATCTCAAACTCTTTAAAAAAAAAAAAAAATCGAAAATTTCGAATTTTTAGCTGCCTGTGGCGCGAAAACTTTTTCTCCTACGTCAAATCTGATGTCAGTAACGCGAAAGATTTTGAGGAGCTGAGTATTTTGACACTAATTGCGGCTCTCTAGCTGCAATATTAAGTGAGCTAGAGCGAAAAAGGTGTTTTGGACGTATGACGTCATCGTGACGTTGACGTTTGAGGTACGTTGCCCATCTTCGAACTCAGCCTGAGATTGGCACTTCCGCATCTTTTTGTGAATTTGGAAGTCGATATGTTAAGGCATTCGAGAGATAATGCGTGACAAGACAGACAGACAGACAGACAGACACACACACAGACCTAGACCGTCAAGCACAGCTTGAGAAGGAAGACGAAAATTTGGGTTATGGGACCAATTCGACTATGTTAAGACCCATCGCCGCTCGCTCATTGGTTGTTCAGCCTGGCGTTGGAGACCATATCGCCCCCTTAAAGCTGTAGTACTGAGGCCAAATTGCTGGCTGAAAGCGCAAATTAGCCCAAAATGGATCGTGATGTACTGGACGAGCGCCATCTAACGGCTGCTGTTGAACGCGGGCTATTTTTCCAGGTCGAGGCCTTCGTTTAGAGTGAATACGTTCAAATCACGACTTTCTACGCGTCCTTGGTCGCGCCCTAATCGCTCTTCTCGGAGTCGTCATCGGTGAATTACGGAGCCCCCTAGCGGCGGAACTAAGCGTGATAAGCTAAAAGCGAAGGCGGATTCCATACCCAAGTCGACGTTTGCCCGTCTTTTGCAACCGGTCCCGACTCTCTAGCGTCGCTATTAAGCGAACGGCGGCCATCGCAACCCCGAAACAGTGCCGGTCCATATCGCCCGTTGACTCGTAATGGGAGCGTCGGCATGGAGGGGGGTGCACCTCTTGCGAGCGCTCTAGCGGCCAAACTAAGCGTCCTAGAGCAATTCTGAGGTGGTTTCGATCAGCCTAGGTCACATTTTTCTCTCCATTCATGCCAAATCTGGGCTCCCTAGCTCAAATATTGACCGAGTTATGGCCTTGCAAAGTTCAAAACGCCACTTGACACGTACGCTGAATATTGATTGGCCGATTACTCGAAAATCGTTCAGTATGCGGAAAAATCTGAGCGAGTGCTGCGTCACCGCCTCTCCCTGACGAATACTCTCAAACAAATAGCGAATCTCTAGACCCGATATTAACGGAGTACCGCGGGATAATCTGTTTCGTGACCCTGACCTTGATGTGACCTTGACCTTGGAAGCGTGACCTTGGTCAGTATAATATTTTACGCCCAAATACTAATGCAATGTCTCGCGCAACGTGTCGTTTGTCTGACATGTCCCCTTCATGGAGAAATTAAGGAGGCATGATTCCCGCCAAAATGCTCCCATAGGGTCCCATGTTAAACTTTGGGAATTTTTTGCGAAAGAACTATTCGGACGATTTTCAAAATTAAAACACCGTATACAAGGTACTTACGAGCCTAATACGTGAATTAATTCTGAGCGTCATTAAGCAAAAACTCGGAACGCTATAGCGATTTTGCCGATTTTTGGTCCTATCTATCAATGGTTAGGCGAATTTCGAAAAATTCCTGTGACCTTCACCTTTGACCTACATGACCCATCTACGAACTTAGCCTGACGGTGGGCCGTGGCATTGTCTGTGCAGAAGGAGGAGTCGATATCTCAAACTCTTTAAAAAAAAAAAAAAATCGAAAATTTCGAATTTTTAGCTGCCTGTGGCGCGAAAACTTTTTCTCCTACGTCAAATCTGATGTCAGTAACGCGAAAGATTTTGAGGAGCTGAGTATTTTGACACTAATTGCGGCTCTCTAGCTGCAATATTAAGTGAGCTAGAGCGAAAAAGGTGTTTTGGACGTATGACGTCATCGTGACGTTGACGTTTGAGGTACGTTGCCCATCTTCGAACTCAGCCTGAGATTGGCACTTCCGCATCTTTTTGTGAATTTGGAAGTCGATATGTTAAGGCATTCGAGAGATAATGCGTGACAAGACAGACAGACAGACAGACAGACACACACACAGACCTAGACCGTCAAGCACAGCTTGAGAAGGCAGACGAAAATTGTGGTTATGGGACCAATCCGACTATGTTAAGACCCATCGCCGCTCGCTCATTGGTTGTTCAGCCTGGCGTTGGAGACCATATCGCCCCCTTAAAGCTGTAGTACTGAGGCCAAATTGCTGGCTGAAAGCGCAAATTAGCCCAAAATGGATCGTGATGTACTGGACGAGCGCCATCTAACGGCTGCTGTTGAACGCGGGCTATTTTTCCAGGTCGAGGCCTTCGTTTAGAGTGAATACGTTCAAATCACGACTTTCTACGCGTCCTTGGTCGCGCCCTAATCGCTCTTCTCGGACTCGTCATCGGTGAATTACGGAGCCCCCTAGCGGCGGAACTAAGCGTGATAAGCTAAAAGCGAAGGCGGATTCCATACCCAAGTCGACGTTTGCCCGTCTTTTGCAACCGGTCCCGACTCTCTAGCGTCGCTATTAAGCGAACGGCGGCCATCGCAACCCCGAAAGAGTGCCGGTCCATATCGCCGTTGACTCGTAATGGGAGCGTCGGCATGGAGGGGGATGCACCTCTTGCGAGCGCTCTAGCGGCCAAACTAAGCGTCCTAGAGCAATTCTGAGGTGGTTTCGATCAGCCTAGGTCACATTTTTCTCTCCATTCATGCCAAATCTGGGCTCCCTAGCTCAAATATTGACCGAGTTATGGCCTTGCAAAGTTCAAAACGCCACTTGACACGTACGCTGAATATTGATTGGCCGATTACTCGAAAATCGTTCAGTATGCGGAAAAATCTGAGCGAGTGCTGCGTCACCGCCTCTCCCTGACGAATACTCTCAAACAAATAGCGAATCTCTAGACCCGATATTAACGGAGTACCGCGGGATAATCTGTTTCGTGACCCTGACCTTGATGTGACCTTGACCTTGGAAGCGTGACCTTGGTCAGTATAATATTTTACGCCCAAATACTAATGCAATGTCTCGCGCAACGTGTCGTTTGTCTGACATGTCCCCTTCATGGAGAAATTAAGGAGGCATGATTCCCGCCAAAATGCTCCCATAGGGTCCCATGTTAAACTTTGGGAATTTTTTGCGAAAGAACTATTCGGACGATTTTCAAAATTAAAACACCGTATACAAGGTACTTACGAGCCTAATACGTGAATTAATTCTGAGCGTCATTAAGCAAAAACTCGGAACGCTATAGCGATTTTGCCGATTTTTGGTCCTATCTATCAATGGTTAGGCGAATTTCGAAAAATTCCTGTGACCTTCACCTTTGACCTACATGACCCATCTACGAACTTAGCCTGACGGTGGGCCGTGGCATTGTCTGTGCAGAAGGAGGAGTCGATATCTCAAACTCTTTAAAAAAAAAAAAAAATCGAAAATTTCGAATTTTTAGCTGCCTGTGGCGCGAAAACTTTTTCTCCTACGTCAAATCTGATGTCAGTAACGCGAAAGATTTTGAGGAGCTGAGTATTTTGACACTAATTGCGGCTCTCTAGCTGCAATATTAAGTGAGCTAGAGCGAAAAAGGTGTTTTGGACGTATGACGTCATCGTGACGTTGACGTTTGAGGTACGTTGCCCATCTTCGAACTCAGCCTGAGATTGGCACTTCCGCATCTTTTTGTGAATTTGGAAGTCGATATGTTAAGGCATTCGAGAGATAATGCGTGACAAGACAGACAGACAGACAGACAGACACACACACAGACCTAGACCGTCAAGCACAGCTTGAGAAGGAAGACGAAAATTTGGGTTATGGGACCAATTCGACTATGTTAAGACCCATCGCCGCTCGCTCATTGGTTGTTCAGCCTGGCGTTGGAGACCATATCGCCCCCTTAAAGCTGTAGTACTGAGGCCAAATTGCTGGCTGAAAGCGCAAATTAGCCCAAAATGGATCGTGATGTACTGGACGAGCGCCATCTAACGGCTGCTGTTGAACGCGGGCTATTTTTCCAGGTCGAGGCCTTCGTTTAGAGTGAATACGTTCAAATCACGACTTTCTACGCGTCCTTGGTCGCGCCCTAATCGCTCTTCTCGGAGTCGTCATCGGTGAATTACGGAGCCCCCTAGCGGCGGAACTAAGCGTGATAAGCTAAAAGCGAAGGCGGATTCCATACCCAAGTCGACGTTTGCCCGTCTTTTGCAACCGGTCCCGACTCTCTAGCGTCGCTATTAAGCGAACGGCGGCCATCGCAACCCCGAAACAGTGCCGGTCCATATCGCCCGTTGACTCGTAATGGGAGCGTCGGCATGGAGGGGGGTGCACCTCTTGCGAGCGCTCTAGCGGCCAAACTAAGCGTCCTAGAGCAATTCTGAGGTGGTTTCGATCAGCCTAGCTCACATTTTTCTCTCCATTCATGCCAAATCTGGGCTCCCTAGCTCAAATATTGACCGAGTTATGGCCTTGCAAAGTTCAAAACGCCACTTGACACGTACGCTGAATATTGATTGGCCGATTACTCGAAAATCGTTCAGTATCCGGAAAAATCTGAGCGAGTAGTTCGTCACCGCCTCTCCCCGACGAATACTCTCAACCAAACAGCGAATCTCTAGACCCGATATTAACGGAGTACCGCGGGATAATCTGTTTCGTGACCTTGACCTTGCTGTGACCTTGGCCTTGGAAGCGTGACCTTGACCAATATAGTTATTCGTGCCCAATTACTGATGTCATGTATCATGCCAAGTGACGTTTGTCTCACTTGTAACCTTCACGGAAAAATTGAGATCATGTTCCCGCCAAAATGCTGCCGTGGGATCCCATGTTAAACTTTGGGATTTTTTTGCGGAAGAACTATTCGGACGATTTTCAAAATTAAAACCCCGTATACAAGGTACTTACGAGCCTAATACGTGAATTAATTCTGAGCGTCATTAAGCAAAAACTCGGAACGCTATAGCGATTTTGCCGATTTTTGGTCCTATCTATCAATGGTTAAGCGAATTGCGAAAAATTCCTGTGACCTTCACCTTTGACCTACATGGCCCATCTACGAACTTAGCCTGACGGTGGGCCGTGGCATTGTCTGTGCAGAAGGAGGAGTCGATATCTCAAACTCTTTAAAAAAAAAAAAAAAAATCCAAAATTTTGAATTTTTAGCTGCCTGTGGCGCGAAAACTTTTTATCCTACGTCAAATCTGATGTCAGTAACGCGAAAGATTTTGAGGAGCTGAGTATTTTGACACAAATTGCGGCTCTCTAGCTGCAATATTAAGAGAGCTAGAGCGCAAAATGTGTTTTGGACGTATGACGTCATCGTGACGTTGACGTTTGAGGTACGTTGCCCATCTTCGAACTCAGCCTGAGATTGGCACTTCCGCATCTTTTTGTGAATTTGGAAGTCGATATGTTAAGGCATTCGAGAGATAATGCGTGACAAGACAGACGGACAGACACACACACAGACAGACCTAGACCGTCAAGCACAGCTTGAGATGGAAGACGAAAATTTGGGTTATGGGACCAATTCGACTATGTTAAGGCCCATTTCATGACTTTGGCATGGCACGCCGTCAGTCATTTGGCGTAATAGGTGGAGAACTGTTAATGTGAGGTGAAATCTGAGACAATACTTTTTTGCGGCCGTCTCTGAAGAATACTCTGAATGCAATATGTAGACTCAATATTGGCAAAGTTACACCTGGCAACATGTTTAATGACCTGGACCTTGCTGTGACCTAGAAATTGACCTATATGGCCCATCTATGAACGTAGCGTGGCGATGGGCTGTGGCATTGTTTCAGGAGAAGGAGGGGTTGCATATTGTGTAATGGGGGAAAAAGGGAATCGTGGAAATTGTAAGGGGCCCGTAGCAGAAGGGAAATTACGGCGAGCACAGTGTTTGGACACTAATTGCGACTCTCTAGCTGTAGTTTTAGGTGACCTAGAGGCAGCAATGTGTTTGGACGCATGACGTCACCGTGACGTCGACGTTACGTTGCCCATCTATGAACTTGATCTGTCGATAGGATATCGGAATGTTTCATCGATAGGGTAGGTTGATGCGACTTTTTACTGCATAAATACGATATCAAACGAGGTCTATGCCGAGAGGTCAGCGCGCCGACAGTATTTTGGCGTACGGAGGCTTTATAATTGGGTTGGACATGTCAATGTGCTAAATGCAGTGAATTAAGTAGTAATGGTGTGGTACAAATGGCCTGCCCGTGAGCATATTTACTGCGTAGACATACTGAAGGAGTTCCATCATGGCTTGCTGATATCGTGTACATGGGAGTACGATGGTGTTTAAAGTATCGGCGCGGATATGTTTCGTTGTGGTGTTAGTCGGTGTGAAGATAGAGATGGGTGTTTGGAGTGCTTCGGTCGAGCCTATGGCAGAAAGAGTACAGGATTTCTCGTGAAGAGCTACTGATCGCGGGCAACACCGACTTGTAGGCCGAAATGTCACGCCGACAGTTTGGTGGCGTATGTTGGCTTCATAATGGGATGGGCCATGTTAAAGTGATGCAATTGTTTTTTTCAGACTACGGGTTCGATTGGTATTTGTGGCGTGTAATGAAAGATGGTACGTCGATTATATGGCCTGTCATAATCAGGTCGTATTGAGTATTAACACAAATGTGCGAGGTGTCTAGTTTAGACAGTTGCGATTGACATGCTCATGCATTGAAGTAAAGAACAAACCCAGTTGCAGAATAATAATAGATATAATCGTCATAATGATAACGATACATAATACATGGTACATTTCTGGAGCATGGTATACATGACGGTCGTCATTTAATATGTGTTTTAAATAATGCAGGTCAATGGGTGATGCGGGGTTTATGACCCAATACGTCGGCAGGTCGTCTTGGCTGCTACAGTTCTTTGGATCAGACGGGGGTTGTGACCCAATGCTTTGGTAGATGATCTTCGCCGCTGAAGTTATTTGTGGCACGCAGTGTTTGTGACTCAATATTTCGTTGGGTCGTCTTGGCCAATACAGTTCGTTGGGTGACGGACTATTTGTTACCCAATACTTGGTTAGGTTGTCTTGGCTGCTAGAGTTTGGTAGAATCCAGGCAGTGTTTTTGACTTAACACTTGGCTAGGTTGTCGTGGCCACTGCAGATGTTTGGGTCAGGCGAGGCTGGAGACCCAATACTTGGCTAGGTCGTTTTGACTCGTACAGTTCTTTGGGTCACGCAGTGTTGTTGACCCAATACTTCGCTAGGTCGTCTTGACTGGTACAGTTCTTTGGGTCATGCATTGTTTGTGACCCAATACTTAGGTAAGTCGTCTTGACTGGTACAGTTCTTTGGGTCGTGCATTGTTTGTGACCGAATACTTGGGTAGGTCGTCTTGACTGGTACAGTGCTTTGGGTCACGCAGGGTTTGTGACCCAGTAGTGCGGTAGGTCGTTTTGACCGACAGTTTCGGCAGGTCGTCTTGGTAGCTATAGTTTTGTTCACGCAGTGTTTTTGACTTGTCATTTGGCTAGGTCGTCGTGGCCGCTGCCGATGTTTAGATCAGGCGATGCTCGTGAGCCAATACGGCGGTAGGACGTCTTGGCTCACCTAGTGTTTGTGATACTTCTGCAGGTCCTGTTGACTGCTACAGTTCTTTAGGGCACTTAGTGTTTGTGACCCCCTTCTTGGGTAGGTTGTCTTGACTACACTTCTTTGGATCACGCAATGTTGTGATCCAATACTTCAATAGGTCGTCTTGGCTGCTAGAGTCTGGTTCACGCAGTCTTCAAGACCCAACACTGCGGTAGGTGTTCTTAGCCGCTAGATTTCTGCGGATCAGGGGATGCTTGTGATGCGAAAGGGCCGAAGATCGTCTCAAGTGGCAGATGACGTTATTGGGGTCGCGACCAAACATGGGCCTGACGTATTTATGGGCTATGGACTGCGCTATTGACTGACTGCGCCTAACTATATGACGGTGGTCGATATAGTTGACTCAATGGGTGACATGCTCGTTGGGGCGGACGCTTCAAGCGAATGAAGTATTGCCCCCTTCCAACTGTCATAGTGAGTATTCTGCCTCCCCAGTGTTATCTTTGGCAATATAGTTGAGTCAATCAATAGCACGCTCGCCAGGGGCGGACGCTTCTACCAACTGAACTATTGCCCCCTCCTCCCTGACTTTGTGGGCGATATAGTTGAATCAATCGGTAGCGCGCTCGCCAGGGGCGGACGCTTCTACCAACTGAACTATTGCCCCCTCCTCCCCAACTTCGTGGGCGATATAGTTGAATCAATCGGTAGCGCGCTCGCCAGGGGCGGACGCTTCTACCAACTGAACTATTGCCCCCTCCTCCCTAAGTTCGTGGGCGATATAGTTGAGTCAATCAGTAGCACGCTCGCCAGGGGCGGACGCTTGTACCAACTGAACTATTGCCCCCTCCTCCCTAACTTCGTGGGCGATATAGTTGAGTCATTCGATAGCGGGCTCGCCAGGGGCGGACGCTTCTACCGACTGAACTATTGCTCCTCCCATCTATCTTGGTGGGCGATGTAGTTGAGTCAGTCGGTAGCGTGCCCGCCAGGGGCGGACTGAAGTATTGCCTCTTCCTCCATATCTTCGTGGCGATATAATTGAGTAAATCGGTAGCACGCTGAGCAGGGGAGGACGCTTGTACGAATTTCAGTATTGCCTTACTCCCCGATCGCCGTCGGCGATATGGTTCAGTCAATCGGTAGTACGCTCGCGGACACTTTTACCGACTGAAGTATTACTTGGATATCATACTGCTACTAATACAACTACTACAACATATCAACAGTAATTACAAATGCAATGTAATTGCGGGGTAGCACAAATGGTGAGACGGTGGTGCATGTGCTGTACAATCATGGAGAGCGGAATAAAATGTCATCGGTATTAATAATAGGTTAAAAGCCGTAATCGGAAATATTTGCATTGCTCTGTATTTGGTGAGTAGTAGAACTGACTGAAGTGCAAGAACGAGGTGATTATTTAATCGCTTAGTAGTGAATTCGGCGTTTTTCGTCGTTAGTTATTTGTTCATATCGTAGTGTCGAATTATTTATTGTTATAATTTGATCTTGGCAAAGATAGATGTTGCAGTAATTATGGTTAGTTCGCACCTTCGCCTGTGGTGTTTTCTACTTGTGTAGTCGTTTATTTAACACGTGTTTCCCTTTAAATTGAGGTCATGTATAGCATATTTTTCATTTCATATTCCGTAAGTAATCGCGTGTATTTTCTGTTGGTAGTCCGCTATGTTTCGTCATGCTGTTTGGTAGTTGCTGAAAGTATAAGACAGTTTTATTGTTGTTGTCATTGTTAGTTTTGCTGTTTTTGATAACCTTGTCGCCATTGTTCATCTGTATTTGCTTGTCGCGGCTTGCGTTCGACCTGTCAATGGCTTATGACAAGCGTGTCGTGATATATGTTGCGTCGTGGTCTGAGAAATAAATGTCTCGAACGTCGACAGCGGTTGATACATCCTTTCTGTTGTAATATATGTGATCTATGAGTGAGCCATTCTTGGTTGTTGCTTGTGAGACGTATTGTTGCAGTCCCCAAACGTTCATCAGCGTCACAAGTGGTGAAGTCGGCTGTTGCGTAAGGTTGTCGTTAAAGTCACCGAGGATAATGGTCGGTACATTTAGTGGTAGCAGCGTCAGCAAAGTTTCCATTGCAGGTAGGAATGTAGGTAGGTTTGAGGATGGTGGTCTGTACACGAGACATACAACTAATCTGGATGTTGGTGTTTGCAGCGCGACGACGATTGATTGCAGTCCGTCAACTTTGACTAGTTGTAGTTCCTTTGGTCTGAGAGCATTTGAAGCACATATCATCAGCCCATGTTTGCCACCGTGATGTCGCTCACTTGGGACATTCAGTCTGAATGACACGTAGTTGTGAGTCTGTAGGAAGTTCTCAATGGTGTGGTTGTTCGTCAAGTAGGTCTCTGTGAAGCACATCACATCTGTTTTCGACAATATTTGCTTTTCTGGTTCAGTGTTTAGGTCGAGGAGTCTATCGAGGAAGTAAGGAGCATTGAGATGACCGACAGTTATTATCTCCGGCGAGTTCTGAGTCAACAGGTTTGGTGCGTCTGGCACTGGTATAGCTTTTTGCCGCATCGTGTCCATTTCATTTGTAACTGTACCGTTTGCCTTGATGCCAATGGGATCAAATGCAGTGATGTAGAGGCTACTCAACGATCTAACTCGACTGAACGCGACGTATGCCTGACCGGGACCGAACCTTCTGGCACCCTTCATGCAGACAACAACTTGTTCCAGAGTCAAACCTTGGCATTTATGGATGGTTACAGCCCATGCAAGTGTCAACGGAAACTGGTGACGCGTGATTTGAACACCTTTCGACCCACACTTTTCGTACGGTGTGCGATGTCTCTGAACAGGAACTGCATTTGGAAAGTCTCTTTTCCATGCACTGAGCGCAATTGCCTTTCTGCCCACTTTGTCTATGTCAAATTTGACAAGTATTGTTGCCACATCGTTTTTGTCATTTCTAATGATGGCTTGCACTTGACCGATAACACCATTGACCAGTCCATCGGCAGTATCAACATTTGATGTCATCATCACTCTGGCACCAACAGCAAGTGTCAGTACTGTGTCCATTCCACCAGTCTGTGAACGTTTCAAAGGTGTCTGTAGCTTTGTCATGTCTAGTTGTCGTGTGCTGTCGGTTTTGTCATCTAGTGCAACGATTTGAACTTGCTCGTCTGGAGGTGCCAGGGTATCAAGCTGCTTAGAATTATGTGCATCGACGTCAGCATTGCGGGCAAACAAGTGGAGAGCGTTCGTTGGGTAATCCGGGTTGGTGGTAGTGACTTCTTTGGATCGGAGGACAGTGATGTCCTGTTTCGTATGTTTCCCTGTTCTGACTCGACACAGCAGGTCTGAGAAGGCAGCGTCATTTTGTTGTCGCATGCTTTGATCTAGTTCGTGAAAGTCGAATTGTTCGGTCCACAATCCACCGTAGTGCAATCGTGCCATGGGATCGGTGACTGGGTCGAATATGTAAGGTTGACATACCGGTGGTAGCTGATATAGATCGCCAACAGCAAGTACTGAGACATTTCCGAACCAGACGTCGTCGCCAGAGACTCCCTTGATTTCGCACATGCGCTTGTGAATGTTGAGAAGCATATTTGAACTGACCATGGAGATCTCATCGATGATGATAAGTTGTACGGATTCTAATTTCATGCGAAGGGTGTTAAGCTTGTCGAAAGACAAAGGTTCATGTGCGGTGCCATATTTCGACACTCGAAGCAACAGGGCTGAATGTATAGTCATGCCGCCAATGTTGAAAGCCGCTACACCGGTCGGGGCCATGAGAAGAGCTGTCAGGTCAGAGGGTGCGAATTTCAGCGACAGGGATAGCAGTTTTTTTGTCTCTGACTGAATGAGTCTAATGACGTGACTTTTGCCTACACCACCTGCACCACTTAAGAAGAGTCTGTAGGGTTTCACTGGTTTGTTCTCTTTCAGAGCAATGACGGTTTGTCTGCACCACTTTCGATGGTAGAAAACAATTTGTCTCTGTTTGGCATTGAGGTTACGCATCATCTGTCGGTACTCTGATGGTGGCAGTGTTTGCATATCTGATTGAGCTTCGTAACGTGTCACTAAGTCCGATGTGGTGGCCGCAGTCTTCCCAGTCAACATAGCTGCATTGGCATCAAGATCTTCTTGTTCGATCACTCTCTCAACGTCCACTCCTTCGCCTGCATCTTGCAAGTTCTGGTGTTCTGCTTCTGGTGCTACATTGTCCCATGCGTGTTCTGGTGGTCCGTTCATGGCATTCTGCATCATTGCTTGATCAATAAGTTCCAGATTTTGTGAGAAATGTGCTTCGACGGTCAGTATCTGTTCCCGGACTTGTGCATAACGGGTGGCGTAGTTATCGCAGTCGGCAATCAGGTCCGTCGTTTCGTTTCGCCAAGGAAAGAACAGCATCAACTTTGCTCTGTAGTGCTCTTCTGGATCCTTGTCATGATCGAAACGTCTAAACCGTATGACAACCTCTCGTTTGCGTTTTCTCATTTTGCCATTGCCATCTTTAAGCTGTATTACTTTGGGCATAAGATCTCGTTCATCGAGAGCGGCGTCGTCATCGCCAAGGTCATTTAGGATTTGAGGCATGACATCCTGATTGTCTTCATCACTGTACTTGACCGCGTAATTTGAGGCAAAGGTAGCCAGGCTGAGATGTTCGATGACATCGGGTCTCGCTGAATATCTGTCGATGATATTCCGTTGGAATATGTCGAGATCGTCGTCGTCTTTGTCAGCTAGTTCTTCGGTTGATTTTAGTACTGCAGCTCTTTCTGACTTGCGATCGGTATTGACGAAGACAACTTCTCTGCTAAATCTCTTCATGGGCATCGACAATATGCGGTAGGCGGCCTCTTGAGCGCTGACTTCACGGTGGTTTAAGAAAACCGATCCAAGCTTCCTCAGAGTCTTTCTGACATCTGCGTCTTTGCTTTCCTTTGACACATTTTTCAACAGTTCTCCCATGCTTCTCTCACTCTTTGTCATATATGCAGCGATGTACATGACGCATGCGTATGCATCCAGCACATATTGCAGGTCCATGTTTGCTTGCCATGCTCTTAAAAGAGTCTCATTGAATTGGTTGAGGCATTGTTGAGAGGGTTGTCTTTTCAATACTATGTTGTTGCCAGTTTGAGATACAGACAAGGCTTGCGCATACTGTTCTTGGGTGATATTTGCCTTTTGCAAGACCATTTCCAGTGTGGTATTGTTGTCCGTGTCTTTGTCCTCGAGGATATTGCGAACATTGCCCAAAGTTTCAGTTGTACGTCTGAGAAGTTCGGCTTTGTCACCTTCGTTTGTTGGTTCCCTTGCGAGTATAGTGTGTGTACTGGGTGGTCGCGGATATTTGAAGCGGCATTTTTGGTTTCTGCGGCAATACGCTGAGTGACTGTGTTTCTGTAACTTGGCTGCGTGTTCAGCGAATGATGGGTCATTTTCAGGGAGAGCACAAGTGACATGTTTGTCGACAAAGTTGCATATTTCAGCATCTGTTTGAACATTCAGTTTTGGCGCGTCCTTCACCCACAAGAGGATATGTGCATGTGGGGAGCCACGAGCTTGGAATTCGATACGTATCACGTAATCAAGGATTTCGCCAATCGGATGAGCGCTCGACTTGATGACTTCGGTGAAGAGGAGTTCCAATCGATATTCGAAATGTCGTGCCGCGGTGACTGGATTTGTTCGTAGCCACATTTGTCTGTCTTTCCATGCCATGTTTTTAACGTCTTCGTCAGTCAAGACTGTACCATACTGCCTGGCAATCGTCTGAAGCATGTCGGGCCACTGTACATCCGCAGCTGTGAGCGTGAGAAACCATGTTGGTACCCCAAGGTATCTGATCATTGCAAGGACATCGTAAAATACAGTTTGAAAGTACGCTGGTGATCCTCTCACTTGTTTTAACACTTTGTAAGCGTGATCAGTCTGAATCAGCTGTTTCATTCGCTCAGGATCTTTCACGAAGCTGGCATCGATTTTTCGGCCTTGGTGTTCTTTTCTTGTCATTCGGCGAAAGATAAAGTGATTAATATCACTGTGTACCTGTTTGCTTTCTACTGCGTACTGCGCGCTAAGGAGGTACTCGACAGACTTGGCGAACCTGCCATCCACATCTAAGAGTCTTTGGTTGAAGTATTTCCTGGGAGTGATTGTGCGAGTACGTGTAGTGGTTAACGTGTGTGCAGCGTCAGGATACTTGTCAGGATTTGCTAATTCCTCAAAGTTCTGATCGCTGAGCAATGGTTGTGGTTTCTCGAATTCGGCAGGGGCTATGCTGATCTGTTTGCCAGTGAAATCGGGGTTTTCTAGAATCAAGCTAGTTTCGTAAGGTAAACCAGTGATGTCTCGTGTGCGAGCAAATGCTGCCTCATCTTCCTTAGCGTCGTGTTCGTCTGCTTCCGTTGTACGAGGGTCATTTGTTGCAGATTGAACTGGATTTTCCAGAAGTTCACGTTCGGTACTTTTAGGCAGAAGAGCAACGTAGTGGAATTGCTGAATGAGCCCAACGTAGAAGTCACCGGTACTGTCTCCGATCATCGGTATTATTGGGTCCATGTCGAGATTGCTTGATGCAAGCACATGAATGGTTACGTGTAGCATATTAGCCAAGCCTTGGATAGCCACGTGTTCGCCCCATTGAGTGCCGAAAGCAAGGCCGTCCAAGTATTTAAGCCAGCGGATTTCTTGTCGGCTCTCGACATCGTCAATACGTGCAACGACGTAATCTTCAGCAACTGGCCGTTCTGTGTCGGCGTTCATTGGATCGTCATTTTCAGTCGGTTGAGCCATGAAATCGCGGTAGTACAGTCCGTTTGCGCATTGCGGGTTGTCCTGCATGTAGTGGGCTAATAGTCTTCTCAAGTGCTTTGGGGTCATTGTGCCAGCATCGGACTTGTTCATATGCAAGGAGATTGCCGAAAAGAGGCAGTCACCATCTCTAGGCACATCGATCACGTCCAGGTCTTTGCTGTTTGCCGCCGTTGTAACAAGTTCAAACGCAGTATGAAAGTCATCTGGTTTCGGCAGCGAATCACAAGCACTTGACACATTGCTAGTTGCACTTGACACATTGCTAGTTGCACTGGCAGATGTGCTGGGTATTTCACCATCTCGGGTTGCGTGGCTGTCATCGGTATTTGTCATTGCTTGCCACAACGTAGGATCGTCTTGGTGGCACTCATCAGACCAGTTTTCGTTGATGTCGATGTTGCTATACAAATGGTTATTCTGCTTAAGCCATCTCAAGGCAGCCATCACCTTTGCCGGGCGTACGTAGTCGTACATGTAGTTGGATTTGTATGCTAATCGTCTCTTCAATTTCAAAGGCACGACCTGTGATTCGGAGGGTAGACGCGGAAACTGTTTACAAACAAAGTCTAGCTTGGATGGAACGTTTACCGCTGGACCGTGAATTGCCTGTTGTTTGCCACGAGGAAGTGCAACCATCTTCATAAACGGAATTCGCTGGGACACTAATCTTAGTTCGAGATTGTTCAATTCTTTCAGTTCAGAGGGCTGCGGCGCTAACGTCAGCTTGTTACATTTCGCTTGCACGGGCAATTTACCACGTTTCAAAGATAAGTGACATGTTCTGCAAATCCATTCTTTGTCATTGACCGATTTCACTCTGTGTTCCAACACGCCATTGACGAGATCGTCTGATGCGTTGGGGTAGCTAGTGTCTTTCAGTAATACAACTGTCCTTCGGTACATCAGTCGGTGGCACGAACAGCAGACATAATCGGCTGCATCTCGGACTTTGCTCAAGAAGGTTGCTATGACACCATCAGCCGTTGAAATGCCAGAGCGTCGGTTGTGTCGTAATGTTGTCATTAGCCGCCGCGCTTGTGATAGTCTCGCAGCAGTCTCATCAGGATTTTGTTCACTTCGTGCTCTCTTCGTTGTAGCGTTATCTGTATTGAGTCGATAGTTCCTTTCTGCACTCGTTTCATCGGCTCGTGCTCTCTTCGTTGTAGCGTTATCTGTATTGAGTCGATAGTTCCTTTCTGCACTCGTTTCATCGGCTCGTGCTCTCTTCGTTGTAGCGTTATCTGTATTGAGTCGATAGTTCCTTTCTGCACTCGTTTCATCGGCTCGTGCTCTCTTCGTTGTAGCTTTATCTTTATTGAGTCGAGATTCTCTTTCTGCGCTCGTTTCATCGGCTCGTGCTTTCTTCGTTGCAGCTTTATTGCTATCGAGTCGAGATTCCCTTTCTGCGCTCGTTTCATCGGCTCGTGAGTTAGCCTTTGCAGCTCGGTCCCGAAAACAGCGATTTACAGTTTCTTCATAACTTTCTCTGTCACGTCGGTTTCTGATGGCAGTTTTGTCATTGTTCTGTCTTTCGACCGTTGCCTCGGCAGATTCTCTGGCACGTGCCTTACTCCGTCGCTCGCGGTCTCTTTCCCGGTGTAGAGCAATGGTCGTTTCATCTTGCGGTCTGCGATGTTTCCGATCTAGTTTTTTTTGCTCTGTACTCTTTTTCTTAAGACGTGGCATATTAATCTTTATATGAACGAAGCGATGTTAAGTGAAAAAATGGCGTATTTGAGCAGTGTTGTATTAGCGTTCAAAGAAATATTCTAGTAGGCGTTTGCAGTAGACACGAATATGGGAAGCAGGGAATGCAATAAAATAAATAAATGCTTTCCTGTAGTTACTTGCGGTAATACAATCTTAATGGCGAGAAGTAATAGCCAGTTCAGGACTGCGGAGATTTATAGAGGGGACCAATGGGAGACAAGACAGTAAATTACAAATGTTAAGTCACTAGTATATTTGTCTTGGGTCAGTCTCCCGGTAGATAGTATACACTCTGATGCTAAATGCCGAATCAAAAGGTATCTTTTATCTGTACCAGCCCGAAGCTAAGTTGTGGAAGATGGATCTGTATGTAATCTATATAGCACACACCGGTAAGGAGCAGTAGTTCAAAGAACAATTCTGACACGAAACGAATACAACGGAACGCAGTTTTTATTTCCAGACAACACAGATGGCAGTGAAACAGTACTAGTATTACACCCAGGTACGGGCAAAGCACGTACAACCAAAGCCACCAGAAATTTAAAAAAAAATCATATACGAAGTCCTGTGCGGTGTGGTCGAACTGCTGTGATACTCGGAATATCAGCAAATACTTCAGACGGTACAAGGAATTAAGATTTAGTAGCCAATAGTATGATAGCTTATTCGTAAGAAACGCAGATAGACCGGATAGCTGGTATTCAATATATTTACTGAGAATACTAGGATACGTAATATAAATCGATAACGTAGTGACGACGTATTAGTGCAATATCGTTCAGTTGCTCTGTTCAATATCGTTCAGTTGCTCAGTTCAATATCGTTCAGTTGCTTAGTTCAATATCGTGCACTTGCTCAGTTAAATATCGTTCAGTTGCACAGTTCAATATCGTTCAGTTGCACAGTTCAATATCGTTCACTTGATCAGTTAGCAGCCCTGTATCTACTACAACCGAACGGGCACGTTAATTCGGTTGAGGATCTGAGAATGCAGATCGAACAGTCAATCGTTCAGTGTATCGTATTTGAGATTGTATTGTTGATTGATCGAGTCTGAACTGCAGACCACAGGTTCGCCCTTGCGCTACTATAACCGAACGGGCTGTTTATCCGGTTAAGGATCTGAGACTGCAGACCACAGGTTCGCCCTTGCGCTACTATAACCGAACGGGCTGTTTATTCGGTTAAGGATCTGAGACTGCAGACCACAGGTTCGCCCGTTGCTGTACTATAACCGAACGGGCTGTTTATTCGGTTCAGGATCTGAGACTGCAGACCACAGGTTCGCCCAATGCTCTACTATAACCGAACGGGTTGTTATTCGGTTAAGGATCTGAGACTGCAGACCACAGGTTCGCCCAATGCTCTACTATAACCGAACGGGCTGTTATTCGGTTAAGGATCTGAGACTGCAGACCACAGGTTCGCCCTTTGTCCTACAACAACCGAACGGGCTGCTAATTCGGTTGAGGTTCTTTTACTGCTGGACCTGCCACACAGGAGACGACCAAACAAACTGGAACGAGAAAAAACAAATGTTGTATAATTAATGCAAATTAACTGCACATAAGTGTTCTAAACACTGTAGCAGTCGCACCACATGTTGCATCTTTCTGATTACTGGTAGCGCGTGGCAGTCGCACCACATGTTGCATCTTTCTGATTACTGGTAGCGCGTGGAAAGTTAAGAAATTGTAATGGCATAAATACAGCACCAAAATGCAGTGTCCGACCAAAGATATCAATCAGTCGGAATGCATAATTATTATTATACATCGTAAGCTGCAATAGGGATAACAAAGATGTTTTGAGGTACCAGTAACATGGTTTGGGTATGCCGATATGTAAACACATCATTTAAAGTGCTTATTGCTTGGGTGCATAGCAAATGGTTTAGAATTCAGTGCATCACTAAACAACATGACACCATGGAAACAGCCATGACATATCTATGATGCAGACTTACAGCAAGGAAGCAGTGCAAGAAGCCGGTGCCGCTTTCCAACGGCGTCTGTAAGTAGAGGTGCAGGTTTAATGACATTGTCATCCGGTGTAACATTGTGAGACAGAAAGTCCGCGAACACACGTAGTTAACACCATATAGGAGTTACTTATTGATGGCGTGTAGTACCGGTAGTTACTAAAAAGTAGCAAATCATTAGGAAGCACATGGACACACAAAGGAGTGCATTTAAGTAGATGGCATGGAAATATGTTCCATGCAGTATTTCGAAACTTTCGACATGGGATTTCGACATGGAAATAGTTTTCGTCAATTTGTGATTTTGGCAGCTGCTGTCACTGTCAACCTTCTGCAGAGTGTTTTGTTGACAAAGCTATGTCATCAGTCAGGGAAAGCAATATTCTTATCCTCATTTGATGGCAAAAAAAGAAAACGTAGAAGCTTAGGCGTAACGTTCAGGATAATCAAAATTAATCGGTTAAACTGCTTGAAATGCATAAGAAATCTATGCCTTCTTCAATTCAATTTGGTGCCATTGGCTTTGTTGTGTAGGATCAAGTTGTGTCAACTGTTAGTTCAGCTAAGTGCTCCAGAAAACAGCATTGTTTTTTCATGAAACAAATAATCTTTAAACAAACAGACTTTACGCTACGGTGCCTACCTCGTAGACTGAAGTATTCTAGCCATAATTTGGGAATAAGCTTACATTGATACTGATGAAAATAGCTGCAGATAGAGTTAACCGTTACTGCATGGCCTTGGGTCATCGTTTAACTGTTCTAGATTGATGTGATTGTTGGTGGTATGTATTATAAGTGTTTACAAGGTAATTAAGCAGGTGTTTTGTGTCACTTATCACTTATAGTTTAGCATTCACCCTAGCCTAGCCAAAAGATAGTCCTAAAGCTTACAGTACGCCGAAGCTTTGATAAGTCTTATATTTATGGAGATAATGTACTTCATAAGCTGAGTTTGTTGGTTTATCAAATTGTTATCTGCAGCTCTAATTAATTCGTCAACACAGCAGAAGCAATTATCTGGGAGAAATTGCACAAGAAACATTAAAGGCTTAAGATATCTAAAAGTTATTTATATAATACCCAAGCTTAATAACTTCTTAAGCAAAGCATATTGATAGTGAATTTCTTAACTTTTGGCTCAGTGCTCAGTGACTGATTTGTAGACAATGAAGCGTACTTCCATCTGCTATTAGGGATATAGCTGACATTACGAACAGTCATAATGTTACGTCTTAAGGTTGAGAGCGGGTGGGCCTATCGGATTTGTCAAGAACTAATCTAGCCACCTGGCGAAAGACGCGATAACCATTAAGTGGGCGACAAAATGGCACAGTCTGCTCCACGTTACGGGGGGAAACTTTGCAAACAATACAAAATAAATCGTATTAAAGATTTGTCAAATGCCAAAGAACAGAAACTAGATGGGGAAGACATAGATTCTAGTGATTTAAATGCCACACAGCATGGATTAAACGCGGAATTTAGCTTTAGTGCGTCTGACAGTTTCGACAGTGTCAATGACGTCACTGACACTGACATTGACCAAAAAGCACCAATGTGAGGCTATGTGCCCTTTGAATTCTTGATATCCAATATTTTGGCTTGTCACTACCGCTTTTTAATGTGTGGTCCTAACCAGAATAGTGACTTAATCATGTGTCAATTTACGCGCGATTCATCATACCCCGCCCCCGTTTCTTTCTAATGTGGAAATGTAACAAATTATTTATTTAAAAGATAAAGTATAGCGAGTTAAAAGCATGGTAAGATCAGTAGACAAAATTTGTGATAATCAAGGGTAGGGGTTAGGGGCATATATGCAATAGACTGTAAAGTATAGGTTGGCATAGATATATCTTTTATCACTTAGTCTGAGAGAGCTGGGGATGTAAAGCTAGGATATGTCCATAACTCAAATATTGTCTAATGTCTGATATATATTACAACAAACAACTTTTCTTGAAGTGATTAATGTTTGGCCATCTTGTGGCTCTCGACAGCGACTGCAAATATCATTTTGGGACTATTTTACTGCAAATGTAGCTTTGAAACAGTTGTAGACCAAAAGTTAGCGAAGTAATGTGTCCGTATTTTCCCATTTATATGTTCAACATAACGATAGGCACCAGTAGGCATGTATTTTATAGATGAATCTGTCAACCAGATTCTTATTTTTGCCTTCAAATATGCAAAGAAAACACTGTTTTTAAGGAAATTACCATTGACCGCCATGTTAAAACCAATTTGACTAGAATGGCCAAAAGTTTTTTTCTAGTAAAATGACATATGTTGTTTGTTTTGCATTTTTAATTAGATCAATAAAAAATACTTATTTAGAGAAAAAGAAAATTCTGTGGATGAAATTTTTTCGGCCCCCCACCCGCTCTCGACCTTAAGTTATGGGTTCCCATCATTTTGAAGAAAGATCCTTTACCTATTTTCATAACATAAGAATAATTAGGAAAAAAACACTGCTATTTCTTACGTAAAGAATTGTCCAAATGAAGCATCAAATATAGGGGCACACAGAATTAAAATTTGTGCAGAAAAAAAATACATGAATATGGCATATGGCTGAGCCGTAATTCCCTTGACTTAGCATAATGGGGTGCAATGTCAACTGTAAGTTATCATTCGGAAGTATATGTTTGTTGATTAAATTGTCATCTACATCCCTATTTCATTAATACAAAATAGCATTGTCCATCAAAAAAAAAATCACCAAGTAGAAATTGCACAAGATATTTGTATCGGCATAGGGTATCTATACATTATTTATATCATATATGTTTAACAAATGTATAAGCAAATTGAAGGTTGTTAATGGATTTATGATGTTTTGGGTACACACGACAATTTAACAGAAAAAATATACAGATTAGAAGGCTACAGTTGCTAATTTTTGTTTTACATTTTGTAATGTTTATTAAAGTTTACCTGTAAACATTTTGGAAAATGATAATGGAAATTACATCTATATAAATAGACAAAGGCAGGTAATAGATGCTGACCATTTACAATTGACTTGATGATTTATACAGACTGTGAGAATAGTTGTCACATGCAACGTCAAATTCCACCCAGGGTTTGAGTTCTGTGACTGACTCACTTTGTATATTTGCAACTGATACTTTACTGTGTATGTTGAATAATAAGAACCAACTTGAATGAGTCAAGTGCAAATAGTCCATTTAAGTCTAATTTGGTTTAAGTTGAATATTAAATGGTGCATGTATATGGTCATATTGTTAATATATCAAGTGTAGCATGCCATTTTTGTTTGATTACAATGATCATAGGATGTCAATATTATGCCACTTATCACTTCAATCTGTGTTGTTGTCTAAATGAAACATACAGGCCTACATTTCTATTTGCTTGATTGAATATGCAGTTTGTTTATCCACCGCAATTACAGAAATACACTCCCATCGTTTGCATTAGTTCTCGAGTACCAACCTTGTGAAGTTATGCATGATGAATGAATATATATAGTAGCGATTAGGTATTATACCTGAGATGCACTTGTAATGTGCAACACTGGCCATATGTTCCCTACACCTTTCCAATCAACAAATAGTTGCGCTCGCCCTGATATTGATGATATATGTTAGCTCTTTTATTGTCAGGAGGAAATGGATGTTAGGCATTGTAGTAATCATGTACGATATACACTGATGGCTTAGTAGCATATTAGCCATGTATAACATATGCTAGCTTTATAGAGAAAGGAATTGACACATCACTGAGAGTACAGTTTTATGACATTATAGCGAGGGACCTGTAACATGCATGCATTTGTAGTAAAATCGAAGTCCATTTAAAGCATAGGTTAGGACTATCATTTTGTGTCGTCTAATCCCCCATGCAACGTTTTCAAGTTTTGAGTTTGTAATGAATATATTTTATGAGTTTTAGGTGAATATACATTTTAGCAAAGACATGTCGAAATCACATGTCATGTCTTTAATCACTTAATGAGCTACTCCAAGACAGTAATGAATGAATTAATTATGAGCTAAATGTTACCTTGCCACAATCTCAAAGCAGAGTGCTCTTTCGATCGCTTGTCGTTCACAAGACTGGTGCCCTGCCTGCATGTTTAGATGAACTGCTTAGGTTGAACACCTAAAATGTCCTATGTCAAGCCCCAACCTCTCGACATGTAATTAAAGGGCGGCTACAAGAGACTAAATTGATATTTTCCCATTTCATGGTTATTTAAGATTGAAATTTCCATCGAATGAGTAATGAAAAGCCTTGATTGCGTTGGTCAGCTAAGACCTCATTTCCAGTTCATGAAAAATAATTTTCCTTATTTCCATTTCACGATGAGATGAAAAACCCAATCTCAAGGAACTTGAATACCCCTTGCCACCTCCCTCTGATATTTATGATCAAAATATAAGCAGATAGAGTTAACCGTTACTGCAAGCCTTAGACATTGTTTAACTTTTACATAGATTAATGGGAATTTTAGTGGTCTACTACACTTTATGTGTTAAATGTATGAGTGTTTACCAAGTAATCAAGTAGGAGTTCCATTGTCTTTTAGCAAAAAGAATATAGATATGGTTTTAGAGTACCTGGTAGCCGGGATATATGTCTTATTTTTATAAATTTAATTTAACTCATAACTTAGAGACAGAGTTTGTTCTTTTATCAAATCATCTTTTGGGTCCCTAATTCATCAAAACTGAAATTGTTCAGCAAAACAATGATAAGGAGAAATTGCACGAAATATATTTATATGCTTAGGATATGTAAAAATTATTGATGTAATATACATGCTTGATAAATTCACAAACAAAACTTACTGTCAATGAATTTATTACCTTTTGGCTCAGTGCTCTGCATTTTTCTTTTAATACTGTGGTGGGTTTCACAAAGGTAGTATTAGGTAATACCAGTATTAAGTTTAATACCGACCAGTTTTGTCATAGGTGATACTGACTGGTAATATCATTTCACAAATGCAAATATTGAAACAGTATTAGCTATGGCCGGTATTAAGTGACTTAATACCGACTTTGATACAGATATCTCATGATCAGTGACGTCGAAACATTTTGTTACACAAAACGCTAAACTTGGCCCTGTCAAGTAACGCTTCTTTCAGCTATTCAATAAATGTTATTAATGATGTGCCTATCTGTTTTTCGAAATGAACAAAACGGGTCTCATGGCTGAGGTGAACTATGAGTACAGCTCGACTTTCCTGCTCTGAGAGAATATAAGTGCAACAATGTAACACAAAGTATAGCTCTATATATATATGATGACCTAATCTCGCTAAGCCGACATATGACACATTAAATTATGCTTATGAAAGCGTCACTTGCTAGATTGTGGTTCTATTTATAAATATGGTATCGGTAAGGAAAGATGGCCAACTGCTTAGATGTTATCAGAGTGGTTTTATGGATGTACCATCGATTGCAGTCTGCATTTATGGAATTATGCTCCTCCACAGGTCAGTATTATCAGTGTTAAACCTGCTACAAGTCGGTATTAAAGTTAATACCTATTTCACACTGACGGACTACCTTCTTTGTGAAACATGTCATAAAATTGGTCATAAGTTAATACCTATTTAGTACTGGTATTGGCATTAATACTGGTATTAAAAAGCTTTGTAAAACCCACCAGTTTCATGAGAAAGAAATTTTAAGAGGGAGAATTATTTCAGATTGATTTTGGGACAATGAAGCTCACTTTCATCTGCTTACATGAATCTGTGGTGCAAGGTCATCTTTAAGTTGAAATTATGAGCTTATGTATATATATGCCTATGATATTTAAGTGTAGTCCTGATAATTACAGTATAATGACACTAATAGATGTGCTATATATTTATTAAGTTAAATTTATATCCGAGTTTGTTGGTGTAGCAAATTGTTATTGCACTATAAATCGCTCAATGCTGGTACCCTAGACTTTTTCAATCCACATGTAGTTGCTCTCGCCCTTTAGGTTTGACCTATGTGACATATTATATCTATTTATGCAGTTAGAATTATAGGGTAGCAAAGCAGTTGTATGGCTAAAGAGTCGTAGCCTTTTTCCCTTTCAAATTTGTTTCTATTTGTTTCGAAAAGCAGTTGGTAATTGTGACAAGCCAATGGCAACTGTAGCTTCAATAGGGCTGTACAGTCACCACAGGATTTGACCGAGACCCCCCAAGACAGGGATACTTATTCTCTATGTAAATGCTGTAGCATCAACAGCCTGTGCTGTGTACCTTCCGGTGGTTGTTTGCCTTCACGCAAGAAAAAGGACTTTCCTTGGATGCACAAATACCCACTGAATGTGTTGTGCGTATTATCATAATTATGACCATCAGAGTATGTTTCTGCAATATATGAGTGGTGAGAAACTTGATAAACCAGAATGCGACTGTTTTATGAGTGACTGTCAGTGTCAGGCAAGGTACTGTGCAGTGTGGATTTTTTCCTGTCATATGGCATAATATTATCATAATTATGACCATCAGAGTATGTTTCTGTAATATATGAGTGGTTAGACACTGTGCAGTGTGGATTTTTCCCTGTCATATGACGTAATAATCATCACGAATCGCATGTCTGTGTACAATATCTATGGTTACGTTATAATGCTCCTTATATGGACCGATCATGCAAGGACAACAGTGTGCCAATTGCTGCAGAAATGTAAATATTGATGTTTACCCTCAAATTACAATGCTTTCACCTGTCTGATCGAACGGACCACATGCCTTATAAAGAGATAAATGGCCCATCTTTAATTATATTAAGATATTATAGATAAGAAAGCCTGGATGAAAGCAAACCAAAATATGTTCACACCCATTCAATTCTTCATGCACAAACCGTATAGCCAGCAGGTTCCCAACACTTAAACGTTGACAACAATGAGTGTGTGTCATGTAGCTGTAACAGGGTACCAGCATTTTTTTGTTAGTCCTCAAAAGCCGTAAACAAGAAATAGAACCTGTGATAACTGTACAGCCCTATCACTTAATGATTTTTTTATGATCGACTGCTGCTGGTACTAGCAACGTATTATAACCATGACAATAGAATATCGGAAGTTAAAAAAAATTGGGCATCACATTTAAGACTTTTAATGTTTCCACATGATATACATGCGTTGCCTATCCGTTTAGTTGGGCTGCATATCAAAATTGTCATTATTTGGGAAGAGACCAATGTTTCAACATTTCTTTGAACATATGACAAAAAGACCTTTGGAATTGAGACATATAATTGTATGCGTATACATCAGGGTGAAAACTACAGTGGATCGCTACTAATGTCTGATGAATTTGATATCAACACTGTTCAGCTGTTATGCCTCCTAAAGAAGCTGATTACAATGATCATAGGATGTCAATATTATGCCACTTATCACTTCAATCTGTGTTTTTGTCTAAATCAAACATACAGGCCCACATTTCTATTTGCTGGATTGAATATGCAGTTTGTTTATCCACCGCAATTACAGAAATACGCTCCCATGGTTTGCATTGCTTCTCGAGTACCAACCTTGTGAAGTTATGCATGATGAATGAATATATATAATAGCGATGAATAGAGATTAATAAGGTTACGTTCAATTCTTTTGTCGATTTTAAATGCAAAACGTTACCAAGCTGTAATAGAAATATCATTTAGATAATATCTATAGGTCCGTCATAATGTTTTAGTACCCGACACAATGTCCCCCATTTAGAAATGTCTAGGGCAGTCACTGGGGCTATGGCCTAGCAATTTGTACACATGTTTCATATAAATATGAACCATAAATTTATTTGCCCATACTTTGGCAAATGAATTTATTTATAATAGATCTATGGAACATGTATACAAATACTACAATTTTGCTGCATTGATCCTGGTTAAAATGCTTAAGTTACTTTATTTATGTATGACCTGGCTATGAATGCTTACCATAAGTTACCACATAAATAGTGGCGAAACTTTGCAACTTTGGCTTTAGTTTCTGAACTTGAATTGTGTGTCTGGTGTGGCCTGTGCAGTGTGTGGCTGTGTGGAGTGTGACCTGTGGGACCGTGCCGTGACTTCTTTTGTTCATTGTCCGCTTGACACGGCTCAAACAGATGAAGTCTGGCACGTATGAGGGTGACAGTAAACAACACAGTATCCACTGAATATACTTACAAATATGAAGAGGATGAATAAGCAGGATGTCGTTGCAGATCCCAGCAAATCGTGTCAAAACTGGCGATTTGTGAAACTAAACGCGTGAAGAACGCAAGATGGCTGCGGAAGAATCATCACGTGATGGATTATAACGCGAGGATAAATACCGAAAAGACATCTGAAGTGCCGAAAAGGAGCCCAGGATGGGAGTCGGCCTTGAGCTGCTAGCAGCATATATACGCGTGGCCGGTAGATGGTAATTTTTGAACCCGGACACAGCAAGGGCTCCTGGGCCTCGTCATTGTCGCGATATGAATACATGAAGGTTGTTGGTTCTTCCCCCATCCTTGCAGAAAAGGCCGGGTTATGTATGTATGTCATGTATGCATGTCATGTATGTCATGTATGTATGTCATGTATGTATGTCATGTATGTATGTCATGTATGTATGTCATGTATGTATGTCATGTATGCATGTCATGTATGTCATGTCTGTCTGTAAGTATGTATGTCTGTATGTATGTATGTATGTATGTACGTATGTATAATATTTGTTGATGACAATAAATATGTAACATTGTATCCTTCGTTCTTAAGTATTTCATGGATATTGTAGCCGCCTAATCATATGGTACCAGGCGGGGTGGGTAGGTATTCTATTAGGGCTATGTATACACATATGGGTTAGGGGGTCATAAGGGGTGGGGAGGTGGCATATACGCTGCATATGTAGCCTAATTAGGGCAATGTGCTTACACGCTGCATACGTCGTCGGAATTAGAGCGGCGGCCACTGCAGCTGTTTGTTTTCTGTCAGTGTCAGTGTCACGAATGTTGCGCTAACCAACAATCACACACCTATAATGTAATTGATCTAGGTCTATCTACATCTACATGTGGCAAATATTCATCATGAGTTAATGTTAATCGAAATACACATCTGAGTTAGAGCTTCCCTGCACGTAAGCTACATTCAAACACCGCGGGCAGTCGAAGCGAGCGAGGCGCACTCAAACCGGATTATCTTGTGACGTCACCAATCTCTACTCTGGGCGGGGGTTTGGAAATGGATCGTTCGCTGCTTGAGTTTATTTTGGTGACTTTAGATATTAATATTTATGGCATACGAGACATTGTAAAATAATTGCATCTGATAAATGGCTTTAGTAACCACTGAGAAATGTATATTTGACAGTGGTTTAGAAACAAATACCCCCCCAAGAGATGGACTTTAAGGCCCATTTCATGACTTTGGCATGGCACGCCGTCAGTCATTTGGCGTATCGAGGCCTTATAGTGGGCTTGGCCATGTTAACGTGTGATTATTTGCTAGCGTCCAAACTACTGCTTTGATTTTGATGCAATTTGGCAACTATGATGCCAGTAATATGGGTACATATTCCACCACATATGAGTTATCTACCTGCATTTATGTAGTCACAGTGATTTTTTTGCGCTTTCGGCAATGTCAAAATTGATCATCCAATTACTCGAAAATTATAAATGTGAGGTGAAATCTGATGACACATTACCTTTGCGTATCTCTCTGAAGAATACTCTGAAACAAACCGTGAATCTCTAGTCCAAATATTAACGAAATTACGCGGGAATACATGTTTCGTAACCATGACCTTGATGTGACCTTGACCTTGAAAGCGTGACCTTGGTCAATATAATATTTTACGCCCAAATACTAATGTCATGTCTCACGCAGCGTGTCGTTTGTCTGACATGTCCCTTTCATGGAGAAATTGAGGAGGCCTGGTTCCCGCCAAAATGGTCCCATAGGGTCCCATGTTAAACTTTGGGAATTTTTTGCGGAAGAACTATTTAGACGATTTTCAAAATTAAAACACCGTATACAAGGTACTTACGAGCCTAATACGTGAATTAATTCTGAGCGTCATTAAGTACAAACTCGGAACGCTATATCGATTTTGCCGATTTTTGGTCCTATCTATCAATGGTTAAGCGAATTTCGAAAAATTCCTGTGACCTTCACCTTTGACCTACATGGCCCATCTACGAACTTAGCCTGACGGTGGGCCGTGGCATTGTCTGTGCAGAAGAAGGAGTCGATATCTCAAACTCTTTAAAAAAAAAAATAAAAACCCAAAATTTTGAATTTTTAGCTGCCTGTGGCGCGAAAACTTTTTATCCTACGTCAAATCTGATGTCAGTAACGCGAAAGATTTTGAGGAGCTGAGTATTTTGACACTAATTGCGGCTCTCTAGCTGCAATATTAAGAGAGTTAGAGGGCAAAATGTGTTTTGGACGTATGACGTCATCGTGACGTTGACATTTGAGATACGTTGCCCATCTTCGAACTCAGCCTGAGATTGGCACTTCCGCATCTTTTTGTGAATTTGGAAGTCGATATGTTAAGGCATTCGAGAGATAATGCGTGACAAGACAGACAGACACACAGACAGACAGACAGACTAACCGAACACACTGACATAAGACGAAAATCGTAGATTTTCGTCTTAACTAGACCGTCAAGCACAGCTTGAGAAGGCAGACGAAAATTGGGGTTATGGGACCAATTCGACTATGTTAAGACCCATCGCCGCTCGCTCATTGGTTGTTCAGCCTGGCGTTGGAGACCATATCGCCCCCTTAAAGCTGTAGTACTGAGGCCAAATTGCTGGCTGAAAGCGCAAATTAGCCCAAAATGGATCGTGATGTACTGGACGAGCGCCATCTAACGGCTGCTGTTGAACGCGGGCTATTTTTCCAGGTCGAGGCCTTCGTTTAGAGTGAATACGTTCAAATCACGACTTTCTACGCGTCCTTGGTCGCGCCCTAATCGCTCTTCTCGGACTCGTCATCGCTGAATTACGGAGCCCCCTAGCGGCGGAACTAAGCGTGATGAGCTAAAAGCGAAGGCGGATTCCATACCCAAGTCGACGTTTGCCCGTCTTTTGCAACCGGTCCCAACTCTCTAGCGTCGCTATTAAGCGAACGGCGGCCATCGCAACCCCGAAAGAGTGCCGGTCCATATCGCCGTTGACTCGTAATGGGAGCGTCGGCATGGAGGGGGATGCACCTCTTGCGAGCGCTCTAGCGGCCAAACTAAGCGTCCTAGAGCAATTCTGAGGTGGTTTCGATCAGCCTAGGTCACATTTTTCTCTCCATTCATGCCAAATCTGGGCTCCCTAGCTCAAATATTGACCGAGTTATGGCCTTGCAAAGTTCAAAACGCCACTTGACACGTACGCTGAATATTGATTGGCCGATTACTCGAAAATCGTTCAGTATGCGGAAAAATCTGAGCGAGTGCTGCGTCACCGCCTCTCCCTGACGAATACTCTCAAACAAATAGCGAATCTCTAGACCCGATATTAACGGAGTACCGCGGGATAATCTGTTTCGTGACCCTGACCTTGATGTGACCTTGACCTTGGAAGCGTGACCTTGGTCAGTATAATATTTTACGCCCAAATACTAATGCAATGTCTCGCGCAACGTGTCGTTTGTCTGACATGTCCCCTTCATGGAGAAATTAAGGAGGCATGATTCCCGCCAAAATGCTCCCATAGGGTCCCATGTTAAACTTTGGGAATTTTTTGCGAAAGAACTATTCGGACGATTTTCAAAATTAAAACACCGTATACAAGGTACTTACGAGCCTAATACGTGAATTAATTCTGAGCGTCATTAAGCAAAAACTCGGAACGCTATAGCGATTTTGCCGATTTTTGGTCCTATCTATCAATGGTTAGGCGAATTTCGAAAAATTCCTGTGACCTTCACCTTTGACCTACATGACCCATCTACGAACTTAGCCTGACGGTGGGCCGTGGCATTGTCTGTGCAGAAGGAGGAGTCGATATCTCAAACTCTTTAAAAAAAAAAAAAAATCGAAAATTTCGAATTTTTAGCTGCCTGTGGCGCGAAAACTTTTTCTCCTACGTCAAATCTGATGTCAGTAACGCGAAAGATTTTGAGGAGCTGAGTATTTTGACACTAATTGCGGCTCTCTAGCTGCAATATTAAGTGAGCTAGAGCGAAAAAGGTGTTTTGGACGTATGACGTCATCGTGACGTTGACGTTTGAGGTACGTTGCCCATCTTCGAACTCAGCCTGAGATTGGCACTTCCGCATCTTTTTGTGAATTTGGAAGTCGATATGTTAAGGCATTCGAGAGATAATGCGTGACAAGACAGACAGACAGACAGACAGACACACACACAGACCTAGACCGTCAAGCACAGCTTGAGAAGGCAGACGAAAATTGTGGTTATGGGACCAATCCGACTATGTTAAGACCCATCGCCGCTCGCTCATTGGTTGTTCAGCCTGGCGTTGGAGACCATATCGCCCCCTTAAAGCTGTAGTACTGAGGCCAAATTGCTGGCTGAAAGCGCAAATTAGCCCAAAATGGATCGTGATGTACTGGACGAGCGCCATCTAACGGCTGCTGTTGAACGCGGGCTATTTTTCCAGGTCGAGGCCTTCGTTTAGAGTGAATACGTTCAAATCACGACTTTCTACGCGTCCTTGGTCGCGCCCTAATCGCTCTTCTCGGACTCGTCATCGGTGAATTACGGAGCCCCCTAGCGGCGGAACTAAGCGTGATAAGCTAAAAGCGAAGGCGGATTCCATACCCAAGTCGACGTTTGCCCGTCTTTTGCAACCGGTCCCGACTCTCTAGCGTCGCTATTAAGCGAACGGCGGCCATCGCAACCCCGAAAGAGTGCCGGTCCATATCGCCGTTGACTCGTAATGGGAGCGTCGGCATGGAGGGGGATGCACCTCTTGCGAGCGCTCTAGCGGCCAAACTAAGCGTCCTAGAGCAATTCTGAGGTGGTTTCGATCAGCCTAGGTCACATTTTTCTCTCCATTCATGCCAAATCTGGGCTCCCTAGCTCAAATATTGACCGAGTTATGGCCTTGCAAAGTTCAAAACGCCACTTGACACGTACGCTGAATATTGATTGGCCGATTACTCGAAAATCGTTCAGTATGCGGAAAAATCTGAGCGAGTGCTGCGTCACCGCCTCTCCCTGACGAATACTCTCAAACAAATAGCGAATCTCTAGACCCGATATTAACGGAGTACCGCGGGATAATCTGTTTCGTGACCCTGACCTTGATGTGACCTTGACCTTGGAAGCGTGACCTTGGTCAGTATAATATTTTACGCCCAAATACTAATGCAATGTCTCGCGCAACGTGTCGTTTGTCTGACATGTCCCCTTCATGGAGAAATTAAGGAGGCATGATTCCCGCCAAAATGCTCCCATAGGGTCCCATGTTAAACTTTGGGAATTTTTTGCGAAAGAACTATTCGGACGATTTTCAAAATTAAAACACCGTATACAAGGTACTTACGAGCCTAATACGTGAATTAATTCTGAGCGTCATTAAGCAAAAACTCGGAACGCTATAGCGATTTTGCCGATTTTTGGTCCTATCTATCAATGGTTAGGCGAATTTCGAAAAATTCCTGTGACCTTCACCTTTGACCTACATGACCCATCTACGAACTTAGCCTGACGGTGGGCCGTGGCATTGTCTGTGCAGAAGGAGGAGTCGATATCTCAAACTCTTTAAAAAAAAAAAAAAATCGAAAATTTCGAATTTTTAGCTGCCTGTGGCGCGAAAACTTTTTCTCCTACGTCAAATCTGATGTCAGTAACGCGAAAGATTTTGAGGAGCTGAGTATTTTGACACTAATTGCGGCTCTCTAGCTGCAATATTAAGTGAGCTAGAGCGAAAAAGGTGTTTTGGACGTATGACGTCATCGTGACGTTGACGTTTGAGGTACGTTGCCCATCTTCGAACTCAGCCTGAGATTGGCACTTCCGCATCTTTTTGTGAATTTGGAAGTCGATATGTTAAGGCATTCGAGAGATAATGCGTGACAAGACAGACAGACAGACAGACAGACACACACACAGACCTAGACCGTCAAGCACAGCTTGAGAAGGCAGACGAAAATTGTGGTTATGGGACCAATCCGACTATGTTAAGACCCATCGCCGCTCGCTCATTGGTTGTTCAGCCTGGCGTTGGAGACCATATCGCCCCCTTAAAGCTGTAGTACTGAGGCCAAATTGCTGGCTGAAAGCGCAAATTAGCCCAAAATGGATCGTGATGTACTGGACGAGCGCCATCTAACGGCTGCTGTTGAACGCGGGCTATTTTTCCAGGTCGAGGCCTTCGTTTAGAGTGAATACGTTCAAATCACGACTTTCTACGCGTCCTTGGTCGCGCCCTAATCGCTCTTCTCGGACTCGTCATCGGTGAATTACGGAGCCCCCTAGCGGCGGAACTAAGCGTGATAAGCTAAAAGCGAAGGCGGATTCCATACCCAAGTCGACGTTTGCCCGTCTTTTGCAACCGGTCCCGACTCTCTAGCGTCGCTATTAAGCGAACGGCGGCCATCGCAACCCCGAAAGAGTGCCGGTCCATATCGCCGTTGACTCGTAATGGGAGCGTCGGCATGGAGGGGGATGCACCTCTTGCGAGCGCTCTAGCGGCCAAACTAAGCGTCCTAGAGCAATTCTGAGGTGGTTTCGATCAGCCTAGGTCACATTTTTCTCTCCATTCATGCCAAATCTGGGCTCCCTAGCTCAAATATTGACCGAGTTATGGCCTTGCAAAGTTCAAAACGCCACTTGACACGTACGCTGAATATTGATTGGCCGATTACTCGAAAATCGTTCAGTATGCGGAAAAATCTGAGCGAGTGCTGCGTCACCGCCTCTCCCTGACGAATACTCTCAAACAAATAGCGAATCTCTAGACCCGATATTAACGGAGTACCGCGGGATAATCTGTTTCGTGACCCTGACCTTGATGTGACCTTGACCTTGGAAGCGTGACCTTGGTCAGTATAATATTTTACGCCCAAATACTAATGCAATGTCTCGCGCAACGTGTCGTTTGTCTGACATGTCCCCTTCATGGAGAAATTAAGGAGGCATGATTCCCGCCAAAATGCTCCCATAGGGTCCCATGTTAAACTTTGGGAATTTTTTGCGAAAGAACTATTCGGACGATTTTCAAAATTAAAACACCGTATACAAGGTACTTACGAGCCTAATACGTGAATTAATTCTGAGCGTCATTAAGCAAAAACTCGGAACGCTATAGCGATTTTGCCGATTTTTGGTCCTATCTATCAATGGTTAGGCGAATTTCGAAAAATTCCTGTGACCTTCACCTTTGACCTACATGACCCATCTACGAACTTAGCCTGACGGTGGGCCGTGGCATTGTCTGTGCAGAAGGAGGAGTCGATATCTCAAACTCTTTAAAAAAAAAAAAAAATCGAAAATTTCGAATTTTTAGCTGCCTGTGGCGCGAAAACTTTTTCTCCTACGTCAAATCTGATGTCAGTAACGCGAAAGATTTTGAGGAGCTGAGTATTTTGACACTAATTGCGGCTCTCTAGCTGCAATATTAAGTGAGCTAGAGCGAAAAAGGTGTTTTGGACGTATGACGTCATCGTGACGTTGACGTTTGAGGTACGTTGCCCATCTTCGAACTCAGCCTGAGATTGGCACTTCCGCATCTTTTTGTGAATTTGGAAGTCGATATGTTAAGGCATTCGAGAGATAATGCGTGACAAGACAGACAGACAGACAGACAGACACACACACAGACCTAGACCGTCAAGCACAGCTTGAGAAGGCAGACGAAAATTGTGGTTATGGGACCAATCCGACTATGTTAAGACCCATCGCCGCTCGCTCATTGGTTGTTCAGCCTGGCGTTGGAGACCATATCGCCCCCTTAAAGCTGTAGTACTGAGGCCAAATTGCTGGCTGAAAGCGCAAATTAGCCCAAAATGGATCGTGATGTACTGGACGAGCGCCATCTAACGGCTGCTGTTGAACGCGGGCTATTTTTCCAGGTCGAGGCCTTCGTTTAGAGTGAATACGTTCAAATCACGACTTTCTACGCGTCCTTGGTCGCGCCCTAATCGCTCTTCTCGGACTCGTCATCGGTGAATTACGGAGCCCCCTAGCGGCGGAACTAAGCGTGATAAGCTAAAAGCGAAGGCGGATTCCATACCCAAGTCGACGTTTGCCCGTCTTTTGCAACCGGTCCCGACTCTCTAGCGTCGCTATTAAGCGAACGGCGGCCATCGCAACCCCGAAAGAGTGCCGGTCCATATCGCCGTTGACTCGTAATGGGAGCGTCGGCATGGAGGGGGATGCACCTCTTGCGAGCGCTCTAGCGGCCAAACTAAGCGTCCTAGAGCAATTCTGAGGTGGTTTCGATCAGCCTAGGTCACATTTTTCTCTCCATTCATGCCAAATCTGGGCTCCCTAGCTCAAATATTGACCGAGTTATGGCCTTGCAAAGTTCAAAACGCCACTTGACACGTACGCTGAATATTGATTGGCCGATTACTCGAAAATCGTTCAGTATGCGGAAAAATCTGAGCGAGTGCTGCGTCACCGCCTCTCCCTGACGAATACTCTCAAACAAATAGCGAATCTCTAGACCCGATATTAACGGAGTACCGCGGGATAATCTGTTTCGTGACCCTGACCTTGATGTGACCTTGACCTTGGAAGCGTGACCTTGGTCAGTATAATATTTTACGCCCAAATACTAATGCAATGTCTCGCGCAACGTGTCGTTTGTCTGACATGTCCCCTTCATGGAGAAATTAAGGAGGCATGATTCCCGCCAAAATGCTCCCATAGGGTCCCATGTTAAACTTTGGGAATTTTTTGCGAAAGAACTATTCGGACGATTTTCAAAATTAAAACACCGTATACAAGGTACTTACGAGCCTAATACGTGAATTAATTCTGAGCGTCATTAAGCAAAAACTCGGAACGCTATAGCGATTTTGCCGATTTTTGGTCCTATCTATCAATGGTTAGGCGAATTTCGAAAAATTCCTGTGACCTTCACCTTTGACCTACATGACCCATCTACGAACTTAGCCTGACGGTGGGCCGTGGCATTGTCTGTGCAGAAGGAGGAGTCGATATCTCAAACTCTTTAAAAAAAAAAAAAAATCGAAAATTTCGAATTTTTAGCTGCCTGTGGCGCGAAAACTTTTTCTCCTACGTCAAATCTGATGTCAGTAACGCGAAAGATTTTGAGGAGCTGAGTATTTTGACACTAATTGCGGCTCTCTAGCTGCAATATTAAGTGAGCTAGAGCGAAAAAGGTGTTTTGGACGTATGACGTCATCGTGACGTTGACGTTTGAGGTACGTTGCCCATCTTCGAACTCAGCCTGAGATTGGCACTTCCGCATCTTTTTGTGAATTTGGAAGTCGATATGTTAAGGCATTCGAGAGATAATGCGTGACAAGACAGACAGACAGACAGACAGACACACACACAGACCTAGACCGTCAAGCACAGCTTGAGAAGGCAGACGAAAATTGTGGTTATGGGACCAATCCGACTATGTTAAGACCCATCGCCGCTCGCTCATTGGTTGTTCAGCCTGGCGTTGGAGACCATATCGCCCCCTTAAAGCTGTAGTACTGAGGCCAAATTGCTGGCTGAAAGCGCAAATTAGCCCAAAATGGATCGTGATGTACTGGACGAGCGCCATCTAACGGCTGCTGTTGAACGCGGGCTATTTTTCCAGGTCGAGGCCTTCGTTTAGAGTGAATACGTTCAAATCACGACTTTCTACGCGTCCTTGGTCGCGCCCTAATCGCTCTTCTCGGACTCGTCATCGGTGAATTACGGAGCCCCCTAGCGGCGGAACTAAGCGTGATAAGCTAAAAGCGAAGGCGGATTCCATACCCAAGTCGACGTTTGCCCGTCTTTTGCAACCGGTCCCGACTCTCTAGCGTCGCTATTAAGCGAACGGCGGCCATCGCAACCCCGAAAGAGTGCCGGTCCATATCGCCGTTGACTCGTAATGGGAGCGTCGGCATGGAGGGGGATGCACCTCTTGCGAGCGCTCTAGCGGCCAAACTAAGCGTCCTAGAGCAATTCTGAGGTGGTTTCGATCAGCCTAGGTCACATTTTTCTCTCCATTCATGCCAAATCTGGGCTCCCTAGCTCAAATATTGACCGAGTTATGGCCTTGCAAAGTTCAAAACGCCACTTGACACGTACGCTGAATATTGATTGGCCGATTACTCGAAAATCGTTCAGTATGCGGAAAAATCTGAGCGAGTGCTGCGTCACCGCCTCTCCCTGACGAATACTCTCAAACAAATAGCGAATCTCTAGACCCGATATTAACGGAGTACCGCGGGATAATCTGTTTCGTGACCCTGACCTTGATGTGACCTTGACCTTGGAAGCGTGACCTTGGTCAGTATAATATTTTACGCCCAAATACTAATGCAATGTCTCGCGCAACGTGTCGTTTGTCTGACATGTCCCCTTCATGGAGAAATTAAGGAGGCATGATTCCCGCCAAAATGCTCCCATAGGGTCCCATGTTAAACTTTGGGAATTTTTTGCGAAAGAACTATTCGGACGATTTTCAAAATTAAAACACCGTATACAAGGTACTTACGAGCCTAATACGTGAATTAATTCTGAGCGTCATTAAGCAAAAACTCGGAACGCTATAGCGATTTTGCCGATTTTTGGTCCTATCTATCAATGGTTAGGCGAATTTCGAAAAATTCCTGTGACCTTCACCTTTGACCTACATGACCCATCTACGAACTTAGCCTGACGGTGGGCCGTGGCATTGTCTGTGCAGAAGGAGGAGTCGATATCTCAAACTCTTTAAAAAAAAAAAAAAATCGAAAATTTCGAATTTTTAGCTGCCTGTGGCGCGAAAACTTTTTCTCCTACGTCAAATCTGATGTCAGTAACGCGAAAGATTTTGAGGAGCTGAGTATTTTGACACTAATTGCGGCTCTCTAGCTGCAATATTAAGTGAGCTAGAGCGAAAAAGGTGTTTTGGACGTATGACGTCATCGTGACGTTGACGTTTGAGGTACGTTGCCCATCTTCGAACTCAGCCTGAGATTGGCACTTCCGCATCTTTTTGTGAATTTGGAAGTCGATATGTTAAGGCATTCGAGAGATAATGCGTGACAAGACAGACAGACAGACAGACAGACACACACACAGACCTAGACCGTCAAGCACAGCTTGAGAAGGCAGACGAAAATTGTGGTTATGGGACCAATCCGACTATGTTAAGACCCATCGCCGCTCGCTCATTGGTTGTTCAGCCTGGCGTTGGAGACCATATCGCCCCCTTAAAGCTGTAGTACTGAGGCCAAATTGCTGGCTGAAAGCGCAAATTAGCCCAAAATGGATCGTGATGTACTGGACGAGCGCCATCTAACGGCTGCTGTTGAACGCGGGCTATTTTTCCAGGTCGAGGCCTTCGTTTAGAGTGAATACGTTCAAATCACGACTTTCTACGCGTCCTTGGTCGCGCCCTAATCGCTCTTCTCGGACTCGTCATCGGTGAATTACGGAGCCCCCTAGCGGCGGAACTAAGCGTGATAAGCTAAAAGCGAAGGCGGATTCCATACCCAAGTCGACGTTTGCCCGTCTTTTGCAACCGGTCCCGACTCTCTAGCGTCGCTATTAAGCGAACGGCGGCCATCGCAACCCCGAAAGAGTGCCGGTCCATATCGCCGTTGACTCGTAATGGGAGCGTCGGCATGGAGGGGGATGCACCTCTTGCGAGCGCTCTAGCGGCCAAACTAAGCGTCCTAGAGCAATTCTGAGGTGGTTTCGATCAGCCTAGGTCACATTTTTCTCTCCATTCATGCCAAATCTGGGCTCCCTAGCTCAAATATTGACCGAGTTATGGCCTTGCAAAGTTCAAAACGCCACTTGACACGTACGCTGAATATTGATTGGCCGATTACTCGAAAATCGTTCAGTATGCGGAAAAATCTGAGCGAGTGCTGCGTCACCGCCTCTCCTGACGAATACTCTCAAACAAATAGCGAATCTCTAGACCCGATATTAACGGAGTACCGCGGGATAATCTGTTTCGTGACCCTGACCTTGATGTGACCTTGACCTTGGAAGCGTGACCTTGGTCAGTATAATATTTTACGCCCAAATACTAATGCAATGTCTCGCGCAACGTGTCGTTTGTCTGACATGTCCCCTTCATGGAGAAATTAAGGAGGCATGATTCCCGCCAAAATGCTCCCATAGGGTCCCATGTTAAACTTTGGGAATTTTTTGCGAAAGAACTATTCGGACGATTTTCAAAATTAAAACCACCGTATACAAGGTACTTACGAGCCTAATACGTGAATTAATTCTGAGCGTCATTAAGCAAAAACTCGGAACGCTATAGCGATTTTGCCGATTTTTGGTCCTATCTATCAATGGTTAGGCGAATTTCGAAAAATTCCTGTGACCTTCACCTTTGACCTACATGACCCATCTACGAACTTAGCCTGACGGTGGGCCGTGGCATTGTCTGTGCAGAAGGAGGAGTCGATATCTCAAACTCTTTAAAAAAAAAAAAAATCGAAAATTTCGAATTTTTAGCTGCCTGTGGCGCGAAAACTTTTTCTCCTACGTCAAATCTGATGTCAGTAACGCGAAAGATTTTGAGGAGCTGAGTATTTTGACACTAATTGCGGCTCTCTAGCTGCAATATTAAGTGAGCTAGAGCGAAAAAGGTGTTTTGGACGTATGACGTCATCGTGACGTTGACGTTTGAGGTACGTTGCCCATCTTCGAACTCAGCCTGAGATTGGCACTTCCGCATCTTTTTGTGAATTTGGAAGTCGATATGTTAAGGCATTCGAGAGATAATGCGTGACAAGACAGACAGACAGACAGACAGACACACACACAGACCTAGACCGTCAAGCACAGCTTGAGAAGGCAGACGAAAATTGTGGTTATGGGACCAATCCGACTATGTTAAGACCCATCGCCGCTCGCTCATTGGTTGTTCAGCCTGGCGTTGGAGACCATATCGCCCCCTTAAAGCTGTAGTACTGAGGCCAAATTGCTGGCTGAAAGCGCAAATTAGCCCAAAATGGATCGTGATGTACTGGACGAGCGCCATCTAACGGCTGCTGTTGAACGCGGGCTATTTTTCCAGGTCGAGGCCTTCGTTTAGAGTGAATACGTTCAAATCACGACTTTCTACGCGTCCTTGGTCGCGCCCTAATCGCTCTTCTCGGACTCGTCATCGCTGAATTACGGAGCCCCCTAGCGGCGGAACTAAGCGTGATGAGCTAAAAGCGAAGGCGGATTCCATACCCAAGTCGACGTTTGCCCGTCTTTTGCAACCGGTCCCAACTCTCTAGCGTCGCTATTAAGCGAACGGCGGCCATCGCAACCCGAAAGAGTGCCGGTCCATATCGCCGTTGACTCGTAATGGAGCGTCGGCATGGAGGGGGATGCACCTCTTGCGAGCGCTCTAGCGGCCAAACTAAGCGTCCTAGAGCAATTCTGAGGTGGTTTCGATCAGCCTAGGTCACATTTTTCTCTCCATTCATGCCAAATCTGGGCTCCCTAGCTCAAATATTGACCGAGTTATGGCCTTGCAAAGTTCAAAACGCCACTTGACACGTACGCTGAATATTGATTGGCCGATTACTCGAAAATCGTTCAGTATGCGGAAAAATCTGAGCGAGTGCTGCGTCACCGCCTCTCCCTGACGAATACTCTCAAACAAATAGCGAATCTCTAGACCCGATATTAACGGAGTACCGCGGGATAATCTGTTTCGTGACCCTGACCTTGATGTGACCTTGACCTTGGAAGCGTGACCTTGGTCAGTATAATATTTTACGCCCAAATACTAATGCAATGTCTCGCGCAACGTGTCGTTTGTCTGACATGTCCCCTTCATGGAGAAATTAAGGAGGCATGATTCCCGCCAAAATGCTCCCATAGGGTCCCATGTTAAACTTTGGGAATTTTTTGCGAAAGAACTATTCGGACGATTTTCAAAATTAAAACACCGTATACAAGGTACTTACGAGCCTAATACGTGAATTAATTCTGAGCGTCATTAAGCAAAAACTCGGAACGCTATAGCGATTTTGCCGATTTTTGGTCCTATCTATCAATGGTTAGGCGAATTTCGAAAAATTCCTGTGACCTTCACCTTTGACCTACATGACCCATCTACGAACTTAGCCTGACGGTGGGCCGTGGCATTGTCTGTGCAGAAGGAGGAGTCGATATCTCAAACTCTTTAAAAAAAAAAAAAATCGAAAATTTCGAATTTTTAGCTGCCTGTGGCGCGAAAACTTTTTCTCCTACGTCAAATCTGATGTCAGTAACGCGAAAGATTTTGAGGAGCTGAGTATTTTGACACTAATTGCGGCTCTCTAGCTGCAATATTAAGTGAGCTAGAGCGAAAAAAGGTGTTTTGGACGTATGACGTCATCGTGACGTTGACGTTTGAGGTACGTTGCCCATCTTCGAACTCAGCCTGAGATTGGCACTTCCGCATCTTTTTGTGAATTTGGAAGTCGATATGTTAAGGCATTCGAGAGATAATGCGTGACAAGACAGACAGACAGACAGACAGACACACACACAGACCTAGACCGTCAAGCACAGCTTGAGAAGGCAGACGAAAATTGTGGTTATGGGACCAATCCGACTATGTTAAGACCATCGCCGCTCGCTCATTGGTTGTTCAGCCTGGCGTTGGAGACCATATCGCCCCCTTAAAGCTGTAGTACTGAGGCCAAATTGCTGGCTGAAAGCGCAAATTAGCCCAAAATGGATCGTGATGTACTGGACGAGCGCCATCTAACGGCTGCTGTTGAACGCGGGCTATTTTTCCAGGTCGAGGCCTTCGTTTAGAGTGAATACGTTCAAATCACGACTTTCTACGCGTCCTTGGTCGCGCCCTAATCGCTCTTCTCGACTCGTCATCGGTGAATTACGGAGCCCCCTAGCGGCGGAACTAAGCGTGATAAGCTAAAAGCGAAGGCGGATTCCATACCCAAGTCGACGTTTGCCCGTCTTTTGCAACCGGTCCCGACTCTCTAGCGTCGCTATTAAGCGAACGGCGGCCATCGCAACCCCGAAAGAGTGCCGGTCCATATCGCCGTTGACTCGTAATGGGAGCGTCGGCATGGAGGGGGATGCACCTCTTGCGAGCGCTCTAGCGGCCAAACTAAGCGTCCTAGAGCAATTCTGAGGTGGTTTCGATCAGCCTAGGTCACATTTTTCTCTCCATTCATGCAAATCTGGGCTCCCTAGCTCAAATATTGACCGAGTTATGGCCTTGCAAAGTTCAAAACGCCACTTGACACGTACGCTGAATATTGATTGGCCGATTACTCGAAAATCGTTCAGTATGCGGAAAAATCTGAGCGAGTGCTGCGTCACCGCCTCTCCCTGACGAATACTCTCAAACAAATAGCGAATCTCTAGACCCGATATTAACGGAGTACCGCGGGATAATCTGTTTCGTGACCCTGACCTT